>JAMKCH010035170.1:0-317364 GCA_023653785.1 Ophioderma brevispina | reverse complement strand
AATTATTTATAATGAGTTCGTATGACAAACTGTTTTGCAAAGAAAAATCAAATTGTTTTCCTAATGTAGTGGCCGCAATGCAGCTATGTGCCGCATAAGCGATGCGGGTATGGGTGAGGGCGACACTTTGGAGTATTTTAGTTTAAAGGCAATTTAAAGGACATCGCCAGATAGAAATGAAGGAGGCCATCTATAACCATCGTAGTTATAGTTCTTCATCAATTTTGACTTGGTTGTTTTTTGTTTTACAACTACTTCATTATGTTTACGCATGGTTGTTTTTATCACCAAAATACAACTTGTATCAAGAAAAATGAGAAAAGTCTGAGAAAACTTCAGGGGCATGCTCCTGGCAAAAGCAACGCTTCGAGATGCATCCAGTGAACGACCAGTTATGATTTAAAGTGAAGAAAACAGGCAGATGTTGCATAGCTGCCCTTTGCTATGGAGCTATAAATGATACCTAGATAGACAGTGTGTCCTTCATAAGCTACAAGAGGGCTACACAAGGCAGCCCTTTATTAAAATACCAATATTATATAGCTATGCTGACGTAGGGCAATGCATGCTCGTTTGGGATTTATATAACCGTGTCGCAAAAGCAAACTCTATTATGCAATACAATGGTTTCCGGTCTTTCATGCCATGAACTGGGACTATTTATATCTGAGCAAAGTTTAAATCCTACTCTCACTATTAAAAATTCATTACATGGCGCAGTTCAAGTTCTTACTACTTTCATTTCTGCAGTAAATGGAGCAAAAATACATCCCCTGCATTTTAGTATGATTTATGGTACCAGAACTGCATGGTCCAGCGGGTTAATAGGTGCCCATCCAAGGCTACTGAACTGGGCATTGTGTGGATGCCTACCCTACCTCATATATGTATATATGTAATAGGTGTTTTGTTGTGTTTTTGGCAATTCTATTTAGGTGGTCAGGCCCAACAGAAAACAAAAATGAAAAATGGGGTCTTTCCCCCCACAAGAACCAAATTGCACTCAATATATGTTGCTAATTAATATAACGCACATCCTTGCAAAGCGGCGGCATGGTGGTTCTTGTGGGGCGGAAAGGGTTCATATTTGGAAATTCACTTACCGATTGAAGCCTGTATTATAAATTTAATCAAAACGGATTTTTTGAGAATTTATGTAACGTGACTTTTTGAAAACCACGAAAAGATTAACTTGGAGCATGGCCTTTATAATCGGAATGTTTCAAAAGTCATCAGTAATCATGAAAAACTTATAGAGGCTCCTTCACTCTTATCCGGGCGATTGTACTTCTCTACTGAATAGTTGATGGACCCCATGAAAATTCAAGTTATTTATAAAAAAGATATATAGGCCTATTTGAGTAACAGACTGAAAACTGGGGTAAGGCTAATTTGTGAAGAGAAACAAAGCAAGGTTGGTGCACGGCCCGTTTCATGAGCGTAAAGGGAGAGAGTACAGATTGGTCGCAACGTGCAAGACAAATGTGGCTCAAAACCAGAGAAGCCCACACTTAAAATTAGGTCTGTATATTTTAAACGCGCGTGTTTTTTTTCGCGCGGAAAAAAATTGCACATTTTATGGGTTTTCCTAGAGTATTTTCCAACGTAAGTAACACGGGCGGTTTTTTTTTCGTGTTTCCACAGGGCAAGTTTTTTTTTAAAACTTTATAACGGTGCGGGTAAAGTTTTTTTTTTTTAATGGAAGCAGGAAAGTTTTTTTTTTTTTTTTGATCATATTGTGGGTGAAGTTTTTTTTTTAGCAAACTTCCAAACCCCCCCCCCCCCTGAGTCAAATGGTGCGTCCCTAGATTTCCTGATTTCTAGTGTGCTCTTTGGTCAAAAGGTTGAGGCATCATGTTCCTTTTTCAATGTTAACAGTGGTGTTCTGTAGAAATACAAATAGTATAAATAGGCATTGCAATATATGTGAATGTTTCCACAATAGAATGCTGCATTAGCGAAACAAGTCTATAAATTTGCATTTTGGTTTGGAAAACATACGTTTCGAAAAAAAATTTGCTTTCAGAGGCTTATATTCTACTAAGGAATCCTACTAAGCAGGGAACCCTGCCTGCTACCACCATTTTTTCACAAGTGTCCATAAAAAGATCCACTTTTTAAACAATTTTAAACATCCAAATTCAAAATTATTAAAAAAAAAAAAAACATTGAACAATTTTTAATTCATGGCAATTTGAACTCTGGAATAGAGGCACTTTCTTTTTGAACTTCAGGTTGTTACCTCAAATGGCACCCCCCACCTTTTTAAAGTTACGTATGATGGGACACCCATTCTTAGTCAGGCTGTGTTACTGAATACCCTTTTTGGTAATATTTTATCTGAAAGCGCCCCCTCCTTTTCACCTCATGGCCGAGACACATAACAGTCACTTCAGATAGGCAGAGCCCCCCAGATCTTTTTAGACTGAAGATCACGACCTTGAATTTTCATAGGCAAATCAAGAATTCGTTTGTTATCACGGGGTTAAAGAGCCCTAACTAAAATGCGGCTCACTTGAAAGACAGGATGGAGTAAAGTATTATTGACTTCAAATTAGAATTATAGTTCTGAAAAGAATTATTAGTGGCTACTATTATTCGTACGGATGCTTGTCATTGTTACCAAAGTTGCACCATCCTTTGTTGTAAAGGTTTAAGGTGCCACATAATAGGTCCCACGGGTGGTGCTTACTGCACTAGTCTGAAATAGGTAGGTAGTACCCTTTAATCATTTAGCGGTAAAGGGGTTTTATTACATTTAATAAAAAAAAAAATCAAACAAAATTTAATATCCTGACCTTTAATGTGGACATTGAAATTTTCTTGAAGATGTGCAACTTGTATCGTATCAAAAAAAAGCTATGTTTATCATAAATCGTGGTGTGTCCCTTAACACAAGTATTTCACCATTTCACACAAACTATCAATTTTTGCATGCAGCAGATTTGAACTCAGCACACTCGAATTGACCTAAACACCTCTCAGATCTTTTAGTGTATCTTGAGTACGGTTCAACCTTATTTTGAGCCTTTTAGGCTTGATGGATCCACTAGAGTAAATGAAGGAATCCCCAAAAATGCGTTATCTGTTTGCTTTTCATTGTGAAAAAATGCTACCAGAGGTCACTGTGCTGTAATTTTCTAGTTGTATTTATATAAAAAAGGAGTTTCTTTAAGAAATGATTGAGTTGAAGAAGAGTTGGAGCGAGTCCGGAATCGGATCGGACTCCAATCGGGTGAGTCCGAGCCCGAGTCGGACTCGGACTCAATCAGTCATGCTTAGTGGACTCGAACTCGGACTCAGGCCCCAGGGACTCGGACTCAGGCCCCCATGGACTCGGACTCAGACTGCGGGACTCGGACTTGGACTAAACCCCTGTGTGGACTCGGACTAAAAGATGAGTCCGGCTGAGTCAGGTAAGAAAATTTAAAATTCGAATCAAAAAAACTAATTGAAAAGGTTGAGCTTAGCCTGCATGAATGTTACTTCACAAAACCTTACGCCACAAAACATGCTTTATTTTTTAATTATTGCACAAACATGTTTTTATAATTACAATTTCACAGTATTTCAAGTAAGGTTTTTGTTTTCATATTCAGAAGTAGTATTTCTTTTCACTTAATATCTTCTTCAGTCTTCAGATTAGCTGTTGTGATTATTTCTATTTTTAAGCTGAAGGGTTAAAATTTAAAAATACATTTTGGCTTTAATTAATCCACTTAAGGAAGGTATGATTTATAATTGTCTTGTCATCATCATCCTCGTCTCATCATGGGTTGTCATCACCAATCAGTGTTGTCATCATCATCAGTGTTGTCCTATCCCTACTCACTAGCAGTTTTCGTTCAAAGGTACCAGCTTAAAATACTTTCAGTGTAAGTCTCAGCCAGCCTCACAAATTCACACAGGCACATGTAGTTGCCAGACGAGGGTGACCCTGACTAACGGTCAGACCTAAAAACAGCTCAATATTTGCCATGGGTGGCCTACTAACAACCCACACAACCTTAAATATATGTATGAACTACTGAGCTATTATAGATTCGTAATAATATTTATTGTAGGTGAAAAATATACTCACGTAATGCCCAATTTAATATGGACGACGTTATATAAGCGCACAAGGTTTGACATGAAACGCGAGTCTGTGATACCTGAATTTTCAAAAAAGGCCTGAAATTGAAGAGATTCTGATGTCTATATTAAATTATTTAATGTTTTTTAATGTTGTTGTGTTTTTCATTTTTTGAAATATAATCAAAATTCTCATGATTTGAAAATAATTACAGTATTTGGGGGGAAAATCGTTTTAATGGTGAATGAATACTCTACTCAAGGCAATACGTCAGGTACATTTTAACTAGTGACTCAACGAACACTGCCATAAATAAATGTTATTGAAAAAAAACGTAACTACAGTCTGATTATTGTTGGAAAGCAACGAACCAGCAGATGGTTGCATGAGCCAGGAGGAATGTTGTTCACCTCGTTTCTAGATGCGTAATGTCAAATAATCATCGTGTTGCTTGTTGCACTTACATGAGGTACGTATCTCCTGTCCAAGTCATTTCATCCCACTATGTGTTTAAATTAGCATATGTAGGTGTCTGAATTTAGTTCAAGCCCATATTCCCTGGATTGGACTCGGACTCACTGGACTCGGACTCGGACTCAGACCCTGCCGGACTCGGACTCAGACTCGGACTCGGGTTCCATGGATCAGACTCAGACAACTGCAGGGGCTCGGACTCACGGCCCGATGGACTCAGACTGGACTTCGGACTAAATTCGTGATGGACTCGGATCGGCTTCGATCATGAGTCCGGACTCGCTCAACACTGGATTGAAGTGTCAGAGTAGACATGCATACATGTACTAAGGCTAACGGTTCAAATAATGTCAAACAAATTTTCAACTGTCGGAGGAAAGGAGCGCAATCGAAATCCGCAAAAGTTCGTCTTTATCTCCTTTCCTATTTCTCTTCCTTTACACCTTTCCGTAATAGTACATCCGGCTTGATGCGGACACCTATCAAGTTTCGGGACAGCCCACCTCTCAAGGCCAGCGTAATGGCTCTCTTTGAGTGATATTGTAAAAAGGAAACGAATGAGAGCCATTGCGCGGGTCTTTGACCAAGAAAGGCTTGAAACAGCCAGCTGTCCGTGACAAGCTCGTCCGAAAACAAAAAACCGCATATGCCAGGATTGTGACATACTGAAGGTAGCGAGTGTAATATAACCTTTATACCCCACAAGCAGCTATATTGTCAAAAATGTTTTTTTTAAGTGTTAAAATTATGAATTTCCCACGACCATCTTGGAAGCTAAAGAATGCATTGAAGTAAGTCCAAGTCCAACAATCGTAGTCTAGGTTATTGTTTTTTGTTTCTTTTTGAGGTGGCGGCCCAAATGACCTGCTGTCATTTCAGAAGCCACCTGAAAAGCCACTGACATGTGTGTTATATAGCGCTAGCGCGTTACAGATCTACCATATTCAGTGGCGTAAGCAGAAACTTGCAAATGGGGGGGGGGGGGGGGGGCCAGCAGAAGGGGTGCGAGGCATTTTCTGAGGGGGGAATTTGGGTCCCTTCTCCAAAGACACGACAAAGGTCAGTTCATTTGGGGCTGGCGGTACGGTCAAGGGTTCTGAGCAGGTGCCCCCCACCCGCTGATTGCGACCACTGGTTTTTATCATTTTGTGCTTCATCTCTCTATTCTCCTTCTATATTAAAGGATAACTTCTTATTTGGATAGAATAGAAGAGGTTCAGAACTTCAGATACATTCGTGAAGCGTTGTACGTGAAATATAGATATGCTTTTGTCCATGTATATATGGACAAACGATGTTTCACGTGTCGCTCACAAGTATATGCATACATCTAAACCTTCCCTATTGAGCGTTCGCTTCTGAACCTAATCCTAGTTATTGTTCTACTTAATGAAAGCCCTCTAGTTTATAGCCCGACGGAATCTATACACGGTATCCAGTTACATGTCATATACATTTTGTTAAAGAACATGGGTTTATAAAGGATAAGGAGAAATACGATATGTTTTGATAAAGTCTGGGGTTTTTGATTGTCTTATTTGAAGGTAGGTAATATCGGGCTATTCTAAATGCAATTGGCACCCCTTTTAAAAGGGATTCTTGTTATAGCTTAGGTCATTTATACTAATTTCATACTTAGACATCCGTTATGGATATCACGGTCTGATGGAAATGAAAATGGGGGGAAATACCATCGAGAGGTGAAGGGACCAGATTGGATTCAATTTTTACCTAACTTTATGGAAATTTCTTTATAAATTTCTTTATAAATTTAAAAGGGGATTTGGATAAAATTAAGTAGGCCCAATATTCCTTATTTTAGAGATATAAAAACTACCATAATACAGTTGTTTTAGTACGGATACATAAATCTTTCACCACGTTCTTACACTGTATAGGTATTAGTATTTTAACGACACACCAAACACTATTATGTCATTTTAGTGGGAACGGAGATAATTCAATTCACTTCTTCCTTCTGTTTGTATCTATTTACACTCATCATCTAACACACGTTAAGGAAGAAAGCCCCGTTTTAGAAAGCACAGGAGGGAAACCGAAGTACCCGAGGAAAAACCGTTGTATCAAACGGAAAAACGGGAATTTCAACGAACGATATAATAAGCTAGATCACAAAACTCCCCCAATCTACACCAAGTTCCGAGAACGGGGGTGTGAGGATTTTTTAAAAGAAATAGCCTATCGGTGTTAATATGCGTATATACGGGTATTAGATAGAAGTTTGAAGATGAGTTTCTAAGAAATCGGAATACAAGAGTGCAATCGTAAGTTATCTTTGTACGGTATTTTATCTAACATAATGACATTACTGTCAAGAGCTTGATCAGTTATGTTGGTAAGTGATAATATTGCTACGTTTATTTTTCTAACACATTGAAATGGGTTTATTACACTTAACCATGTAAACGGAACCTCACGCACGCTTTTGCCTTGGGAACTGGGTTTATTTGATAGAATTCTAGCTCCCCCATATTACATTTTCACAGTACGATCCCACAAAATACCTGACCCTTTCCATTTACCAATTTCCCGAACCCAGGTGTGTGGTTATTTCAATTTCTTTAACTCAATATTTTTCCTCGCAATCACGGCAATTGCCATGATCACTAGATTCGCCGAGATTCCAAGATTTTTGGTATAGAAAAACTTGTTGAATCTCAAGTCAAAAATCGGATTATCGCCGACATTCCAATATTTTTGAGCGATTTCAAAGAACGATTTTGGGTTTATAATTCAAGATTTTTAATTTCAAGATTTTCTAAGCGATAATCCGGGAATTTCGATCGATAACATGGTTTATCAGCTTTTCGTGAAAGGTAGGCCAGTACACTAAACCTACAAGCCTCGTTTGAAAAAACTTTAAATATATAGTCGAGTTGAAAATCTTGTCGGTTTAATCAAAAATTGAACATCTCTGTCGCGAAACCAAAGTTTTCGACGATAACTGCAATATTTAGATTAAAAACCTTGTGACATATACAAAGGAAACTTTTTGGAATTCTGTTGAAAACCGGGATGGGTTTGGTGAATATTCTTGGAATGTCGATTAATTGTATAACAGCTTGTCATACCGTGGTTGATTGGGTGTATAAATGTTCCTCCCCTATCTCTGCAGTCCTTGGCCTGTGTCATGAAATACAGTGTCAGTGGGCCCAGAACAAGTTCCGCTGAGCTACACATCACAGTGCTAGTGGTATTAATTTCATTTAATGACAACTTTTTTAATGTTCTCGCGTAATTGCCTCAATAGGTCCGGCAAAACCTCAATGTTTTGAAAGTTAAAAAATAGAACAGCTATACAACATGAAACTTCTGGAATTTTCATTTGAAGAATGAAACTGTAGAAGTGCGTAAAGGACATCGCCGGATGGAGAGAGGAGGCCCTCTATAATCATAATAATTATATTTCACCATCAATTTTGAGTTGGTGTTTGACAACTACTTATCTTTACGCACGGTGTTTTTTTCTCCCAAAATACCCTTGTATCAGAAAAAATGAGAAAAGTCTGAGAAACTTCAGGGGCATTCTCTCTGGAACAAGCAAAGGCTTAGAGCGTGCCTCCATTTCAATCAGACCATTGATTACTTATAGAAGAAACGGAAGAGGTTGCATATCTGCCCTTTGTCATGGAGCTTGTAAGTGGACACCGTATGGATAGACCTTATTGTCCCTTCATAAGCTACAAAGAGCTACATGAGGCACCCTTTATAACAATACCCCCATACACATATATAGAGCTTTGCTGCTAAGATTTGGATTATATAACCGTCTTCACACCATACAGACTCTGGAATACAACACAATGGCCCATGAACGCGCTTTTCATTGGAGCAAAGTTAACTCACTTGAGGCTAATAAAAAGTACAATTCCCCGTGCGCAGTCAACTAGCTTTCATTTCACAATGTATTGAGGCAAATACATCCCTGTATTTCAGTATTGATTTATGATACCCAGGATGATGGCATGGTCAGCTGTTGATAACATGTGCTCATCCAGGGCCACTGAACAGAGACCCTTGCAGGATTAGCATGCCTTACCAATTACGATATGCTATTTGTTTGTATGTTAAAAAAGTTCGTTGTTGTTTTGGGCAATTCCATTTAGGTTTCCGGCCCCCCAGAAAAAACAAAAAATGCAAAAATGAGGGTCTTTCCACCCCAAGAACCAGAAAGCCCACTGTCATATATTACGTTGCTAAATAATTACAACCACACATCCTTGCAACGGCGGCCATTGGGTTCTTGGGGGGATGTTTAGGCTTGTTGTCTCTTCAAAATATTGAAATTTTGAAAAAAACAAAAAATTAAAAATGTTATTAAAATTTAATTAAAACGACCTTTGAGGGAATTTATGTAAAGTGGGATTTTGAAAACCAGCAAAGGTAAAACTTGGACCATGTCAGCTTTATTATGCAAAACGTTTCAAGTCATCCGTTTTCATGAAAAACTATAGAGGGGCGTCCTTCCTTTCCTTATCCGGCGATTTCCTTTGAACTTTGTAGCATAGCTCTTTCTACCTTAGGCTTAGAAATTACCAATCACCCCTCGTAAAACGACAGGTTCCTGCACTCTAGGTTGGGTTGTTGGTATAGATGTTGAACAGGAGAGGTGCGAGCGTGCTCCCTTGGGTAGTCAAATTTTGAAGCTATACCATCGGTCTTCTTCGCTACAAGCTGAACAATAAAATTTCCATGTGTGCAAGCCAACTCCTAGTAACCTGCCTCGGCTTTTGTTGATGAATTAATAATGAAAGCGAGGCAAATGTAGCAAGCGAAGCACCGGCGATCGACACTAGCTTAAAAAACCGTGACGTAGTAAGCAACTTGTATAAATCCGAACGAGTCATTATGATTGTCAGATTGATCTGGCATAGGGCATACAACCAAAACTTTTTCCATCCTTGTAGGCGCCTACAGCCTGTTCCACGTTTTAGTACACACATTCAAAATCCGCGCTTAATTTGCACATTCGGGTGAAATTCAAGCGGAATACCCCTCCAACCCAGCTATCACAGTAACAAAAAAAAAATCCCCATGAAAAGGATAAGGGATATGGACCGTCAGTTTTTCAGGCTATTTCTTATATACAAACCAAACAGGGGCGCCACAAACATCATGATTAATTTGGTCACATTCTTATACAATCAAAAAAACATAAGAATGAGAATAAAAGATTTGTTGTTTTTTTCTTGATCCAGGTCGTGTCAATTGGAAGAAAGGTCAATGTACCACTAGCAACCACTGAAAAACATATGGGCCCTTTGTCGTCCAATATGGCGCGAGTCAAAAAAAACAAAACAATCTTCATTGATTCTCTAAATCTTATGAGAAGCAAAATCATACACACCAGCTTTCAACAACATTCTCTAATAACCTCTTTAACTTTCGTCAAGTCGAGGAAATGCAACCCGTTTAAAACACTTTATCTGTTTCCAGTTGACGCCATACGAAGGCATTGCTAGTTAGTCAACCCAGTGCACTATATAAACTCCTTCCCGCCCAATTCAACTCCAATTAGGCACACCGTGTTTGTTGCAATCTATACCAGACCGATGGGTCATAACCCACAATACAATAAATCTCATCTTCATTATTATCTGACTCAGATCTCTCGTCAACTTCTCCGACGATTGGATAATTTCTTGGTCGCACAGATTTCAGGTTAAATAGTGTTCAATAATTATAGCTGACCTAAACATCGAAACTAAAAAATGTTAGCGGGTTTGCCAGAAGGGCTATCAGAAGTCAGGTGGTTTCTTTCAGAATGGCGTAATGAAAAGTCCAGACTTTTTTTATACCATGCTTGGTGTTTGTTTCTATTAACTCTAGTTATTAATAGATGCCGTCTATTGGAAATGTAGGTTCTGTGTTTCATTATCTATCCGGTTCAAAATAGTACAAACAAGTGGGGGGCCAGGTTGAGTTTGAATTTGTTTAAGAGGGCGAAAAGGGATATGGGGAGTGTTGTGGTGTAGTGGGCGGAAAACTGCGAATGATTTTATAAAGGGTGTTTTTCATATCCACGTCTTGTCCACGTATGAAGGCAAGGTCTCATAAAAAGAGTCTACTTTGCAAAAATCATTTAGCCGGCACAGAAATTGGACTTTGTTATTTTGTAGTTGTGATTGGTTACATCGCCAATATGCGTTTCTTCTTGTCACCGTGGCCGTGTCCAGAGTCGACACTTCAAATGAGGATTTTTTGCTTTAAAGCAAATAAATAGGAACATTTTTTTAAAGAGCGCCCCCAATTTTTCAAAAAAAGTGAGATTTTGTGCACGGACTTGGTAACTGGCTAGTAAAAAAAACTAAAGCCTACCTGTGAAATGTGTTAAGCTCGAAAAGGTCTAGTGTCGTGCAATGAAGGAATTTTGTAAATTGAATAATTAATATCGGAGGAAATCTCCGATATCAATTCAACGGCTGCTGGAAAACGGGCCTTCCAAAATCGATGGTATTTTCGTGAGGTGGCACTATTTTATATTGAACGGACAGAATTTGGGCGTGTCCAGCTCTGCCGTTATATTACAATCTGGGATATCGATTCAATTTACAAGGAGCTCTCTTTTATGACAAATACGCCAACTTTTGAGTATACCGTTCTCAGGTATAGTTTATAGGCATTATAAACACAACATTGTTAAAATCTCACATTTTGAAAAATTGGGGGCACTCTTCAAAAAAGATGTGCTATTATTGCTTTAATCCAAAAACATGCATCTGTAGAATTCAATACAATGTGCCGGTATGAATTAAAATTTACTATAAAAAAACACTTACGCGTCTAAAAAACTAGGTCGGGAAAAACCATTAAACATTAGTGCTCAGACTTCTAGATTTCTAAAACACCTATTTACTCAAACATGCATGAGTGGCCGTGTAATTTAGACAACACCTTGGGCCGTCAGGGGCGGTACGCAGATTATTATAGGGTGATGGACTTCGATTACCAAAGTGGGCCCTTTTCTAAAAAAAGTAGACGTTTTTTGTTAAAAGTGGGGACAGAACCCCAACCGTTCATTTTATTGGACATTCTGAACATTTCATCACCCAACAAATGGGACTTTTGGTTCATTTTTTTGGTTTAAATTTTGGACCTGTTTTATTTAAAAAAAAATCACCAAAAAAGTGGGACCTTTGCCCCTTTTGTGGATTGTTTTTGGTGATCCCCGCCACCCCCTGCCGTGACGGGGCCTGTCGAATATGACCAATAAGACGTTTAATGTTTTCCGACCTTCTTAGTGTATAAAAGACACGTTTGATGTTGTCCTAAGTTGTAATTGATTCGAGGAAAAAAGGAGTTGTGTGGTTGTGGTGTGTGTGTGTTGTGGTGTGTTGCGTGTGGTGTGTGTGTGGTGTGTTGTGTGTTGTGTGTGTGTGTGGGTGTGTGTCTGGTCTGTCTGGTTGCCTGTGTAAGGAGTGGTTTTGAGTAAATGGCCGAGAACATGGTTATCAGAGTCGGTGCACACTTTAAAATCGACAGGGCAATGTTCGCACAGTGATCGACGAGTTACTACATGCGTAGGGCACAAGTGAATGATTGATTTTGTTAAGGAAAAAACACGAGAAATAGAAGATTCGTAACTTACGTAAATTAAAACTTAGACATGTAACCAGAAGATTCGTAGAAAGGAGACCTTGGTAGTAAATAGGGACCGTATTAGGCTACGTTTTGTGTGTCAGGAAGGGCCAGGAGAAAGATTACACGGGGTATATGTATTTTTCAGTTGGTCAAATAGGGATCACGGATTTGTGTTAAGTTTTTTTACAACTGTTTAAAATGATATTTTAAAATTTTTTAAAGTTGAAAACAGTAATTAAGGGGTTGAACTGTTCAATCGGTAAACAAAACGTTAAATTTTGAAAGAGCATGTCCAGTTTACGCAGTGGGAGCCATGTAAAATTGTTAAATTATAAAGAGAGATTTAACAAACAAATCTAAAAAGGTATCAAAAACGTTGCAATTATTAGCGCACTTGTGGGGAGGGTTATATTATTTTCGTTAGGGGAGTGGGTATTTTTCGTCCTATGCCTTTCGCACTATGCCCCTCCGGCACAAAAAATAATGTAGGGCCCCTTAATCGGTTTTTGTTGATACTAAAGACTCAAATGTTCACGATTTGCTACATTTGGATGAGAGCGTGTTTGAGAATTTTCTTCCCCTGTTTGGCAATATCACAAAATACTCTGGCATAAACTCATATCAGGGATTATCTGTTCATATGTTAAATATGTAAAATAATCTTGAAGATGTCATAAATGTAAGACAAACAATGAGAAAAATACATCGAGTTTGTCATCCTTTGAACAGAATGGATTTTTTTAGGGGACCCACTATAGTTAGCTATTAATTCAGCACTTATTTTCTGCATTAGAAAACACGTAGGTGGTAACGTGACACAGAAATCGCAATCCGGTGTTACCCCATATACATGCATGACCAGGTTATATTCAGTTATAGCTCGTCGTGTTGAATTACATTTGAAGAGAAATGGCTTACGCGAACGGGAACTCGACTCCAATATTATCCTTAAAATTGTTTCGATATCTTAGCGACCAACTTTGAATTCATGGAGTCAGAGTAACGCTTTTCCTAATAGAACCAAACGGGTCTCCCAACTCCCAATACAGTAATTAGTATCCGCATATGAAGTTCTGCAAAATATTAAAAATGATCGTCTTATGATAATGCCTAAGGCATGGGCTATTTCTGATTCTGAAGAATTTCTTATACACCGTTCCGTAATGTCTATCCGGACTGATGGGTTGTTTTTGAGTTTCGGGACGGTACGTCCCTGGATTGTGTCAAACCTGTCTCAAGGACAGCGCCGTGCCTCTCTTTCGTCTCATTGTTACACCGCAGTTGATAGTAAGAACCCATTCATCAGTGTTGTATTCAGCGCCACATATGATTTAGACTGTCTTCAATGGTCGTGTCAGCAACATGATTACTTAGAAGTCTCATTCATTGTGATCAGCAGTAGATAGCATAAGAATTGTCTTCATCAAGGGTTGTACCAGCAGTAGATAGCAATTAAGATGGTCTTCATCAGTTGTTCAACAGTAAATGGCATTAAGATTGTCTTCATCAATGGTTGTGTCAGTAGTAGACGGCATTAAGATTGTCTTCATTCAATGGGTTGTAGCAGCAGTAGATTGCATTAAGAATGTCTTCATAATGTGGTATCATCGGTGGATGAGCCATTAAGAATGTCTTCAATCAATGGCTGGATCAGCAGTTGATGGCATTATAATGTCTCCATCAATGGAACTATCAGCAGTAGATTGCATTAAGATTGTCTTCATCAATGGTTGCTCGGAAGTAGATTACATTAAGATGTCTTCATCAATGGGGTTGTATCAGTGTATATGAGCACCTTTAGAATGTCTTTAGCATGGTTGTATCGTAATAGACAACATTTATAGAATATCTTAATCATTGGTTGTGTCACTAGTAGTAGATAGGCATGGTCATTAGTCAAGTACCCGTAGTACGAGAAACTTCTGATTTGACGGGAAAAGGCCCGGCAGATTTTACTGTATTTTACGGATAATGATAATGACCGTCATTTACGAGTTTTCACGGGAGACTTCACCGGCAAATTTGCTACCCGCGAAATGCCTTGTAATTTGATTTAAAAAAACGGGGCTTTTCCAAAAATTAGTTAGTTTTCCTCTTGCAATTAAGGGTAATTTATCCATCACAGGCCTCCTAAAAAATACGGGCTTTTTTGGGAAAATGTCTCTGCTTTTGCTCTTAAAATGAAACAATTAGTCGCAAAAAATGTCACCAATTCACATGTAAGGATAAAAACAAGAAAAATTGACCAAAAGGTGATTTAAAAGTACTTTGTGCTCAAGACATAAAATCTTAAGGACACGTCCTGGAAGCCATTTTGAATAAGCTAGATTTGGTGCCCCCTTAACAAAACATGACTCACACAGTATACAGGTGGATATGTCTAAACTCAGCATATGTCTGCATGGTCTGTAGATCTTGGAGAACATCTCACCCAGACACAAGTTATGCTTCTATTTGTGAAAGATGTCTAAATGAATACAGTCAAGACACGACAGTCAAAGACACGATTTTACAGCGTAAATTAACTTTGCAAGAATGAGTGCAGGCGATAGGCCCCATTCCCATCACTTTAAAAGTGCCCATAATCACAAGCTGACTGGGTCACAAAAGAATATTAGTCTATTAATCATACTGTGTCCACTGGTTATATGGCCGAAATAAAAAAAAATACTAGTTCTGCTTGATTAAAATCAGAAGAGATTAGTAAATCTCATGAGGGAAAAGGTAATTACAGCGTCTTCGCCTCACCCCCGGTTTTTCGAATCATTTTTGATTCATATCATAATCACACTTATCTCAGATTGTAATCAACTGGTACAAGTAATCGACATCGCCAATTCTTTAATTACTGGTTGACTTGGATTTCACACAATGACCCTACATGTGAAAAAGTGCGACCCCTGTATTTCTCAATATCTACAACACAACTTGACGCGAACAAGAAGTATCAGATTTCCCGCCCCTCGTATTATTAATTAAATGATATATCGCATCGTCGCTAGTGTATGGTTTCTTTACTTACAATTCAAGCAGAAGTAGCGAGGCACGCCCTTTACATACCATTGTGACCTTTTAATTGACAATTGTGTACTGGTATACCATAAGCGATTGTAAAATTGGTCAGGTGTTCGCTGGTTTGGTGTGGAAATATTTAATTAGTGCCTATTTCTTGTGGCATTCGACCCCAATTTCCTTTGATGTGCGATCCGGTAAGTGAAAAATGAATGCTTTATAAAAAAAAATTCCATCAAAGTTGTAACATGACCTACAAATAAATAACCAATTTTTATTATTGAACTCAGGAATCACCTATCTTAATTAACCGACATACAGGTAAAAGTATTTTAATCAACTCTTTGTCCTTTTTTTATTCTCAAAGTGAAATTAGTGATATTTCGCAGGCTTACTTAATCTTTTCTTTAAGAGCAAAATCAGATGATGAAATTTCTCCAAAAGAAGTACCATTCCTTAACGTTAGCGCCATTTTTTCTATATCACGTCTAATAGGGGGTTCCCCATAATTTGCTAATGAGAAATTAAATTGAGTAAATTTGGTATCGATGTATTATCTATATTTTTATTGATAATACAAAAAAACCATGCCTATGTTATCCCAACAAAACCCCGAATTTCTAATGTATTGGCTTAAATAAGCCGATTTTCTTTTTTAGGATAAAAAGGAGTATATAATAAAATTGATAAACCTGGTATTTTGCTTAGATTATTTTTCTGTATATAAAGGAAATAGCTTCAGAACCATATAGTAATCTGTATGCTTATATCACTAAGGATTTTCAGTGGAATCTTTATGCCTTATGCGGCTTACCCTACCCCGGGAAATGGTATGGTCCTACAATAGATGAAGTCGTTTGGTCCTCCTATTTAAACTTTTTTAAAGGGTTGAAAAATGGCGGTTGCAATAACCTCTTCCTGGTTAAACTGGGGTTAATCACCTTTTGACATCATTTGGAAAGCTCTAAGATTTGATTGGCGGGTTTAGTTGTCCGTGTTTTGTAGTGGGACGTAGAATAAAGTAATATGGATGATAACACGACTTCACATGTTTAAGACGCTAAAGCGTCGTCTCCAACAGCAAATAATAAGCATGGCTATCTCGACCAATGAATCTGCCCACCTGTTTTTTTGACCGATCAATTGTTTGATAACTTTGACAGGTGGGGAAAATAGAATGGACAGGTGAGGAAATCAAAAATTGGCGGGAAAATGCTTGGGATTTGAAGTAGCCCTTACAAATCACCGGTGTTTTCAATGGCAGAGTGATCAATCCAACTTATTTGGTAAAAACCTTCGTATTGAATTTACATACCATATAAAAATCAGCTCAGCTCCAGTAAGGATCATGCAGTGCGTCTAAAAGAGAAAGGGTGGGTATGGGAAGAGTGCACTGTAAAAACCGTGCATTTTACAATGAAATACTGTAAAAAGGGTACAGTATTTGACTGTAATTTGGAAATACAGCAAAATACTGTAAATTTTATGTTCAATTTTTCAGGCCTATGATGACTAAATTTAAAAGTGGAACTTTAATTCAAATTCTAATGAGTATCAACATTATTATACACTATTATGAATTTTCAAATACATGATTGATTGAGTACTAAAATTTATAGGATTTCTCCTGTACTGTAAATTTTACCAGAAAATCCTGGCATCCATTCTGCCGACAAAAACCGGTAAAATACAGCTTTTACTGGATTTTATTCAAATTTACTGTATATATTTTACAGTTTGATGTATATATATTTTACAACAAACTGTAAATTTTACAGTACATGCACCATTAAGATTTGTTGAAAGGTCTACTAAATTAGGGTGTTCGTCAGTGATTTTTTTATTCTCCACACATTCACAATCTCTGTAATAACTGACCAAATATATATGTTTTTAAGTTGTTTGATTAAATTAATTTTTACAGTATACTGTAATTTTTTACCGGGTTTTGTTGGCAGAATGGATGCCCAGATATTCTGGTAAAGTTTACAGATTTTTTTTAAAGTGTGAGTATGTGTGTTCTTTTACGTTGGTGTGTGGCGAGAAGAGAGGGAGGAAGAGCGCGAGAGCGAGGGGGAGAAAGAGGAGGGAAACAATTTGAAAATATTAAAAAATGTATAGTGTATTTGAAATTAGCACAAAAAGTAAACATATTTTGGTATAGAAATTTGAGATATTTCTTTTACCAAAAGAACCTCTCTACTTCCATCTCTATTACTCTCAAAGTGAACTTTTTAAAGGAAATATGTCATGATTCTGAATATTTGGACAATTTGGTATGGATGGAAAGCTTAAGTAACGTAGATTACATATAAATCAAAATAAGTTGAAAATTGTCCACATTTGTTGAGTATTTTGCCCTTTTAATTTTCCGCCCAATAGCGTACTCGAAAACGATTCCGACAAATCCACATCGCAGGCAAATGGTGACGTCAAAGTGATGACCATCCATACGTCGTTGTGACCATCATATCGTAGTGTTGCCACTTTCCTATAACTGCGATCGATGTGTTTTTATATCAATGATAATTAAAACACAACGAAATGAAACAAAATATGTCATTCTGTAACTTATTTTCAAATTTTATTATTAATTTCATTAATCCATCAATATTACAGTGTCAGCAATAACAATTCGAGTCAACACGGTGTTTTGGTCATCACTTTGACGTCACGAGGAGAGCAAAATTGGGCGCTTTTGATCAATGAAGCCGTGGCGAAAAATCCGCCCGTTTTCTTCGTATGTCAAAAAAGCAAAAATTAAAATGCCTCTATTTTGTTAATTTTACATCAAATTGTATTATTTTTTCGGGAATTCGTGATGTATGTACATATATTTTATGAATGTAAGTCAAACTGAGCTTGACAAAAATCTTGACATATGTCCTTTAAGTATTTAGTCGACGAGACGCGCGAGTTGCCAATACATTATCTTCCGTAGACAGCAACCGACTCAATGGAAAATAATGAAGTTCCACTCGTTCAAAGAGTTAAACGAGGGACAATACATTTTTGAGTGGAAACACTCTGAAAGGAATGAAAGGTTTATAACAATATTCCCTTTTTTCGAGGAGAGAACTTATTAGTTCCCACTCAGTTTACACAGTGGAAATTTTACACTCCATCTTTGATTCTTTTCCACCCACTCTTTCCCCTCGATTTACATTCGAGAGTAGCTGTTATCAATTCTAAGCGGGGTTTCATCGGCACATATTTTGCATTATATGTGTACAAGATACAAGGATAACATAACAAGGAAAAGTATTCCGTTAAGATGAATTAGTACCTACTAAAAGGATGTGTTAAGGCAATCTCACAGGAATTATTTGTGAAAAGTACAGTCATACGGTAATGGTTTTCCCATAAAAGAGCCACAAGACTTGGTACAGGTCCCGACCAAGTGAAAGAATCAAAAAGTGGAGAAAGAAACAAGAATAGGAAAAAAAACGGCTTCAAAATACAAATTTCTGTTAAAATGCTCGCAAAAATTGTGATTGTTACAGAAAAAAATTGCCACATAAGAGAATTAACATTATCCAAAATAACATTAGTGTCCCGAAAAACTTGCTATCCAAGGAAGGAATACTTATTTGTCCCCTGCAGCTCGGTCCATACGAAAGTGAAGGGATGTAGATCAACTCCAGCAAATATTTTATAATGCTTGCAAGAAATCGCAAACATAACATTTCTCCTAACAGTGTCCTCAATTTGCATGCGGATTACGGATACAGCTGCTCCGAAGTGCAATTCTAATATTTCTACATCAACACCAGACAAAATACTTCATAAAATAAAACAGTATTTACTCGACACACAGATAGTCTGAGGTTGATCATTCAATAGTCGGTTGTGTTGAATATAGAACACTAATTGTGATACTGCTGGAAACATAGAAATTAAAGCGGTTTGGGTTTGTTGAAGCCTCTTGCGAGATAGCTCAGTTCCTTATTTTGTCAGCTATGTAAAACTATATATGAAATTCTCAAAAGTTGATATGCTATAAATTTACTTACTTCAAAATTACCTTGACGACTTATGAAACTTAATCAACACCAGTGTTTGTTCGGTTTCTGTACCATCAGGGCCTCATTTTTCGCCTTCCTCGTGTGTTATTTATGAAACTCATTCTTTCTCAGGACATTCAACTCTAGACTACCACAATGTTGCGCTATTTAGGTTTATTTAGAAACAGATCTAAAATTAATTCTTATTTTTCCTAGACGAAGCGAAATAAATGTAGAAATGCAACCTAGTATAGAAAATATAAATTAAATCTAGATAATAATAATTCTAGAAAAAAATGGTCCTGATGGTCACCGTCGTTTGGGTGGGCTGTTGCGTTATACCATTTAAAAGTTAAAAAACTGCCTCCATTTCGATGTTTTTCTAATCAAGAAAGAGAGCGTTTTGTTTAGTGAGCGTTCCACTGGTTTGCCCATCGACTGCAGGTAAGTCCAATTGCAGATACCACTGTCTAGGTTAGCTTTAGTTCTTTGCGCTTTCCATTTATGGTATTTCTCATAAATATAATTGTAACACTATAATAACATAAAAATCTTAGTAATTAAGTAAATTTTTAGTTAGTAGAATAAAGACACACCATTACCTTTACTGTACAGCTTCAGCTGTTAAACGCAATTTTGTGTCACTCTGCACCGCGACCAAAATGAGCAGTGTTTAAAAGTGACTTTAATCATTGAAGAGATGTGACAAAACATGTGCTAATTCCTATATTTGCTGTTAAAAAATAGTGCCTATAAATAGGTATGTTTTATCCTTTTTTTAAATTCGAGGTTCACAAACAGAAGCAATTTCTTACTCTGTTGGTGATGAGTTTCTTTATAGTGTAGAATCTAGGTTTATATACCGAATATATATCCCCTTAGAGAATTATATTTGTTGTTGAAATAACATTCGGCGTTTAAGCCCCTGATAAAAACAACATTCTATAGCCATGATAGCTCGCCGCAGCTGATTCGAGAGGCATTCCCGGAAACATCTACAAATATAGGAAATGACGATCAAACGATGATAAGAATGACATTAAACCCCATTGCAATTTTCTCTTTACTCCGAATGGACTAACGCCTTCTACGCGAAAAGGACTTCAAGTCAAAGTCACGTTCACAATTCCCTCCACAAAGTTATGGATTGTCAACACCATTTTGGATTGAGCACAAACATGCCTAATCGTAGGTGAGTTGTTTTTTTAGATGATCTCATATCCTTTACCGGGGACGATCTATTTCTCATGTGTTAAAGTCCCGGGTTAAAGTCAATATCGGAGATTGACTTGCATAGCATGTAAAGTGATATTAAGCGAATGTTTAGGCGGGAAATATTTGCACGGAACTTCTTTCAAGCAGACGTCCTTCTGGACCGTACCGAGCACTTTGGCTTTCCTGCCAAACAGGACATTTCTTTTGTGTTATCTTCAGCAGCTAGCTGCGACAACAAAAGAATCAGAGGCACGCAACATTTTGAGACGTGAATAATTTAACATACAATAACAAGGCGTGACATAGAACGGGTTATAAAATATACAAGCATTTTCAAAGCAATTGATTGACCAACTTATATCTAGCATGCAATCGATCAATCCGTTTGGTAAATGAAGTATCTTTAAAATGGCTGTAGCTTTCATTTTATTGTTAAATATTTTTATGCGTTTTGAGCTCTGATATATAGGATTCCTATACAGTCAACAGCAGACATATATTATTTCTAACGTCTAATGAACGAAACCGGAAGTCGGACGATAAAACATTGACGTTCTTATTAATAATATTACCATACGCCCTCCCCTAACGAAACTAGTCTCGTTTATAGGACTAAATCAATCTTTTTTGAATAGTTCCCTTGGGCTTCAAACAGAGATGTGACGGTATCGACCGTTTGTTATCTTAATAACACTCATATCGTTATTTTGACCGTGTTTCACATGCCGATGTTGTTACTGTATACGATATTTTGTTATGTGCTTTAGCCTGGTTTAAGGAAAACTAACTCACATAAAATTGACATGCATCAGTTATACGACCTTTAGATTCCAGATCTATGCGGGTGCAGATGCATAAGAGACATAATTCCTAACTTTCCACGCAAGAAGCAAGATGTGGAAAGTTAAGCATAAACCTGAAACTCAACGTGCCCATACCATCGAATCGCACTGCTAACCTTTCGAATTGACAAGCCCAAATCATGTGGAAATCTTTACCTTTATGGTTGACATAATAATCATCTGTTATTCACCTCACAACAGCTCGTTTTCAGTCAATACACAAGTCTTTACATAAAAAGAAAAGAGCAATATAAAGGGCTAAACATGGACCCTTCAAAACACTTGACACTGATGATTATTGGCGGGTTCAGCTAACCGTAAAACAATCTGAACACTGTCTATGTTGAAATATTCACACACGCACGTACAGGCTGATTTAGAACTTGCCAGTTTAATTTGATAAAGGATATCTTAGACAACTGTTGTTTTCGAAGTTGTCCTATTTTCTCTGCAGAGGCTGCTAAAAGGTTTTCACGAGAGAAAGGGCTGCAACGACCTGAACAAGGCCTTAATAGCTCAATAACATGTGACAAATGTTCATCTTGTGACATATTTATACCAAATTAAAAGTAACTTGTTTTCATAAAGAGTCAAGACAAGGACATTTTGTGAGGATACACGTTTCTCTAAATTTGCTCTTGGTCGGTTGTAGAACACCTTCCGAGAAGGTTCCAAAGGTTTGTTGGACAAATAAGTTGAAGAGAAACCAAACACTAACTTTTGAACTTGAACGACAGAAAATACTAAATCACCTTTTTATTACATAAAATAAGCGTTTTCGACTTAGTGACTTCAGTGTCATTTATTACATTGTAAACATTAATATGCACAAATAAATAATAATAAATAAATAAATGGCATATTTACATTATTCCCATTGCACCTATACTCTGTGTGATGTACTTCATTCCGTTAACAGATGATACAAAATAGGTGTTAAGGGTATAGTGTAATTATGCAAAATTAAATAAATAAATAAATAAATAAATAAATAAATAAATAAATAAATAAATAAATAAATAAATAAATAAATAAATAAATAAATAATCAATCGTTATTGTCCATAAAGCCGCGTATATAGCCCATATACCTGAGATGGTTCATTTTGCGGCGGCCACGATTTAATTTTTTTCTGTTCTTGTTTTTGTGTTTGTCGTTGCAGTAGTCTGTGGAGTAGTGAAATATGAATGTTACAAAATTATGATATTAAAGGGGGTGACCGATTTAATTTATGAAATTTTCGTCTTAATTAAATGACCTTGACTCGAAATCTCCAACTGTATAGTTTCGCGCCGCGATAGCTCAATCCATTTTTTGAATGTGAGAGCTAAAACACGTGATTTTGTAAACCCCATAGAGTACTGTGTAGAATAAAATATTAGTCAACCAAAATGAGGCACATTTGGGCTCATAACATCCAAACCAAACATTTTAGTGATACGATTTCACAACATAAATTAGAAAAATAGTAGCTTTCCTTAGACACCGAAACTTCCGGTAAAATCTGGTAGTCCAGGCTACAGACCATGTGACCTTGTTATACCATATATATAATGTTTTTCAATGTTTTCTAGACCAGTTTTTCCTGCTGAATCTGAATCCGATGGATGCCAGACGAAAAACCTTGAGCATTTTCGAGGAAACGCAAAAATTCAAAATGGCCACCAAAACACCAAAAACTCATATGTTAATTACTCAAAAGTTGTATTTTTGTTTTGCCTGTCCAGTCAAAACACCCATTGTGACCAAATAATATGTGATTCATTAACCACCTAATTAAGAGATTCAATATGGCCGCCAATACAACAAACCATCTGATATTTATCTACTTTTGATCGTAGAATGGTAACATGATACCAATGCTTTTAGCAATCACTATATTAATTGAAACAATTACGAATAGCTTTCAACAATTTGCTAATCAATCAAATCAATAAACCATTCAAGATGGCTCCAAAATGGCAGAATTCCTTACTATTTAAAGGCAAGAGCTGCCATGTTTGTGTATATCACTATAACTGATTCAGAGCAATTTAAATATCATAACATAATCAAAGTGATTGATATCTGCAATATTGCATCCTAGATAGGGGTTCAGTATGGCTGCAAATGTCGATCAGTAAAGGTCAGTAATTCATTCACGCTGTAGGCTAATTATATATATTTTGTGGTTTTAGTTGAATTATCACTTCCAAAATCCCCAGTAAGGCTATCTTAAGTGTCATTGAGTCGTTATTCATCAAATATCCCAACATGGATGCCAATGGACGCCTAAAACCTACCAAAAACAAAGAAACATATCTCTCTAGACTATTAGTGATTGGATTTTTCGCCGCTTTGTATAAGTTCCATTTCCAGCCATATTGGATACCCATTTTGGATGGCATCTTACATGTATCGATTCCTCTGATTACGTAACGATGTGTACATTGATCTGATTGACTTACGTACAGGGATATACACAAACATTGCAGTACTAGGTTAGGCACAACTATAAATTATAGCCATCTTATATAGTATCGGAAGCCATCTTTGGATCCTATAATGACGGAATTTATTATTCCATTTTTAAAAGATTATGTCTTATGATTTTAATTAATTTCTTGACCGCTGCCAAAACACCAAGATCGATACCAAATTACCAATCTGTAGTCAAAAAATAGATCACGATCAGACACTTTATTGTATTGACGACCATATTGAATACATTGATTACGTAGTTACAAAATCATATGTTAATTGGTCACAATGAACGTTTAAACGAGACAGGATGAAAAATCACACCTTTTGAGTGATCAAGAGAAGAATGTTTTGTGTTTTGGTGGCCATTTTGATTTTTTGCGTTTTTACAGAAATGCTCAAGGTTGCTCGTCTGGCATCCATCGGATTCAGAATCAGCATAAAAAAAATGGTCTAGAAACCATTGAAAAACATTATATATCTAATAAAACAAGGTTGATATTAGGTATCAATGAATCTGATGCCTGGACTATGGGATTCTGAGAACGATGCTATCAGTCCTTTAAGTAAATCCAATTGAAATAAAACAAATTCGTGTTTTGTTAAAGGCATGCTTTTATATGCGATTTCGTGTTTATATAAAACTTGGTTTGGTCGTTATACGCATTTAAAATGTTCAAAAACACAAGCGATTACAAAAGATCTATTGACACATTTTAGGTTATATCTGCTAAATAAAATCCCCGACATACACCTGTTTTGGCTCGCTCGCATCACATACAACTTAAAATAGTTACAAATCTGAAAGAAACTTGTTTTGAACCAAAATAATGCATAAAAACTGATTTTGATTTTACTGACAAATAGTTGTATAAAGATTGATATACTTTTATTAAGAAATCCACTCTAATGTTTTAAAGAACTGAAACAAAGCTATATCGTCAAATGCACACCGCATATTCTAATACTTTAAGTGAAGTTCTTCTTCTTTTTTATCCGCTTCTTTATTAGCGCCGTATTCCCCTTGAAGGTATACACAGTCAGTCGGACACCTTAGCCGACTTTATTCACTTCACGTACGCGGATTTTCTGCGTGAACCTTAGGGAAAATATATTAAATCTTTTTCCCGAACTTTATATAAGAGTATACCATGTGTTAGATGCAATATTTGGTTAGGTTTCAATACGCGAGTGATAAAACAAGATCTTTTTGAGAAAGAAAGAGAAAATGTCGGCGGCTGTGTTATTATACGCACTCGGAACCATCTGTGGATAAAAGGGCAAATTGCTACCAAATAAGGATAGGTATTACAAATGACACGGCCTCCTTTTCAGTTTTTCTCTTATTTTAACTGCAAAGAAGATGAAGAAAAACGTAAAGAATGAAATAAACTTCTTTCTATAAATTGAGTTATCTTTTCTGACAAACAACATGATAGTATCTACGAGAAATCGTCTAAGAGTTATAAAAAAGCAAGCTGTTATTCGATGGCACGGGCAAGGATGATGAACGCAAAAAAAGAAGACGTTTTATGGAACGTTTATCAAAAAATGCCCAAGATTATCATTTCTGACGCCGCGGTTTTTTTCAAAAAGGAAAATATACTAGCGAATCAATTTGGAAAAACTTATTTGACTACGGCTGCTTGGAGGCGATTCCGCTGTCTTGGAAATGTGTTGATTTGTACTCAGTGATTGAGATGATATTAGCTTGGCACTGAAAAAGAAAGAGACGCGTCTATTTTGGGCCATTTTCATCATCAAATTGCTGGATAACATTTGACGTTTTTTCTGCAGATTTGCAATTGTGATACTCGTGTACGTAAGGGTTATGAATCGAAGAAAGATATATGACCCGGCCTATTTTTTGAGTTTTGAAAAAAAAAAGGTTTGTGATATATGAGTAGTTATCGTTAGCGATATGCTATTGAGGTAATAGTTCGAATGATTGATACAAAAATGCTTTCATACATTGTGGTCCTTGACGTCGCTTCCCGTACCATTTATCTTACTATGATGTGATAAGTCAAAAGTCGTTCAGGAATAATGGCCGTGATTTGTGTATATAGGAACGTACTATTATTCAAGGTTGGGAGTTTTTGAAGAGGGGAGTCACCACTCGATCGCCACCCATAGGACATCAGGTTTCAGGGAGAACAAACAAACAAACGAACAACCAAACAAACAAACAACAGAAGACGACAAGTGCAGTCAGTCAGACAGACAGACAGACAGATAGATGAAACTTAACTAGGGAATACGTGTTCTCCTTTTCTTTTATATTCAAATTATACACACAAGTAGCAAATTTAGACACACAAGCCATGACAGAATAAGCAAGACATAAGGAAATGGGTCACAGCACTGACTGTTTACAAACACAGACAAACAACAAACACACGAAAACAAAAAACAAACAAGCATCGTTTTATTGGCAATGAAAATAGATTCCAGAAATACTCACCCACCACCTGCCATGGCTCCTCCCTGAAATTGCCAACATCCTGTATTCATTAAGAATCTATTTAAACAAACATTAGGCAACTTCTGACAAACAGGGTTCAGTCCTTAAAGTAGACATCAGTGTGGTATTTACGGGGTCCAACTCCTCCCAAATTAATTAAAAATGCTTCACGCCCCCAACAAAATTTATGTGCCCTTCCCCTCCTTTCCCCATTTATCTTCAATTTTCTTCATTTCTTTTGTTTTTGTTTTTGACACTTTCGCAGCCCAAAACTAAAATTTGATGAAGATTCTGCTTGCATGGGGTATAGACGTTCAATAAGTGCGGTAATATCACCGTCATTTTGGTATTTATATTTATTAAATTGCTTCACTTAAGAGACTATACTCTAAAGAGTTTCATCCTCAACCTTTACCAGAAAGAACGCATCTGAATGTCCTCATCGGGAATGTTAGCAAGAAATTCCATTTGCAATAACTGCTTGTCTACACCAGACTCGTGTACGGATATACTTCACATGTGTGTTCATGGAAAGCTTCCTTAGCAGTGTCTAGTACTATTGAATGTATAAATCAATGGCTCGTTCAGCACTAATAAAACATTTCCGAGGCTTTATCTAACGTTTGTATAAGCTGTGCGCAAATGGACTTTGGGCCTTCCTTTGAGAATTTGTATCCATTTGTAGTGTTTAATTATTGTTGAAGAGTTCCCTTTTGACTGCATGTTACAGTAAGTGTGACTGTATGATGAAGTGTAACCGTTTTTTTTACAGCCTTTTGTGTTTAAAAAATTTGATTTAATGAATAAAAATAATAAAACATTGAAATATAAAATACCTTGTGTCAGGAAGACAAATAGAAATAGCAATCGGAATTCTCACAATGTTGATCAACAGTAGAGAAACGATCGGAATATCTTTCATCATGATGTATCATCTGTAGATAGCACTTTCGATGGACTTGTATTTCAAAATAGAAGAGCATTAGAATGTCTCCATAATGGCTCTATCAGAGCAGATACATTTAGGTGATCTGCATCAAATGTTGCTATCAGAAATAGATAGCATTTAGGTGTCTTCATCAGTGGTTGTATCAGCAGTAGATATCATTAGTTGTTCTCACTCAATGGTTGTTATCAGCGTAAAGCATTAAAATTGTCTTTCTCAATGTTGTATCAGCAGTAGATGGCAGGTAAGATTGTCTTCATTCATGTTATATCAGCAGTAGATCGGATTGGAGAAGTCATCCATCATTGGTGTATCAGCAAAACTGTATTACAGATTGTCTTCCTCAATGGGTGTATCAGCAGGAGATGGCATAAGATTTTCTCCTCAAGGTTTTATTACGGTTTTTTTAAGGGGTTTTTTATTCAGCAGTAGATGACATTAAGAATGTCTCATCAATGTGTATCAGCAGTAGATGGCATAAGAATGTCTTCATCAGGGTTGTATCAGCAGCGGACGGCGTTTAGGATGTTCTCCATCCTGGTTCATAAGCAGTAGAAGCATTTAGAATCTTATCAGGGGTTGTATCAGCATTCTAGATGACAAAGATGTCTCGTCCAGTGGTTGTATCAGCAGTGGATGGCATTAAGAATGTTCTTCATCAATGGTTTGTATCAGCAGTAGGAATAGCATAAAGAGTGTCTCATCAAGGGTTTACCAGCATAGATAGCTTAAGATGTATTCTCAATGCGTATCAGCAGTAGTACCATTAAGATGCTTAATCAATGGTTGTATCCAGGTGATAGCATTAAGATGTCTGTACAATGGTTGTATCAGCGGTAAATGGCATTAAGATGTCTTCATTCAATGGTTTATATCAGAAGTATTATGCATAAGAATGTCTCATCAATTGGTTGTATCACGCAGTAGATGGCACTAAGATTGTCTTCATCAGTGGTTGTGTCAGCAGTAGATACCATTAAGAATGTCTTCTCATGGTGTATCAGCAGTAGATGGCATTAAGAATTGCTTCATCAATGGGGTGTATTCACACAAATAAATAGCATTATAAGTCGCCATCATGGAAATACAGCAGTAGTAGATAGCATTTAGAATGTATTCAATGGATTTATCAGCATGTAGATAACATTTAGATGTTTATGGTTATATAAGGTGACAAGGGACGATAGAAACGTCTTCATCAATGGTTCTATAGCAGTAGATAGCATTGAGAAGTCTTATCAGTGGTTGGATCGCATATCACATCATTTAGAAGTCTTCGTCACTAAAACTTTAACCATTTAGTTTTACACATTTTTAATTTTGGGTAATATTTGTTTCACCATTGGCCATTTTAATGTCCCCCCCCCACCCACCCCCCACGTTTTTCGGAGTTTTTTTAAATTTTATTTTATTGCGCCCACTCGTGACGGTTGTCAGCCGTAGATCGCACTTGAATTTTAGGTCGGCACTAACGGTTAAAGTAGTGTTAGCATTTAGCGTGCAGTTTGATCAGTGGACTAATTCAAAATCAGCCTGTCTTGATCACCAACTGGTTTCTCAGCGTGGGATAGCATCGAATTGGTTAATGTTTTCTTTAATGAATGCTGTAGGAGTAGAAGTAGCATTGAATTCGAGTGTCTTCATTAACGGATTAAGGAAACAAGCATTGAAAAGTACGCATTCCTTTAGCGGTTTTATGACAACTCAGTATTTGAACTCGTCATTCATCAACTACTCTATTTGTGCTTATAATGTAGGATTTTGTTAAAATGTTTTCATCGGCCGATTTTATCAGCAGTAGATAGCATTTGCTTGTTCCTTGTCAATTAAACGGAACTCTTGTGAATCATATAAAAACCCTTTTGCAATAATGAAAAATAGGCGTCCAGATTCTATTTGGTGACGTCGTAGATTCTCGGCTTGGTTGTCAACGTTTCCAATCAACAAACTTGTAAGCAATAGATCGCTTTTTTTTCAATTCGTGTGTAAAATACTTAGCAACTATACATGGCCCCTTTTATCATGATTAAGTAAATGCTAGCACATCTTGTATCGATTTTCTGTGGGTTAACGAACGGAAGAGTTCCTGCATTTACGTGAATATTTTCATGATATTCTATAACCGGGTGTAAATTTGTTCTACAAGCATACTAACAACGTTAATGTTCACACGGGACACAGAATTCGTGTATTGGTTTTTGAATGTTAAGCACGCAAACAGTGTCAATTGGAAATTCGCAAAATACATAAATTGTGGTACAAAATGACTGAAAATATACATTGTTTTACCTATATGAATAAGCTTGAAAAGTCCATTCAAATAAAAGGAGTCCAAACACTGTAGCCTTAGTCTATTCTTTTGAGTGGCCGAGGAAATCCTCTATATGCGTGACATTTTTCTTTTCAAGAAAACGATACTGATTCGTACGTGTGTATTAAATTGTTACAAACCGAAACCCAACAGCATAAGACATTTTAAAACATAAATCTGCGTTACGCCACATATTCGCTGGCCGTTTGCCTTAAACCCACTGATGTATTAGATGAAGATATCTTTGTATTTACAAAACTTAAGAAATCGATATTACAAGGCTCAAATACATCAAATTGATTAGTTTTAAACAAACATAAGGGGAAAAACATGAAAACTGAGAAATATTGGTTTTAAGCTTCACGTTTAACGGTAATCGTAGGTATGACTTTACAATACAATCGAATATCAGACAGTGTACAAAAAAGACACTCTATTCACAAGTTTACCAAATGACATCCAAATGCTTGATGGAGGGTGTGCGATACCGTGTTTGGTTTGTAGATATCGCTATATGGGCAAACTGGCTTCAAATACATCGCCCGGGTCTTTTTCTTTCCATCATGCCCCTCAGTTCACTTCATTTCTAACGCATTAAGGGTAATTAGGTGAAAGTTGTTATCTCTTGGGATTCAGACGATTCCGAGGGAAAGCAAAATGCATTTAAAATAGTTAATCTTGACGAGATATTAGAAAAGGCTTCAAACGGCCTTAGAAGTTCAAATTATCTTTCGGAGCTTAACTCGAGTTAACACGGTCCAGGTTTAAAAATTGGTCGAGGATATTCACCCGGAAGTCAGTCGCATAGCTTGGCCATTAACTACCGCAACCAAAACCGAAAACCCAAATAAACCCTAACCCAAAACCCTAAACCCTAACCCCTTAGAATCCTAACTTGCAACCTAACTAATCCGTCGATTGAAAATAACCGTATGGATCTTCAGCCGCACGTCACATGAAGCCAATTGAAAGGTGGATATGAAAGCTGGAATTGCATTTCGGTCCACAAGCTATCACCATCCTGTTCGAGGCTAATTAGCTAGTAAAGAAACTTTCTGAACACCAATACGATAAAATCCGATTTTTTACATGTTCTCGTGGATTACCCCATGTATTTAGGGCGGGACAAACTTTCGGAAAAATTTTGTTTACGTAGACTGTCTAACTTCTAATTTATAATGTATGCATTTCTGTGCATATGACTCTTTCATAATAACGTACAAACATTCTAAAGAAAAAAGTTATAATAAGCCTTCTTGGTTTTCTTTTCGGGTGATACGAATTAATGTGATTTAAATAAATCCATGTTATGCCCGATATAAATAATAAATCAAACACAATACAACATCTTGCGATAATTAAGTATCACCGCGAAAATCGAGATGAATTATTCATTTCAGGAGAAAAATGTAGAGTACTGTAGGCAAACTAAGCGCCTACGTTTAAATAGTAATGACCCTCGGACAGGGTGTAAATACAACTTGTCATCAATTGGGTAGTTATTTTAACAAAATACCTTCTTATTTACAGTTATATTACAAGTCATGGGAAGTACCTAAGCTTTTAACTCAAGCTATAGTTTGATTCCTTTTATTTGATGCGAGCCCATATGGTTACGATTTCAGGTTTTCTATGTCGGAATTTGTGGGGAAATACTAATCACAATGCGGGCAGGCCTCTGTGAGCCAGAAGATCAATGTTAACAGCTCAGCAGGACGGTCAACACTACAACTTCTTCATGTAAATATTTGTAATAAAAATACAAATAATATAAAACAATTGTGATTTTTGTAGATATTTTAGCATAGCTTTGTCATGTTTATGCTTCAATAGTATCAAATTCAATGCTAACCTAGATAGATATAAAATGGCGACACGGTCCTGGTTTATCTGAATAAATCATTAGTTTTATGTGACAAACCTAGTCGCGCGTCAAATGTTAACCGGTTAACACTTTTCACCGAAGTATAAAGTGCAAAGAGTAGCTTTGGAGAAGCTAGTAGAAACACTGTTGTAAGACTATAATGTTGTCTTATTTTAAATGAATTTGCATGATAATCAAATATGGTATGAAAACGTACAGCTTTAATTTTTTAGCAATTTTGTGATAAAAATAAGGGGTTTGTCGGTTGATGTCGATTTTCGCGCCTTGAGTGTTAAATGACTTCATCTGTTCATATACGCGATGGACATATTTCAGATAGTCATGGTCTTTAAACAGCATCGAACATTTGGCGAAATTGAGTTTTTTGCATATGATTGATACTAATCACAAAGCTCTTTTCATATTACCAAATATTGAGCCCAAAATAACATTCCAATTTTTAGATATAATAGCTTTTCACTTTGGAAATCACCCCCTTACAAAGCCAAATGAAAGTCTTCCAAACAACCAATCAGCATTCGTCTGTGTGCTGTACCTGGAAAACCACCTACGACAGCTTATAAAGTGACCTATATCGATCAATGGGATATTGCGAGATCATCTCCTTTCTCGAGCAACACTGGTTAGCCTATAGAATTGTAGCGTATTGAGACAATTTTGCCACACTAAAAAATATTCATTTTTTGGCAGTATTTTACTGACCAAATTCTGCCACAATAATTACTCTGAGAAAAATTACAGATACTGCTTAAAAATTTGATTCAATCAAAACACTGAAAAAATATATATTGGCGAGTATTACGAGATTGTGAATGTGTTGCAAATAAAAGCACTGCGAAAACACTAACTTAGTAGACCTATACACAAATGTCATCCAAAAATTTTACGGTGAGATAAGTCTAATAAATTTGTAATTTGGTGTATGGCCTTACCTCAAACCCTATCTGTAAAGTTTCGCGCTGATATTTCAACCGTTTTGAAAATGAGAATTAATACTTATTTGCAATCCCCATAGAGTAACTATCGATGTAAAACTAACATGCTTGAACAAAATGGGGCATCCCCCCTATTTCGCTCGTACACATCCAACACCCAAACTCCCTTAGCCCTAAATTTCACAGGGTAAATCAGAAAAATAGTAGATTTCTTCTGATAACCAAAATTTTGACCATTCGGTTAAAATCTGGGGTCCCTGGCAGTGGCCGTAGCTAGCATGTTCGGGGCCCGTGGACAACAAAACCAACTGGGGCCCCTATAGGTATATGCCGATCAAGTTAAATAGTCTCAATCATATGTCAAACATTCAACATCCCACCCCCACATATACAATTAACACACCACACGAAATGGTTCGTTCGTCGCCATGATGTGAAGATTGACATTACATGACGCCATATTGAAGAAGATTGAAGATTGTGTGGGTACACAGTTGGCGATGAGACCAATTTTGAACATGAAAAGTTGTGACCACAGGGCATTTCGATGGAAGGAAGTACAGTACTGCCCGATGCTATATATGATTCTGAACTTGCGCTTCTGCCCCTTTTAGCCTCAGCCTTGCTGATTCGGATGTTTCAAGCACCATTCTTATAAGGCTGCGCCATCATGGGAGGGGGGGGGGGCGATCTTGGTCCAGGCTTTCCAACTGTTAGCTACTGGTAATGCTACTATGTGAAGATCTTGGCTAAAGTCTTAGTGTATAATTGAAAAACGCTTCTTGATTTCTGTCTTTAGTTATTACCATAGAAGATTTTCTTCGAAAATTTAGTATTTGGGAACTTTGTCTGTTCACTGGTCTTCAGTATCCTCCAGTATGGTTATGAAGTGAACTTACATTCCTATATATCATGATTGCAGTGATTTGCGCATATGATAGTTTTTCTATCACATGTCATGAACAAAAGAAACCAGGTGCTTATCATGATATTAAAACAAATATTGATGCAACATTCGTGCATAGTATAAATATATATCGGTCAACTTTTAACTGTTCCATTTTACGAGGCGAAGTCAAAAATGGACATCATGATATATTTGTACGTCACACTCTTAGGCATTTATTTGATACCATGGTCGTTGGTACACTGTCCAAGTTTCGCAACATCAAAGAGAGATGGCCAAGACAAGAGCCTGGGAGACCATTAGTTTGGTGTCCAATCTGATTCCCTTGCCTTCCCAGACCTTACCGCAGAAGGCCAACAATCATCATGGCCTTCCTTTGCAATCCTGTTGGGATTTCATCATTTAATAACAAGTCATGGGACCGACAAGGTTTTCCGCCTCCCCACAGATGTGAACTGACCTTGTCAAGTGCTGTTAGCTTCTGATCTTTAAAATGATATAGAGGTTTTACATAGGGTTCCAGGAGCCGGTTGGTATATGACTTCAGTCTTCTTTGTGATGATGGTCAAGCAAGTTGTCACAGGCAAATGGGAACAGGTCCATGCTGTTGCTGGCTATATCACTATTGTGGCCAGAGATCCAGATAGGGGTACAGTCATCCAGCAAAACAAGAAGTAACGGGCTGATGCTTCGACTACTTTGGTTTTAGCTGAAGCCCGTCTCAAATTGACAGTTGCCATAATACGAATTGATACTAATCACAGGATAGCCTTTGCATGAAAACATCTTGAAGTATGAACTGAAACAAGGTCTGAAGCGGACTGTGCTAGAACCACGTCCTTGCATCACCAATGGGGATTGTGGGAGAAGGAGAAGGACTCAAGATGTCCTGAACCTTCACTCGCCATCATGATCATATCGTCGTGAAGGAGTAAACTGACGCCACTATTCTAGGCATCCAAACTTGGCTATGATTTTCCAAAGGCCCTAGCGGCGACTGAATCGAATGCCTACGTCAATGAAACATAACAGCCACCTTGGCCCATGAACAGGGTCACTAAAATCCACGCTTAACTATGTAATCTTCAAGGGCTGATGCAGGTCATGGCCTTCCATTTTCTCCAAATATCTCTTGTTTTTCTCCGAACTTTTGGGCCTATGCCTAATTTTCCGAAAAAACTAGCAAAAGGAATAGCATGCAGTCTGAATTTTATGGTGTCAGAATAGGCCAGAAGGTTCTAAATTTTACAGTACAGAATAACAAAGCAAACCTGCGGGGCCCATTAACAAAGGTCATGAATCTAACGCCATTATGATTTGGTATCTAGGTGCCTGGTAATGGCCCATGATTAAATGTAGACTGCTAACATGACAGTAGATAGGGCTTTGCGTATCGGTATACGGTCATTCTAGAAGGGTCCCAAATTAATAAATACAGTGTGATAGCATTGGCCTTTGTTTTCAAATCTAGCCAAATAGTTTTTTTTTTTTTTTTTTTTTTTTTTTTTTGGTTATCCCCTCTCTCTTACGGTTTGCTCTTTTTCTTTTATCTCTCTATCTCTTCTCTCTTTTCTCCTCCCCTCTCATTTTTCCCATCCTTCTTGGGCACCCTCAACATCTAGGGACGTGGACTTGTCCACTCTGTCCCTATAGTAGCTACGCCCCTGGCTCCCTTGGGGACGGTGATATTAGCGATCGGACCATGGCCTTTAATTTGATAAAACATAATGCATTAAACGGTAAAATATAAAGTGGATGGAAACTATAAAGCTGCAGTTTATGGGATTTTGTCGGCAGAATTGCTGCAAGGATTTTACTGTAATTTACTGTAAAAATTACAGTATTTTTCCTGTAAATAACCATAATGAAAATCCATAATAGGCATTAATAATTCAAAGTTCAAATAGGAGCTCTATTATAAATGAATTTTAGTCGAACAAATAGGCCTGGAAAAATTGGACAAAAAAGTACTTTGCTGATTTTTTAAATTACGGCCAAGTATTGTCTCTTGATCCTTTTTATTGTGACGTCCCCCCCCAAAAAACCCGGGTGTTATTCGTCAAATACAAGATGCATGTTAGTAGTGGTAATAAGTTTAAATAAAATATGCATTTTTAGCTGTGTTCTTTACTAGACATAGATTGGTAAGACTGTCTGACTGTATAAGCGCGATACGGTCGCTGAGAAGAACGGCAAAAAAGGAGCTTAATTTAATCGCGCCAGTTGAGTTATTTATCTTTTTTTTTAATTGTGTTAGGCATAAAAAACATACGTTTCATGAGGATAATTTCACAAATAACACTTATTTCATTTGAGCAATGTCAACACAAACAACAATGTATAAGTTACGGTTCAATTGGGCAAAAATAGTAGCCCAATTACTCAGTTTAAACCTGTTGCTGGAAATTAATTGATGTTGAAGCTGTAATTAAGTAAATAAAGATTAAGAAGCTTGGTTTGTATATTAATGATATTTTGACTCGTACTCACTGATATTAAAACCACAAGGTTTAGAACCGGTCAAACCGTGGTGCAGAGCGTGGAAAACATGCATACGGCGGCGTGTTCTTGTGTAAACGCCATGTTCGTCGTCCGCTGAATTCGCGTCGCCGGGACGCTAAATTACACAATCGTTTCTTTCCCTAAGGGCACTTAATTGGTCTTATCATTTCGGGTGAGAGCTTTTGTATATCAAAAGGCTTTCACAACCATCCAAAATAGCGATTTGAAAAATCTTGAGGGCGCACTATTTTTCAACTGTGCCATTGTCTCTTTAATGCACCCGTTATTGTTATGGGCATTGTGCCTTCCTTTCCATGTAATACCCATTAACCAATCAACGATTCTCCAATGTACTTTCGTGTTCTTTTACGCAGATGTCAAGGAACCCCAGAAAGTGGAGGCCCTCCCTGAACTAAATCGATAGCAATACCATGGCGAGAATTCATTCTATCAGCAGTCCTAATTGTTGAGGTCTCCAAGGTCCACCTGGCCTGTGTTTCCTTCTTCCCAGCAATTCAATAAGATCAACTCAATCAGATCGCCTTTCTTCAATCTGTCAGCTTTTTATCGCATTGTGCAAGATTTTATAGGAGTTTTATCCACAGGAAATAAACCAAATAAGCAATTTAATCAAGACTGTCGCCATGATAGCAACAACCACTGCAACTGACCACAACAGGTATTTGTGGTTTATACCCCTGGCTGATAGGCTCCTTTATCCATGTGCACAACAGACCACCCAGGGAGAGTACATATTAATTTTATTTATTTTTTGGTAGTCCCTCCAAATGCTAAAGCACTGATTTCAACCTGCAACACATTTTCAAATATAATTGAAATAAATATCAATAATACAACAGCGTGAACAATAAATGGCAATTTTGTCGGTTTCTGAAGCAGCAGCCTTGATCAGACAGACCGCATACTCTCACCCGTACATCATTGAAGTCCAAGTAAAAAACCGACCTTTGTAGTGAGCCAGGGTTTATCTATTTTCTTTACGACGAACGCCATGTCAGAATTTGTGAGTGATCATTCATTTTGCCAGAATTGTGTGCTGATTCTTGAGCAGAGCTATCACGTCTATCAATAATTGTAAGGTCACGAACATTTCTTCTCTTGATGTTTTAACGGAAGCGTCCAAAGCCGTTCCAACGGCTTGTCAACCCTTCCCTTGTCTGAAGTAGGTCAACCACACTCTCACGTCTTTCTATCATCGTGCCGTTCTCTTAAGCTTCTACAAACTTCATGGTTTGTGATCATCCTGCTTCCAATATTCCAATAATCCTTCCTTTTTCAACCTTTGAACAACTGGAGCTTACACATTACTACCACTTTTTTTGTAATTTAAAGTTTTTCTTGCTCAAAAAGTGAAGAAACTTTGGGACGGGGTTATCGCGCGTATCTTCTCTCTACTTTCACCAATGCGGTTTCATCGGGTTCGAATCCTCGGGATGGCTGGTTTTCTCGGTTGCTTTATGTGAATTGGTTTCTCGATCCATACTCGTCCCGCAGGTTTTCTGGATATCAGTTTTCCTCCTGCTTCTACTTAGTTCTTGTCATAATTCTGTTCTGGTAATATGTGGGTTTTCCTGATGTGCTGGAGCGCCTTTAGATGTTATTCACACCTGAATGCGCGCCAGGAATCATCCGACCTTATGGTCATTACAACTTACAGATGCTTAAGAACCTGAAGAGAACAGAGCACGCAAGTCACCGACATTAGCATGCATTACTAATATCAAACATCCTTGACTGTATAACTTGGATAGTTATCCCCCATGTTGTAAATAGGCCACCGAGATTTAAAAACATAAACCGGGCGGGGTGGTTTCATTTCATCGGGAGTATATATGTGACCAAATTTATCAAAAGCATTGTGCACCAGTTAAATACATGTATTGCCAGTTTATCTTTACCTTCTTGGCTCGCCCGGGGATGTCTTTGTAGTTGATTTTGATGTGTACTGGTACACATACGAGCATACACTATCCGTGATGAAGATTGTATGCTACATCCTCATAAGACCTTTTGTTGACCTAATCCGCTACTACGTTTCTTTAAAGACCTATCAGTGATTCACACCGAAAGAGCAAAATAGTTCCAATTTGCAAGCTGAATAGCTTAAAATCGAAGGTCAAGTCTGTAGAATTCTCATAAGTTTATTTTTTTCCAACTGAAGAGATTGCCAGAAAAGGAGAGAAAAACGAACGGCAGTCTACAAAGGAATTTGACTCTCCACTCCATGAATTAACGTTGGTTTAGTAAGTGTCCGTTCGACAGTAATGACTTCTAATTCGGATTCTGTCTTAGTTAGGTTTGCGTCGGGTCTTATCATTTGCAGGTATGTTAGTGTACCTGTACTTGTTACAGTCATTCAACAAGATCTGATTTTTGAAGATTTTTTTTTATTTTATGATTTAGCAAATCACTGATAGTGCCCTTAAAATTACATGCTTCACACAGAATGCAACCTAGTGCTTACAAAAAAGACACATATCATGTACCAGTATGGGCACATGCACCAACGATTAGGAAGACCTTCCAACGGTTCGGCAACTGCGCGACAGAAATCTGTCTTTCCATAACTGGGTTGCTTTTTACGGATGACCTGTTTGGAAACGCACAGGTACGTTGTATAACAGTAACTTTGTGAACACTGCAGTTGGTGTCCAGGTGCATTTCATTTAGTGCCTATTACCGGTTTTTGCCATAAAGGTCACGGACCGATCACTGCTTTCTGACCTTGAAATTATATTCATGTGACGAGGTCGCCGAATGCTAAATCTTGTTTCACTGAGTGCATAACTCTTCGACACACTCTTGGAGGATATAGAAATCAAGCTTTGCCTACTTAATTGTTGGTAGCATGAAGGGTGTACAACCAAACGCTCGCGAGGTATGTGTGTGTAATGTAGGGTGGTGTTGTATTTGCGTGCTCGCGGTGTGCGTGCGTGCTCACGTGTGTCGTGCGTGCTGTTTGCACGCGTATGTGGTGTGTGCAAGAATATGCGACGGCCTTTACCGTGTCGCTATTTTAGGTGCATTGGAAAATGTCGCCGGTGGAGAACCTTTTTACACTCTATAAGAAAAAAGGCTTCAATAGTCCTAGGGCCATTCTATATGTACATGGTCTTAGTATTTTGCTGGTTTGCTCTCTTTACTCTCTCTCTCGCTTCCACTCTCTCTCTCGCTCGTTCTTTGTACGTACTTGTACCTCAAGAACATGTACCATAATACCAGTCGAGAATGTGTTCAATGACGAAAACATCAATTCATTGAATCCAAACATAAGCAGATAGAGTCAATTTTCCAGTCATGCCATTTTCCTTTTAGTCAAGTACGTGTTCCATAACATCCTTTGTTTACTGTAGCAACCGTATGTGCATACAACAGATAGAAAAAGCCACTATAATAAAATGAATAAGTGAGCAGTTTTCAACAACCGGCTTTTTAATTACATAAAATTCCTTTCAATCAAACTACATAACAATACTGTTTGTACCGTAGGGTTAATCTAAATGGAATCCTATTCTAGAATTTTGGGGAAGAAAGGTTGAAGATGTTTTTGCTATAGTTTGGAAGGGTCCGAATCACAGAATTTTTTTGGGTCCACCTCTGGGAAATGCTGGGGAACTTTGTAACATAAGGGGGTGAAATTGTACAGAGTAAATTTGAAATCACGCTTCAAATTGTGTTTAGAATATACACCAATGTATGTTGTCTATTATAAGGATTAAAAAACGACTACACAAACTAAAGAATTTTAAAATCAATTTTTCTTTTTTTAATTTCAATAAATGTCAAAAATTCAAAGAAAACATCATACAAATTTAAAAATCCATGGAGAAAAATTTTAAAAACATTTGTTTGTTGTTGTGTTTGTTTTTTCCGTTCTTCGAGATATTCTCGGTCTTATTAAGCATGTAATAAACACGTTTAACGGGGATTTCGTGATGCACAGCCTCGTTCCCCGATTTACCTCAAAGAAATGGATATGTTTATTTCGTCATGCGTCTTTCAAACAGGCCAATCGACTTTTGCGAAATTGAGTTTTTTGCATATTATGATACTATATCACAGCTCTTTCATATCCAAATATTGAGCCAAAATAAAACATTCCCAATTTAGATATAATAGAGTTTAACTTTGGAAAATATACCCAAAAGCAAATTGGAAAAGTCTTCCAAACAGACAATCTGGCATTCGTCTGTTTGCTTTTGTACATGAAAACCACCGTACGACGTTTATAAGTGCACTATCGATAAATGGGATATTGCGAGATCATCTCCTTTCTCGATCAAACTGGGTAGCCTTAGAAGTCTGGTCGAAGTTTATATTATAATAGTACAATGTGTGTAAGCTGTATCTGAGAAATTTGCTACACTTAAAAATATCAATTTTTTGCAGTATTTTATGGACAAAAAATTCTGCCAAACTAATTACTCTGAAAATTTACAGATACTGTAAAAATTGATTCAATCAAAAACACTGAAAAAGCTAGTTGGCGAGTATTTAAAGCGAGTGTGAATGTGTTGAAAATAAAAGCACTGACGAACACACTAACTTAGTAGACATCCACAAAATGTCATCCAAAAATTTTACGGATGCATTAAGTATTAAATTTGTAATCTGGTAGTATGGCCTTCACCTCAAAAACCCTATCTGTAAAGTTTCGCGTGATATTTCAACCCGTTTGACATGAGAAATTTAATACATTCTATTTTGCAATCCCCATAGAGTACTATCGATGTAAAACTAACATGGTTGCACCAAAAGGGGCATATTTTCGCTCGGTAATCCCAACCAAACATCCTTAAGCCTACTATTTCACAGGGTAATCAAAATAGACTTTCTTCTGATAACCAAAATTTTGACCACTTCGGTAAAATCTGGGGTCCCTGGCCGTGGCGTAGCAGCATGTTCGGGCCCGTGGACAAAAAACCAACTGGGGGCCCTTAGTATATGCTCGATCAAAGTTAAATAGTCCTCATCATACTGTCAAACATTCAGCATCCCACCCCTCACCTATACAATTAAACACAACAACCACAATGTGTTCGTTCGTTCGTCCATGATGAATATGACATGACATGACGATAATTTTAAGCAATGAAGTTTTGTGGGTACACATGTGGCTGATGAGACCCAATTGAACATGACAAAGTCCCTGTGACACACAGGGCAGTTTGATGGAAGGAGTACTGCCCGATGCTATATAGTTGATTCTGGACTTGCGCTTCTGCTTTTAGCCTCAAGCCTTGCTGATTCTGATGTTTCAGCATCATTTTTGATAAGGCTGCACCATGTGGGGCAATCTTGGGCTAGGCTTTCCCAACAGTTGCTACTGTTAATGGCTATGCTGAAGCTCTTGAGCTAAGTCTTGAGTGTATCTTTGAAAATGCTTCTTGCATTTCTTGGTCTTTAGTTTTTAACCATAGAAGATTTTCTCGAATTTCGTATTTGGGACTTGTCCTGTCACTTGGTCTTCAGTATCCCTTCTCAGATGTGTTTTAGTCGAAGGACTTAATTTCCTATATAATCATGATTTGCAGTGATTTCCGCCATGGTGATAAGTTTTTCTATCACATTGTCATGAAAAAGAAACCAGGTGATATCATGATATCAAAAAATTTGACTGCATACAGTCGTGCACTAGTAAGAAAAAAATATATCATTCGGAGTCAATTTTTCCTGTTTGTCCATTTTACGAGGCGAAGTCAAATGGACCATCATGATATATGGGTTTACTGCACACTCTTAGAGCATTTTTTGTACTAATAAAACCATGGCGTTTGGTACACTGTCCAATTTTTTCGCAACTTAGGAGAGATGGCAAGCAATAGCCTGGTAAGAAATTCGTTTGGTGTCCAAACTGAGTCCTTGCCTTTCCAGACCTTTTCCTGCAGAAGGCCAAAATCAGCATTGGCCCTTTGCATCCGTTGTTGATTTCATCATTAATGAACAAGTCAATATGGGACCGACAAGGTGTTCCCGCTCCCCACATATGGTGGAACTTGACAACTTGTCAACTGCTGTTAGCTTCTGTCTTTAAGTGATATAGATGGTTTTAACAGAGGGTTTCCCAGGAGCAGGTTGGTATATGACTTCAGTCTTCGTTGTGCTGAATGGTCAAGGCAAGTTTGTCACAGGCCAAATGGGAACAGGTCCATGCTTTAGCTGCTATCCCTATATGTGTGCCATCAGATAGGGTACAGTCATCAGAAACAAGAAGTCACGGGCGATTCTTCGACTTACTTTGTTTTAGCCCGAAACCGTCTCAGATTGAACAGTTTGCCATCATAACAATAGTTGATACTAATCACAGGCTAGCCTTTTGCAGAAAACCTCTTGAAACATGACACTGAACAAGGTGCTGAAGAGGCTGGTGGCTAGACCACTTCTTGCTTCACGTCCCTCAAGGGGATTTGGGAGAATACTCAGATGATCCTGAACATCATCGCCATCATGATCATTAACCGTCGTGGGAAGTGAAACTGACGCACCATATCTAGGCATCCAAACTTGGCTATGATTTTCCAAAGGCCCTCGCGGCTGACTGAATCGAATGCCTACGTCAATGAAACATAACAAGCCACCTTGGGCCCTTAACACGGGTCACTAAATCCACGCTTAACTATTTTAATCTTCAAAGGCCCCGTCCATGGCCTTCCATTTTCTCCAAACTTTCTGTTTTTTTCTCTCTTGAACTTTTGGGGCCTAATTCCTAATTTTTCCTGAAAAAACTAGACAATAATGAATAGCATGCAGTCTTGAATTTGTTATTGGGTCAAATAGGCCCAGAAGGGTTCCTAATTTTAAGTACAGAATAACAAAGCCAACCCTGCGGGGCCCATAACAAAGGTCACTGAATCTAACGCCATTATGATTTGGTATGTAGGGGCCCTGGTAATGGCCCATGATTAAATGTAGACTTGCTAACATTGACATTAAGATAGGGGCTCTTGCGTATCGGTATCGGTCATTCTAGAAGGGTCCCAAATTAATAAATACAGTGTGATAGCATTGGGCCTTGTTTTCAAAATCTGCAAATCATTTTTTTTGTTCTCCCTCTCTCTTCCGTTGCTCTTTCTTTTCTCTCTCTCTCTCTTCTCTCTCTTTCTCCTGCCCCTCTCACTTTTTCTCCATTCTCTTGGGGCCCCTAACCTCTCGGGGCCCGTGGACTTTGTCCACTCTGTCCCTATGGTAGCTACGCCCCTGGACTCCCTGGGGACGAGGCTATTAGCGATAGGACCATGGACCTTTAATTTTTGGTAAAACATAATGCATTAAACGGTAAAATATAAAGTGAATTTGGATGGAAACTATAAAAGCTGCAGTTTATGGGATTTTGTTGGCAGAATTGCTGCCAGTGTTTTCCTGTAAGATTTACAGTATTTTTCCTGTAAATAACCTATAATTGAAAATCCATAATAGTGCATAATAATTCAAAGTTCAAATAGGAGCCTCTCTTATAAATTTAGTCGTAAAATAGGCCTGGAAAATTGGACAAAAAAGTACTTTGCTTGATTTTTAAATTACGGCCAAGTATTGTCTTTTCTGATCCTTTTTATTGTGAAGTCCACGTTATTTCGTCAAATACAAGATGCATGTTAGTAGTGGTAATAAGTTTAAATAAAAATATGCATTTTTAGCTGTGTTCTTTACTAGACATAGATTGTAAGATGTCTTGACTGTCTAAGCGACGATCCGGTCGCTGAGAACGGCAAAAAGGAGCCTTCATTTTTGAATCGCGCCAGTTGAGTTTTATTTTATTCTTTTTTTTTTTTTATTGTTTTTAGGCATAAAACATACGTTTCATGAGAATAATTTCACAAATACCCTTATTTCATTTGAGCAATGTCAACACAAACATACATGTATTAAGTTACGGTCAATTGTGCAAAAATAGTAGCAATTACTCAGTTTACACCTGTTGCTGGAAATTAATTGATGTTGAAGCTGTAATTAAGTAAATAAAGATTCAAATCAGCTATGTTAGTAATTAAAAGTTAACAATTTGTAACACCAGAAAGGTCACAAAGGTAAACAAGCACTTATGTAGTAACTTATTTTCACTTCATTTTTGTTATAGATAGTTCAAAAACTTCTTGTTGAAACCCTTTCACGTTTTGGTATGATATTTGTTCATTTTAATTTGCAATATATTAATTTGAAAGGAAAGTAATGCATATAAATTCAATATTCCTATATATTCCTCGTATATAAGGTAGCATAGTATCGTGGTTAGGTATTTGGGTTCATATCAGAGGGTCCCAGGTTCGATTCCCAATTAGATAGGTTTACATGTATAGATGTTACTTACATGATTAATTTACAGCCAAATTAAGATCAATAGTGATATGTAAAACATAGTACCTCAAAATCGTTTCCGTTTTTCCTCTTTTCTTTGCTGTATTTCCCCACATACCTACGATATTATTTTGAGTCTCAGTAACTTAGTTGATTATTAATTAAACTAACTTGATAATTTCTCTGTGTACTTACTAAATCTTTAGTACACATTGCAACACATAGGGTGTTAAAATTAACACCGCCAGTGTTCTAGGAGGACCACACCAAGAGGGTGTCAAAATTCAACACCTTTAGTGTTATTCTAACACTACTTGGTGTTAAAACAACACAATATGGTGTTAAAATAACACCAAAGGTGTTGAATTTTGACATCCTCTTGGTGTGATCCTCCTAGAACACTGGCGGTGTTAATTTTAACACCCTAGTTTTTGTTGTGCATGAAGAAAAAATATTATTCACATTATCAGCCATCTCAATTAAAATACATGATTAATGGTGCATTGAAAAATTACTCATTGAAATTACTCAATATAATTGAATGCAACCCGATTACACTTCACTTTATTGAATAGATAGAGGAAATTATTTTCCTTTCAATTCCAATAAAAAAGATGTTTAATATGAGAAAATTATCATTCTGCATTTTCAATAAATACCACTTTGATAATCAGAAATTTTGGCAATTTGAATTTAAATTAAACGTCAGAAGTCTTTGAAATACAAGTTAACCATTGAGCACCGCAGTAGAAATGCCGGCAAACTGCCATCTTAACCTCAAAATGGTTTGTTTTTTACTCTTAGAAAGTTTTCAACTATACGAGTGCTGTGACTCCAAAGGTGAAACATATACGCAATGGTCTGTTTGATGACAAAAATAAAAATAATATCCATGGGAATTTCTATTTCATTTCAAATTGTACCAATAGACACTCCGAAGTCGTTTGTTTTTACGATTTTTAGAACTCATTGACACTAATTGCCAATATACTCTTCCTATAGTTTTCGTTATTGAGAATTATAATGATTTTCGTCCGAACGCCTAGTGAAATTAATACAAATATAAATGACTTGATAGTAAGATGAAGCTTTCTTCTTGATAAAATAGTGATATTTTATTCCTTTTACTCTGCAAAAAGTATCAAAATATACACCTTCAAGCAATAAACAGATAATCACTATTTCTTCCACTTAACGTTTATGGAACTTATTATGTCCAATAATTCACAAAACCCAGGGTTTCAAACGTTAGACATACACTTTGGATGTCCTTAGTGTACTTACACATGTAGGCCGATGCTGCAATTTGGAAATACAGCAAAATACTGTAAATTTTATGTCCAATTTATCAGGCGTATAAAACGACTACAACTGGAGCTTTTATTCGATTTGTTTTCGAGTATCAACATAATCATACATTATTATGAATTTTCAATGATACTATTAAGTACTAAGGTTTACAGGAAAAATACTATACATTTTACAAGAAAATTCTGGCAGCAATTCTGCTAACAAAACGCCGTAAAATATAGCTTAAATTACAGGTTTCCATTCAAATTAATATATTTATAGATTGATATATATTTTACATTAAGTATTAGGTTTGATTAAATCAATTCTAAGTACAAAATAAAAAATAGAACCTCATCAGTCCTCTTTTCTAGCTTCATTGGCGTATTTTGCCTGTAAGAGATGATGATGGCAAGAAAATCGGGAGAAAATCATACAAAGCATAGTCATTTCTAGCGCCCTCCGCAGGCAAAAGCATGTTTAACATGATCAATACCACCGTCTGAGGCCATCGATCGACTCTTTTTGAGTACGCCAAACAGGCGAATGCGCATTCGTCTCCTTTGACATAGAAACAGAAGACGGTTTTTAGTTTTTGCAAACAGACCAATCACTTTATAATTAAATTTGACAAGGAAAATAAAGGATACTTGAATTGAAAGTGTGCTTAAAATGAAGAACGTTTCAATGTCCACTATGTACACATGAAATCATTTTCCTAAAATGTTTCTTTCAAATTAGAAATGCAAAGTTCATAATTCTCTAAAACTTCAATCGCCGATATCTCGAAATAATGTGAACTTTTGGTCGTTGATTTGGACCGGTTTGGAAGATTCGTGACGATATTATGGGTCTTAGACGGAATCCACTCGGGGATAGGAATTAATTTACTAGATGGGCGACAACGACCACAACATGGCGAATTGGCTATCTACAGAATTAAAGATACTGACATCCTTTCAAAATGAAAACTAGGCCTATATACATAATAGGATAGAAGAAATCAAGGGGAAAGGAACTGTCGCCTGGGTTTTGAGATGCGGCGGGAAAAATTGTCACGATGTGTCGAATAAGGAAATAAGAATAATGCCAAGTTGTATTTGCAATTTCAATTGGGACTTTCGGATTTGTAAAAAAGACGCTTTTAAATCTTGTTACAAAAGGGTAGACTGTAGCAGTGTTTAGACTTTAAGCACAGAACTTTTTTCCTGTTTGGAAACAAATATCGCCCAACCTATTTTAATCCGGTAATTGATTTACAATCTGCTCTCGTGATTTGACTTGCTGCATATGATAGACAGAAGTTGAAAAGTTGTTCCTCTCAGGAACAAAGATTGAAGCTAAACATATCCTAAAATATATGCTTGTAGGAAATCGGAAAATCAGGCCGAGTAATATAGGACAAGTATTTTACTGTATACTTCTATTACACAGAGTGTTAAAAAATTACCCTAAAAGCGCAGGTCTTTGATAAATATTTATGCAAATTATTTATACATATTTAAATAGCATTGTTTATTAGCTTTTCAAAACAGCAAACCCCATCGAATTCGGGTTCCAAATGACTGAGTTGTTCTTAACTGAATGAAGTCTGTGGTTTTACTTGTAATACGGACATGTTGTCCTTTTAATACACATCATCAAATAATATGTGCAAAACCAAGTCTGTCCGTGTTACGAGAAAAAAACACAGATCACAGGATATAAGGTGTTGCACTGTAAATCCAGTTTTTTAATTTTTCTATTGTCATCAAACACTCATTTAAACGCCTAACACTAAACACTCAACTAAACACTCAAAACATAATACGAAGAAGTGTACGGAGGTCATCTCAAAGTATGATTACAAGCTTAAGTTTGGTTTCAATTAAGTTTGAGTTACTCTTCTAAACATTATTCAAACCAAGTACACGTTTTGTGTTTTTTCTGTGTCCGTTTTGTGTTTGTTTAGTGTCAAAACACGATTTCAACGATAAAGGTCATATTTATCTTCATACCTACGCAAAATTTCTGTAATAATTATAAAAATTTATTGTTCTTAAATTCTGTTTAATGCAATTCATGAACAAGTAATGAATATGCGTATGCCTTTTTGACCAATATTTGTCAAACTTGATTTATCCTTGATGTTGTTTTTAGTCATTGTATTCACAAATTGACGGTTGATTTTTCAATTCAGAAATTACATCTATATACTTAAAAATCCCTCATTTTTTCGCGGTGCATATATTCAAAGTGAAGGTCTTACAGAATATCTTACAACATGATATCACCCATGTAAAAGAGTGAATTTCCACTCGTTCGAGGAGTTGTTTTTTAAAGGAGGGACAACTCGTTTTTGATTGGAAACACACTCTGAAATGAGTGAAAGTTGATAATTTGATAACAATATTCCACTCCTTATGAGAGCACGTGTGGTCCAGTGGATTGAACTGCCGCCTCGTGATCTGAAGGTTGTGGGTTCGAGCCTCGCTTCGGCTAACTTGTTGTGCACTTGGGCAAGGCACTTTATCTCGTTTGCTTCATCCACCAAATCGATATTCGGGTATCTGTTAGTGCTGATAGGATTGCGCTTGGCTAAGTGCCGGCCAAGATGAAGCGAAATGATTGTGACGTTTTCCAGATGGCATTGTAATAAATATAATTGGCAACAGCGCTTTAAATCCACTGGAAAAAGGCGCCATACAAGTGTCATTATTATTATTATGAAGAATTCACTTTCACGCTCAAATCAGAGCGAAATTTTATCACTCAAAATGGTGTCGTCCTCCATTTATCTCTTTCACTCTTTCTTCCTCTCTTTCTACTCGGTTTATTTAGAGAATAACTTAACTTGCCCCAGCTTTTCTATATACAAACCACACATGTAGTCGGAACTTATCTTTTGCTTTTTCATAATGCCACAAAGTAGGTCGAAATATATTCAAAACTATTTCAAAATGTCAAACCAAATCAAGGTGAAATCAAATATGCCGTATGGCTTCCATCAACTCGGATTTAAAGTCGGCGAAACCACAGAACAATAAACCTAAAGGGTGTGCTTAACCCAGTAAGTAAACCATGTAAATGCTTGCACCTCTGATTACACATTACATGCTTGCACATTGAAGAACTTTACCGCTCAACTCAATTGGTTACGAGATTAATGTCCAAACTACGTCATCAGGTCACATGGCACACCAAGATGAATGGGTATGTTTGTTCTCTTCCGAAATTAGTATTTTCATGTTAATTCTTATTCAAGTTGAAGTAGTAGCTACAATGTTTCATATGCAAAGGCTGGTATTGGTTCAAGAGTTAATTCCTCCCACGCAAGTACCCATCTCCTGAAATAAGGTTATGTATTGCTTACTCAGATTCAGTTTTGGCTATAGGGACCATAAAGTGGGCCTGAATTTATAAATAATTTCAGACCAAAATTTAACAAATGATCTCAAATTATCCTATGATTTCATCTTACATTTGGGAAAATCTGAGTAAAAGAAACAGTTTATATCAAAATTGGCGTCGACAAACTAAGTCCTGTAGTTTTCCTAAAAATCAATTAAACACATCATCAACAGGTGTACACTGCATAAACGGTGGTTAGGATTTAAACACATATTTGCACCACATTTCTAAACACTTTGCATAAACATGTTTAATATGTAAACACTTTTAGCTAAACATGTTTAAAGTCTAAACATGTTTAGGTATTTGACTCCAAGTGTTTAGGCATTTGATGCAAATTGTTTAGAAATTTGACATGTTTAATACCTAAACATTTCTCCCCCACCACGTTTCTAAATACTTTTTGGGCAGTGTAATATGAAAAAAAATATGTTAAAAATAAGGAATATATCATTGTTGTTCCTGCCTTTTTGGCGCACTAAAAGGTGGTATTTCCAAATTTTCTAGAGTTTCGCATCTATATAATTGTTGAAAATGTGAACTAAAATATCCATCAGTAGGGGTCACTTGATGGACCTTGGTGAAAATAGGGGCGCAATTTGTGGCTCTAAGTCATAGATTGTTTGCATTTGGGGTGGAGGTGAGGGGTGAGGATGGTCAAAGACTCTGGACACTTGTATAGCGCCTTTTTCCAGTGGATTCAAAGCGCTGTTGCCTGGGTGTATCAGCAGTAGATGGCATTAAGAATGTCTTCATCAGTGGTTGTATCAGCAGTAAATGGCATTAAGATTGTCTTCATCAATGGTTGTAACAGTAGTAGATGGCATTAAGTTTGTCTTCATCAATGGTTGTATCAGCAGTAGATGGCATTAAGATTGTCTTCATCAATGGTTGTATCAGCAATAGATGGCATTAAGATTGTCTTCATCAGTGGTTGTATCAGCAGTAGATGGCATTAAGATTGTCTTCATCAATGGTTGTATCAGCAGTAGATGGCATTAAGATTGCCTTCATCAATGGGTGTATCAGCAATAGTGGCATTTAAGAATGTCTTCATCAATGGTTGTATCAGCAGTAGATGGCATTAAGATTGCCTTCATCAATGGGTGTATCAGCAGTAGATGGCATTAAGATTGTCTTCATCAGTGGTTGTATCAGCAGTGGATAGCATTAAGAATATCTTCGTCAATGGTTGTATCAGAAGTAGATGGCATTAAGAATTTCTTCATTAATGGTTGTATCAGCACTGGATAGCATTAAGATTGTCTTCATCAATGGTCAATGGTTAAATCAGCAGTAGATGGCATTAAAATACATTAGATACATTTTGAATTTTAGGTCTTCACAAACGGTTTTCTAAGAAGTTTTAGCATTTAGCTTTATCAGTGGACGAATTCAAAATTCAGCATGTCTTCATCACTAACTGTTTATCATCACGAGTGCATTCATTGACCTATTAAGGAAACATACTTGGAAAACTAACACATTCCTTGATGGTTTTATGACACCCAGTATTTTAACTCGTCATTCATCAACTATTATATTTGTGCTATGTAATGTAGTATTTTTTTAAATGTTTTCATCGGCGATTTTATCAGCAGTAGATAGCATTCGCTAGTTCCTGGTCAATTAAACTGACGACTCTTGTGACGTCATATATAAACCCTTGGCAATAATGAAAATATAGGCGTCAGCTTCTATGGTGACGTCGTAGGATTCTCGCTTCTTGTTTGTCAGCGTTTCCATCAACAACTTGATAAGCAATAGATCGCTTTCTATTCTTCAATTCGTGTGTAAACCACTTAGCAACTATACATGGCCCCTTTTATCACGATTAAGTAAATGTTAGCAAATCTTGTATCGATTTTCTGTGGGTAACGACCGAAAAGTTTCCTCAATTTAAGTGAATTATTTCATGTACATTCAACCGTGTGTATACATTTGTTCTACAAGCATACTAAAAACGTTAGTGTTCACACGGGACACAGAATTCGTGTATTGGTTTAAGCGCGCAAACAGTGTCAATTGAAAATCGAAAAATAAATAATTTTTTTTTTTTGTTCAAATGACCTGAAAAAATACATTGTTGTTACCATATTTGGAATCAGCATGAAAAGTCTATTCAAATAAAATAAGTCCAAAGGTATACGTAGCCTTAGGTTAGTTCTTTTTGAGATGGTCGAGGAAACTCTTCTATATGCTGTGACATTTGCCTTGAGCCTTTTCAAGAACTACATGTATAATGATTCGTGCGTGTGTATTAAATTGTAAACGGTAACCCAACCGCATACGACATTTAAAACATAAATCTTCGTCACGAAGATACACGTCTTCGTTGGCGTTTGCCTCTTTAACCCAATGATTTATTAGGACTGAAATATATATTTGTCTTTACAAACATGTAAGCAGATTGATATTAAAATGTCCATCAAATACATCAAATTTGATTAGTTTTTAAACAAACTTTAGGGAAAATACATGAACTTGATAAATATTGGTTTTTAGCTTGTCACATGTTTAAGGGTACTCTGTAAGGTATGACTTTACAATACAATCGAATATCAGACAGTGTACAAACAAGACACTCTATTCAATAGTTTACCTACGCGACATCTAATGCTGATGATGACGATGCGCTACCGTGTTTGTGTTTGTAGATATCGCTATATAGGCAAACTGGCTTCAAATCCATGCCGGGTCTTTTCCTTTCCCTCTTGCCCCTAGTTCCACTCATTTTCTCACGCATTACGGGTAATTGGTGAAAGTTGTATCTCTGTGGAGTCAGACGATTCCTTGAGGAAAGTCAAATTGCATTTTGAAATAGGTTAATCTTTGACGAGATATAGAAGAAGGCTTCACGCGGCCTTGAAGTTCAAATTATCTTTCGGAGTAATTAACTCGGAGTTAACACGGTCCAGGTTTAAAAATTGGTCGAGGATATTCACCCGACAGTCAGCCGAATAGCCAATTTTCTCTTGCTAACCCTAACTGCAACCCAACCCAAACTAAAATCCTAACCCAAACCAAAATCTTAACCCTAGCCCAAACCCTAACCCTAGCCCAAACCTTATAACCCTAACTGCAACCTTAACCCTAATCCTTGTCAATTGAAATAACGGCTATGGCTATTCAGCCGACGGTCACATGAAGCCAGTTTGCAGGTGGATTTTGAAGCTTAAAGCAATATTAGCACATTTTTTTTGAAGGGCGCCCCCCAATTTTTCAAAAATTTGGAGATTTTTACACGGTTGCATTGGTAACTGGCTAATAAACTATACCTGTGAATGGTTAAGCTCGAAAATGTCTATGTGTCACAAACGAAGGAATTTTGTAATAGAATAATTATTATCGGGGATCCCCGATAATAATTCAACGGCTGCTGGAATCGGCCTTCCAATGTGAAATAGCCGGGAAATAGCGCCATGTACCGGTCTACGCTCATCCATTAGTTTGTTTTAATAGTTCAGGCAAGTCAAGTTAGAGGTTATTTTCTCGAGGTGGCACTCTTTCATCATGGACGGACGTAGCATTTCCAGCTCTGCCGTTAAGTCCAATCTGGGATCCCAATTCTAATTACAAAATCGCTTATTTTGTGATAAACACGCATTTTTTAGCATTCTCGTTCGCAGGTATAGTTTCCTAGAAAATTACCAACGTAACTGTGCAAAAATATCAAATTTTGAAAATTGGGGGCGCTCTTCAAAAAATGTGCCAATATTACTTTAATTGCCTTCGGCCAAAAGCCTATTCAGCCGATCTCTATCGAGCTAATAGCTTTCTTGAAACAATTATAATCAAAATCACGATATTTTTTCTCGTTGTATTACACTTTGTATTTTTACTGGGACCAAACTTTCAGAAATTTTGTTTAAGCTATGCATGTTCTAAACTTCTAATGTTATAAAAGTCTATCATTACTGTAACATGACTGTTACATTTATAACGTATACAACATTCTAAAGAAAGAGTTATAATGAGCCTTCTGGTTTTTTTGCGTGTGCTACGAATTATGCGATTTAAATAACATCATATTTTATGCGATAAATTTCTAATCAAACACAGATATCAATCTTGTCGATATATTAATGTATCACCGAGAAAATCTGAGATGAATATTCATCTCAGGAGAAAATATCACGGTACTTTAGGCAAACTAAGCGCTATATTTTAAATAGTAATGATTCCTCGGAAGGTGTAAATATTTCACCGCTGGTTCATCAGTTTGTGTAGTTATTTTACAAAATTACCTTCTTATTTTTATAGTTATATTACAAGTCATGGGACGTACCTAGGCTTTTAACTCAAGTTATTAGTTTGATTTCTTTTATTTGATGCGATGCCCATAGGTAGCGATTCCAGGTTTTCTATGTCGGAATCTTATGGGAAATACTATCACAATGCGGGCAGGCGAAGGTGAGCCAGAATCAATGTTAACGCTTAGCATACGGTAACTACTACAACGTCTTCATGTCAATTTTGTAATAAAAAATAAAATATTAAAATTGGTGAATCCTTTTGTTGATATGTTCAGAATTAGCTTTGTCATGTTCAATAGTATCCAAATTGTATTGTAACTATAGATAGAATGCCGCCCCAGTCCAGTGTTTATCTCAATAAATCATAGTTTCTGTGATAAACCTAGTCGCGCGTCAAATGTTAACCGGTTAACACTTTTCACCGAAGTATAAACTGCAAACGAGTAGCTTTGGAGAAGACTAGCACGATGACACTGATGTAAGACTAGTAATGTTTGGACTTATTTTAATGAATTTTGCATGATAATTCCAAATATGTCATGAAAATGTATACCTTTAATTTTTGGGGCAATTTTGTGATCAAAATTGGGTTTGTCGGTTGAAGTCGATTTTCGCGCCTTGAGTGTTAAATGACTTCATCTTGTCCATATACGCTGATGGATCATATATCATATTATGGGTCTTAGACGGAATCCACTTAGGGATAGGAATTAATTTACTAGATGGGCGACAACGGCCACAACATGGCGAATTGGCTATTTACAGAATTAAAGATACTGACATCCTTTGAAAATGAAAAAAGTATAGGCCTATATACATAATAGGATAGAAGGAGTCAAGGGGGAAGGAACTGTCGCCGGGGGTTTGAGATGCGGCGGGAAAAATTGTCGCGATTTCGAATAAGGATATTAGAATAATGTCAAGTTGTATTTGCAATTTCAATTGAGAATTTTCGGATTTGTAAAAAAAGACGCTTTTAAATCTTGTTACAAAAGGGTAGACTGTAGAAGTGTTTAAGCACAGAACTTTTTCCTGTTTGGAAACAAATATCGCCCAACCTATTTTAATCCGGTAATTGATTTACAATCTGCTCTCCTGATTTGACGTGCTACATATGATAGTCAGAATTTGAAAAGTTGGTTTCCTCTCAGGAGGAGAGATTGAAGCTAAACATATCCTCAAATATGTTTGTAGGGAAATCAGAAAAATCAAGCCAAGTAATATAGGACAAGTATTTTACTGTATACTTCTATTATACAGAGCGTCCAAGACAAGTACCTTACAAGTGCCCCAATTTCAGGTCTTTAATACACATTTATGCAAATTATTTATACATATTTAAAGAGTATTGTTTATTAGCTTTTCATAACAGCAAACCCCATTGAATTCGGGTCCCAAATGACTGAGTTGTTCTAACTGAATGAAGTCTGTGTTTTTTACTTGTAACATAGACAGGTTGTCTTGCATAACACATCATCAAAACACACGTTATTGCGTGAAAAAAACAAGTCTGTCCGTGTTACAAGTAAAAACTTACACTGTAAATCCACTGTTTTAATTTTTCTATTGTTATCAAACACTCATTTAAACGCCTAACACTAAACACTCAAGTAAACACTCAAAACATATACGAAAAAGTATACGGAGATCATCTCAAAGTATGGTTTACGAGCTTAAGTTTGGTTTCAATTAAGTTTGAGTTACTCTTCTAAACATTATTCAAACCAAGTACACGTTTTGTGTTTGTTCTGTGTCCGTTTTGTGTTTGTTTAGTGTCAAAACACGATTTCAACGATATAGGTCATATTTATCTTCATACCTACGCAAAGTTTGTATAATAATTATACAATTTATTGTTCTTAAATTCTGTTTAATGCAATTCATGAACAAGTAATGAATATGCGTATGCCTTTTTGACCAATATTTGTCAAACTTGATTTATCCTTGATGTTGTTTTTAGTTATTGTATTCACAAATTGACGGTTGATCTATATACTTAAAAATCCCTCATTTTTTCGCGGTGCATATATTCAAAGTGAATGTCTTACAGAATATCTTACCACATGATATCACCCATGTAAAAGAGTGAATTTCCACTCTTTCGAGGAGTTAAATGAGGGACAACTCGTTTTTGATTGGAAACACACTCTGAAATGAGTGAAAGTTGAATATTTCATAACAATATTACACCCCTTATGAGAGCACGTGTGGTCCAGTGGATTGAACTGCCGCCTCGTCATCAGGTCACATGGCACACCAAGATGAATGGGTATGTTTGTTCTCTTCTGAAATTATATAGTATTTTTCATGTTAATTCTTATTCAAGTTGAAGTGGTAGCTACAGTGTTTTCACATGCAAGGGGTGGTATTGGTACAAGAGTTAATTCCTCCCACGCGAGCGCCCATCTCCTGAAATGGGGATGTTTATAGCTTACTCAGATTCAGTTTTGACTATAGGAACCATAAAGTGGGCCTGAATTTATAAATAATTTCAGGCCAAAATTTAACAAAAATGATCTCAAATTATCCTAAGATTTCAGCTTACATTTGGGAAAATCTGAGTAAAAGAAGCATTTTATATCAAAATTGGCGTCGACAAACTTAGTCCTGTAGTTTTCCTAAAAATCAATTAAACACATTATTATCAACACTAGGTGTACATTGCCAAAACGGTGATTAGGATTTAAACACTTATTTGCACCACGTTTCAAAACACTTTACATACACACTTTACCTGTTTAATATCTAAACACTAGCTAAACCTGTTTAAAGTGTAAATATGTTTAAGTATTTGACACCAAGTGTTTAGGCATTTGATGCAAAGTGTTTAGAAATTTGACATTTTTAATACCTAAATATATATTTGCACCACGTTTCTAAACACCTTTGACAATGTAATATGAAACAAACACAAGATTTTCATGTTAAATATAAGGAATATATCATTGTTGTTTCTGCTTTTTGGTGCACTAAAAAGTGGTATTTCCAAATTATCTAGAGTTTTGCTTCTAGTTGTGTTGAAAATGTGAACTGAAATATCCAGTAGGGATCACTGCATTATTTTTTGGAATGGAATTAGATTTATGGTTCCCATTACTATAACACGATATAGGTTGGGCACCCCTATCATTCTGGTGTTGGGCACCCCTATCATTCTGGAGTTGGGCACCCCTGTCATTCTGGGGTTGGGGACCCCTATCATTCTGCAACTGGAGAATACGTAATCGATCAATTCATACGCAACGCAAATGTGCTGTGTAAAGGAGATGTATTACTAGATATCTAGGGATTTTAATTTGAAATGTTAAAAAAGGTAAATAACTATCCACAATCAAAATGAGGTTAATTTATTCAATTATATTAACAAATTCACAGGTGGGCATTAGTAGACACACTGTTAAAAATGTTCCTAATTTTACCAGACTCTACCTTTTAAATTACGGTAAACCACAATTATTCAATAATCTTAACGCTTTATTACCTATACCTAACATAAAACTACAATTTGGAAGCAGAAAAATGTAAATAAACAGTGGCAAAAAAAATAATACTACACATTTTGAAAAAAGTAGTATTTATACGTTGACCGTTATTATATTTTCCGTAATATTACGTTCTTTTGTAACGTACTTGTTTTTAATGTAAGAATACGAACTATGAAATCGTTTTACCTATAAAATGTTTTAAATAACGTCGTAAGTAACGTCATTAAAAAAATGCAAAATCTTAATTTCCCTATCATTTTTAAAATTAGTTTAAAAAACTCTTTTCCTCCTTTTTGTATTATATTTAGTTTAATTTGAAAAAAGTATACACACACACATATATATATATTTAATTTTAGCATTTGCTATCAGTAAAGTCATGTGGTGTAGTGGATAAGGTTTAGGACTTGTAATCTTAAGGCCCTGGATCGAATATATGTAAGATACATGTATTAAGTTTATTCATGTGATGTGATAATTAAGTAATTGGTGACATTAAAATGTGTTCCTTACCATATAAAACAAAGTGTATAAACTGGTTTAAATCTTTATTTCTTCACGTTTTCCCTTTGTTTATTGCCTTTTTTCTCAAAATTGTTTGCCTGAAATATAACTTTTTTACAACCACGTGGTAACGTAAATACAACGTTTGTATGATGCCATAGCTACAACGGAAAATGTGGTCAGAGGATTGTAATAACGTTTTAATTCTTAATATTGTTTAAACAAATCAAAAATCAACAATAGCGTTGAAGCTGAAATTTTACGCCGTTATTTTACGTTTCCTGCAATTATTTCGTATTTTTACGGCTCCAGTTATTTTACGTTCTGCATGTAGTGAGTCCCAGCTGCCAGTCAAATGCCTGTTTTTTACAGGTTTATTTTTAACAGTGCACCATTCAAAATAAGATAATAACCTTAGTAAACATCATTGACCTTTAGAGAAGTGTCTGACCTCATTCGACAGGTTCGGTTGGGGAAATATCGGTAATATCAGTTATGTAAGCTTATGTACATGTTAAAGGCTAGCCGAAAACCCTTATGGTATTCAAAAGCTTACCTTTAAGGAAGAAGATCAATTCCTTTCATTTCAACCTGTCGTCTATATTAACCACTGAATCCAAAACATAGTACTACGTCCTGTTTCATCAAAAATGTGATTTAAACTTAATCTCTGATATAATGGAAGATATTGGTATCATTAGAAATGTTTAACTATACTAAAATTGTCATACCGTGTCGTGTGCTTAGTTTTATCTATCGCCTATTGCTTACATTTTCACAGCTGTTTAAGAATGACCTTTAGAGAAGTGTCTGACCTCATTCGACAGGTTCGGTTGGGGAAATATCGGTAATATCAGGTATGTAAGCTTATGTACATGTTAAAGGCTAGCCGAAAACCCTATAAATCCAGAAGCTTACCTCAAGGAAGAAGATAAATTTAGTACTCAAAAAGTAAACATATTTTAGCAAATCGGTGAATTTTTTTTAAAGAAAGCAATTCTTAACTGATTTTGGGTAGGTAAAGTGTCAACATTTACCAAAAAAAGTCGAGTTATCGTAGGGGGCAGGGAAATCGGTTTTTCGGGGGAGTCAAAGGTCAATAACAGGGTTAATATTTGAATTGATCCAATCATGTGGCATTTAAGAATTATACCCAAGGTAAATAGTTTAATTCATAAGGATTCCCAAAAAGGTATAGTTTGTACTATCTGCGGTTTCGAAAGTTGGAGAGTTCTAGGCTTACAAACAGCAAAAAATCAATAAAAAGGTTCATTTCAATGTACAGGGGTCAAATTTTAAAATTACTCCGATTTGGATAAAAATGGTGCATTATTGATGGAGCTCATAAGGTTAAAATAAGGAATAGCTTAATGTCGAAATGCTTAGTTCCCAAGTAGGGGGCACCAAAGGTCAAATTATCCATTGCAATTCAATGGGGTGACATGTTTTCCCTACTTCGGTTATCTGTCAATGCATACATTATGTCATAGATTGTTTGTATTAGGGGTGGGGTGAGGATGGTCAAATAATGACCCAAATCTTTCGTGTCAACAAAAAATTAATATAATCGCGCATATTGGTATAATTTCAGCCGGTATGTTAATGCAATTTTCGATTAAACATACATTCGGTTTGTAAGTGATGGCTGACCAAGTGAAAATGGCGGCACAAAAGTTGGTTGTATCAGCAGTGATGGCATTTATGTTGTCTTCATCATGGTTATACCAGCAGTAGGGACGGCATTAAGATGTCTCATCAATGGTGGTATCAGCAGTAGATGGCATTAGGATTGTATCATCATGGTTTATGGTTTTATCAGAGTAGATGGCATTAAGCATATCTCCATCAATGGTTGTATCAGCAGTAGATGACATTAAGATTGTATTCAATCAGTTGGTTGTATCAACAGTAGGATGGCGTTAGGAATGTTTTCATCAATGGTTGTATCAGCAGTAGATGGCAATAGAATGTCTTCTTCAATGGTTGTATCAGTAGTAGATGGCATTAAGATTGTTCATCAATGTTTGTAATCAGTGGTAGATGGCGGTAAGATTGTCTTCATCAAGGTTTATAGGCAGTAGATGTCATTAAGAATGTCCCATCCCCCAAAAAGGAGTATCAGCCGTAGATGGCATTAAGAATGTCTCCATCAATGGAAGTATCAGCAGTAGATGGCATTCAGAATGTCTTCATCAATGTTGTATCAAAAATGTTTTCATCGGCGATTTTAAATCATCAGTAGATAGCCATTCGCTTGTTCCTTGTCAAGTAAACTTGACGACTCTTGTGACGTCATATCTATAAACCCTTGGCAATAATGAAAATATAGGCGTCAGATTTTATGGTGACGTCGTAGGATTTTCGCATCTTGCGTGTCAACGTTTCCATCAACAACTTGATAAGCAATTAGATCGCTTTCTATTCTTCAATTCGTGTGTAAACCACTGAACAACTATACATGGCCCCTTTTATCATGATTAAGTAAATGTTAGCACATCTTGTATCGATTTTCTGTGTAACAACCGAAGAGTTTCCTCAATGTAAAGGTGAATTATGTCAGGAGTATATATTCAACCGGGTGCATACATTTGTTTTTAAAAGATTAACACGTTAGTGTTCACGCAGGACAAAGCATTCGGGTATTGGTTTTTGCCACGTTAAAGACACTAACAGTGATTTGAACAATATTGAAATTTGCAGGAATAGCTTCAAAGTGAAGGATAAGTCTGTAGAATTCTTCATAAGTTACCTTTCCAGCTGCAGAATTGACAGAAAAAGGAGAAACGGCCAGAGTGTTTCAAGATACGATCCTCCATTCAATTACGGGTGTTGTAGTAAGGGTCCGAACGGACGTAATGGACTAAAATCACGATTCTGTCCTTATGGAGGTGCTTCGGTCTTCTTCATTTGCAGGGTATGTTAGGCTACCTGTACTTGTTACATGCAGGCAAAAAATCTGATTTTTGATGATTTTTTCGATTGCTTGAATTTAGCAAATCACGATAGTGTCTTTAAGCGCGCAAAAAGTGTCAATTGGAAATTGCAAAATAAATAGGTGTTATGACATTTTTAAATGACGCTGAAAAAATACCATTTGCTTTACAGTTTGGAATAAGATGAAGAGTCCATTTTCAAATAAAATAAGTCCAAAGTTATACGTAGCCTTAGGTTAGTTCTTTTTGAGATGGTCGGGGAAACTCCTCTATATGCTGTGACATTTTCTGCGGAGCCTTTTCAAGAACTACACTGATTCGTTGCGTGTGTATTAAATTGTAAAACGGTAACCTCACCGCATACGACATTTTAAAACATAAATCTGCGTTACGCAGATACACGTCTTCGTTGGCGTTTGCCTCTTTAACCCACTGATTTATTAGCACTGAAGATATATTTGTCTTTACAAACATGTAAGCAAATCGATATTAAAATGGGCCATCAAATACATCAAATGGATTTAGATTTTTAAACAAATTTAAGGAAAAATCATAAACATGATAAATATTGGTTTTTAGCTTGTCACATGTTTAAGGGTACTCAGTAAGGTATGATGACTTTACAATACAATCGAATATCAGACAGTGTACAAACAAGACACTCTATTCAATAGTTTACCTACATGACATCAAATGCTGATGATGACGGTGCGCTTGCGTACCGTGTTTGGTTGGTAGCATAGGGCACACGGGCTTCAAAATTACAGCCGGTGTGGAAAGCAGATATCGTCGGTGGGCGCCCATAGGCCGGGGGGCTCCATAGACGAATTTACGAGAAAATAAAGGCGTGAAACTAATGGTGCGTAAAGAGGCAACTGAATCGATATTGCCCTATGTCACCATTGTTCCCCGGACTGTGAGTACGCAGGACAATGGTTACTTCTACAACGGGTCTGTGGTCTTTTCCTTTCCCTCTGCCCGTAGTTTCCACTACATTTTCTCAAGCATTATGGGTAATTGGTGTGTGTGAAATTTGATCTCATGTGGATTCAGACGTTCCTTGAGGAAAGTCAAATTGCATTTAAAATAGGTTAATCTTTGACGAGATATTAGAAGAAGGCTTCACGTGTCCTTGAAGTTCAAATTATCTTTCGGAGTAATTAACTTGGGAGTTAACACGGTCCAGGTTTAAAAATTGGTCGAGGATATTCACCCGACAGTCAGTCGCATAGCTATATTTTCCCTTGCTTGGCCGTTAACCCTAACCGCAACCCAACCCAAACCCAAATCCTAACCCTAACCCAAACCCTAGCCCAACCCCTATATCCCTAACTGCAACCTTAACTCTATTCTTTGTATATTGAAATAACCGCTATGGCTATTCAGCCGACGGTCACATGAAGCCAGATTGAAGATGGATATTGAAGCTTAATTGTCTTTCGCCAAAAAAGGTAATTCAGCCGATCTCTGTCGAGCTAATAGCTATTAAAAATAACTGTCTTCAAACAATTACGATAAAATGCACCTTTTTACACGTTCTCATTGTATTAGACGTTGTATTTTTTAGGGGGGCAAACTTTAAGAAATTTTGTTTAAGTTATGCATGTTCTAAACTTCTAATGTTATTTAAGTCTATATTCATTACTATAACACGAATGTTACATTTATAACGTATACAACATTCTAAAGAAAAAGTTAAAATAAGTTTTCTCGCTTTTTTGCGTGTGCTACGAATTATGTGATTTGAATAATATCATATTTTATGCGATAAATATCTAATCAAACACAGATATCAATCTTGCCGATATATTAATGTATCACCGAGAAAATCTGAGATGAATATTTATATCAGGAGAAAATGTCACACGTACTGTAGGCAAACTAAACGCAATATTTTAAAAAGTAATGATTCCTCGGAAGGTGTAAATATTTCACTACGACTGGTTCATCAGTTTGTGTAGTTATTTTACAAAATTACCTTCTTATTTTTACAGTTATATTACAAGTCATGGGACGTACCTAGGCTTTTAACTCAAGTTATAAGCTTGATTTCTTTTATTTGATGCGATGCCCATAGGTAGCGATTCCAGGTTTTCTATGTCGGAATCTTGTGGGAAATACTATCACAATGCGGGAAGGCGACTGTGTGAGCCAGAATCAATGTTAACGCTTAGCAGACGGCAACCACTACGATTTTTCATGTCAATTTTGTAATAAAAATACAAATAATATTAAAATTGGTGAATCTTTTTGTTAATAATTTCAGAATTAGCTTTATCATGTTCATGCTCAATAGTATCTTAATATAATTGTAGCCTGACGCCCCAGTCCTGAGTTTATCTTAATAAATTATAGTTTCATGATAAACCTAGTCGCGCGTCAAATGTTAACCGGTTAACACTTTTCACCGAAGTATAAACTTCTAACGAGTAGCTTTGGAGAAGACTAGCACGATAACGCTAATCTTAGACTAGTAATGTTTGGACTTATTTGATTGAATTTTGCTTGATAATTCCAAAATATGTTATGAAAATGCATACCTTTAAAAAAAATTTGGCAATTTTGTGATCAAAATTGGGTTTGTCGGTTGAAGTCGATTTTCGCGCCTTGAGTGTTAAATGACTTCATCTTGTCCATATACGCTGATGGATCATATATCATATTATGGGTCTTAGACGGAATCCACTCAGGGATAGGAATTAATTTACTAGATGGGCGACAACGACCACAACATGGCGAATTGGCTATCTACAGAATTAAAGATACTGACATCCTTTGAAAAATGAAAAAGTAGGCCTATATACATAATAGGATAGAAGGAATCAAGGGGGAGAGGAAGTGTCGCCGGGGGTTTTGAGATGCGGTGGGCAAAATTGTCACGATCTGTCAAATAAGGAAATTAGAATAATGCCAAGTTGTATTTGCAATTCCAATTGGGACATTTCGGATTTGTAAAAAAAGGCGCTTTTAAATCTTGTTACAAAAGGGTAGACTGTTTAGAAGTGTTTAAGCACAGAACTTTTTCCTGTTTGGAAACAAATATCGCCCAACCTATTTTAATCCGGTAATTGATTTACAATCTGCTCTCGTGATTTGACGCGCTACATGACAGTCAGAGTTGGAAAAGGTGGTTTCCTCTCAGAAGGAGAGATTGAAGCTAAACATATCCTCAAATATGTTTGTAGGAAAATCAGAAAATCAAGCCGAGTAATATAGGTCAAGTATTTTACTGTATACTTCTATTATACAGAGTGTCCAAAACAAGTACCTTAAAAGTGCCCCAATTTCAGGTCTTTAATACACATTTATGCAAATTATTTATACATATTTAAAGAGTATTGTTTATTAGCTTTTCAAACCAGCAAAACCCCATTGAATTCGGGTCCCAAACGACTGAGTTGTTCCTAACTGAATGAAGTGTGTGTTTTTTTTTAAACTTGTAACCTGGACAGGCTGTCATTTTAATACGCATCATCAAAACACACGTTAATGTGTGCAAAACCAAGTCTGTCCGTGTTACAAGTAAAAACTTACACTGTAAATCCACTGTTTTAATTTTTCTATTGTTATCAAACACTCATTTAAACGCCTAACACTAAACACTCAAGTAAACACTCAAAACATATACGAAAAAGTATACGGAGATCATCTCAAAGTATGGTTACAAGCTTAAGTTTGGTTTCAATTAAGTTTGAGTTACTCTTCTAAACATTATTCAAACCAAGTACACGTTTTGTGTTTGTTCTGTGTCCGTTTTGTGTTTGTTTAGTGTCAAAACACGATTTCAACGATATAGGTCATATTTATCTTCATACCTACGCAAAGTTTGTATAATAATCATCCAATTTATTGTTCTTAAATTCGGTCTAATGCAATTCATGAACAAATATTAATAAGTAATAAGTAATGAATATGCGTATGCCTTTTTACCATTTGTCAAACTAGATTTATCCTTGATGTTGTTTTTAGTTATTTTGTTCAATTCAGAAATTATATCTACATATTATACTTAAAAATCCCTCATTGTTTTTCACGGTGTATAGATTCCATGTGAAGGTCTTACAGAATAGCTTACCACATGTTGTCACCTATTATGTAAAAGAGTGAATTTCCTTCCACTCGTTCGATTAGTTAAATGAGGGACAACATCGCTGCAAAAACAGGTTTTAGAAATGTGGTGCAAATTAGTGTTTAGGTATTAAACATGTCAAATATCTAAACACTTGACATCAAGTGTCTAAATACCTAATGTCAAATCCCTAAACATGTTTAGATTTTAAACAGACATTTCAAAATGTTCAGAAACGTGGTGCAAAATAGTGTTTAGAAAGGTGTTTAATTTCTAATCACTGTTTTTGCAGTGATGTTTTGAGCGGAAACACACTCTGAAAGGAGTGAAAGTTCACTTTTTGATAACAATATTCCACTCCTTATGAGAGGACGTGTGGTCCAGTGGATTGAACTGCCGTTTAAATATCTGAAGGCTGTGGGTTCGAGCCCCGCTGCGGCTAGCTTGTTGTGCACTTGGGCTAGCTGCTTCGTTGACCCAATCGATATTCGGGTAGATGTTACGGGGAATATTACAATGTAAGTGCTGGTAGGATTATGCGCGAAGCGAAATGATTGCGACGATTCCTGATGGCATCGTAATAATAATAGGCAACAGCGCTTTTAATCCACTGGAAAAAGGCGCTATAGAAGCGTCATTATTACTATATTATTAAGAGAAATTCACTTTCACGCTCAAATTAGAGTGGAATTTTACCACTCAAAAGGGTGTCATCCACCATTTCTCTCCTTCGCTCTTTCTTCCTCTCTTTCCACTCGGTTTACGCTTAGAGAATAACCTAATTTGCCCCAGCTTTTCTATACACAAAACACACATGTAGTCGGAACTTATCTTTTGCTTTTTCATGATGTCACAAAGTAGGTCGAAATATATTCCAAACTATTTCAAAATGTCAAACCAAATCAAGGTGAAATTAATATGCCGTATTGCTTCCATCAACTCGGATTTAAAGTCGGCGAAAACCACAGAACAATAAACCTAAAGGGTGTGCTTAACCCAGTAAGTAAACCATGTAAATGCTTGCACCTCTGATTACACATTACATGCTTGCATATGGAAGAACTTTTGCCGCTCAACTCAATGGTTATGAGATTAATTTCCAAACTACATCATCCGGTCACATGACACACCAAGATGAATGGGTATGTTTGTTCTCTTTCGGAATTTTCATGTTAATTCTTATTCAAGTTGAAGTGGTAGTTACAATGTTTCACATGCAAAGGTTCAAGAGTTAATTCCTCCCAAGCGAGCGCCCATCTCCTGAAATAGGGATGTATATAGCTTATTCAGATTCAGTTTTGACTATAGGGACTATAAAGTGGGATGGGCGTGAATTTAATATAAAAATAATTTCAGACCACAATTTAACAAATGATCTCAAATATCCTACGATTTCATCTTATATTTGGGAAAATCTGAGTAAAAGAAACATTTTATATCAAAATTGGCGCTGACAAAACTAAGTCCTGTAGTTTTCCTAAAAATCAATTAAACACATCATCAACAGGTGTACACTGCAAAAATGGTGATTAGGATTTAAACACTTACTTGCAACACATTTAGAAACACCTTGCATAAACATGTTTTAATATCTAAGCACCTTTTAGGTAAACGTGTTTAAAGTCTAAACATGTTTAGGTATTTAAAACCTAGTGTTTAGGCATTTGATTAAAAGTTTAAAAATTTGACATGTTTAATGCCTAAACATTTCTTTGCACCACGTTTCTAAACACTTTTTTGGCAGTGTAATATGAGACATACAATAAAATTTAATGTTTAAAATAAGGAATGTTTAAAATTAAGGAAAATATCATTGTTGTTCCCGCTTTTTTGGTGCACTAAAGGTGGTATTTCCAAATTATCTAGAATTTTTCATCGAATAATTTGTTGAAAATGTGAACTGAGATATCCAGTAGGGGTCACTGCATTAATTTTTGGAATGGAATTGCTTTATGATTCCCATTGCTATAACACGATATAGGTTGGGCACCCCTATCATTCTGGTGTTGGGCACCCCTATCATTCTGGAGTTGGGCACCCCTATCATTCTGCAACTGGAGAATACGTAATCGATCAATTCATACGCAATGCAAATGTGCTGTGTAGAGGAGATTTATTACTAGATATCTAGGGATTTAATTTGAAATGTTAAAAAAGGGTAATTATTACTTTCTACAACCAAAATGAGGTTAATTTATTAAATTGTATTAACAAATTCACGGTGGGTCACTTGTAGACTTCATTCAAAATAAAATAATAACCTTAGTAAACACCATTGACCTTTAGAGAAGTGTCTGACCTCATTCGACAGATTCGGTTGGGGGAATATTGGTAATATCAGTTATGTAAGCTTATGTACACGTTAAAGGCTAGCCGAAAACCTTTATCAATTCAAAAGCTTACCTTAAGGTAGAAGATCAATTACTTTCATTTCAACCTGTCGTCTATATTAACCACACTAACTCCAAAACATAGTACTACGTTCTGTTTCATCAAAAATGTGATTTAAACTTAATCTTTGATATAATGGAAGATATTGTTATTGTTAGAAATGTTTAACTATACTCAAATTGCTATACTGTGACGAGTGGTTAGTTTCATCTATCGCCTATAGGAATGAACTGTTTCATCAAATTTGTCCAGAAATTTGGTTCCTCTAATCGTATTATAGTTTAATTTCACCAAAATAAAAAACTCATATCTAAAGCGAGGAATTACCCGCCACTGATTAACGACTGACGGTATAGATGAGGCGACATGTGACGTCAACGCCGGGCAACGAACAAAGCACTGCCCGGCAGTATGCGTGAGCACCTGCATGGCTTGTGCTTTTAAAATTCGCGCTCAATCAGGCGTGATAAGGCCAATGAATGCTGTAACTGTATGAGCATATTCTTCGCACCTCTAACATGTCAGTAGACCAGGTGCTAACTTGTGTTTGTAAACATTGATGTCACCTCATCTATAGCTCGAGAAAGAATTGTCAGATTCTTTAACCCCCTCTGCACTATATTGGCCGATTTGATTTTTATTCGTGGGTTTACAGCCAATCACAGGCATAATAAGAAAAGCATAATAGCAAAAAGGCATACATATATATAGAAGCTCTATTTTGATTGGTTACTCAGTGGCTTTATCATGCTATATCATGTTATGAGCCAATCAGAGATACTGTAAGAAAGGTGATAGACCGTCAAGAGGGTTAAATGGCTATGCATACATTAAGTCATATGAATTTTTGCATTAGGGTGGGGGTTAGATTAGGGGGTGGGAGATGTCAAACGACCACTGGGCCTGGGCAAAATGCGTTATGTGCTATATACTTTTAGATATCATGATTTTCAAAGATTATTTTGTCAAATATGGTATATCGCAATGTTTACACAAAAACAAGCGCAATAAAACAAGAATGTGGCATCTTGCATTTTTAGAACTAACAGTGCAAATAAAATGAACGTACTGTTACCTATTATAGGAATATTCCTTTCTTACATCTTACATATTTTGTCTCACATGTGTAATAATTTAATAATCATGATGCCTAAAGTTAATTGCAGTCATATGTTGTTTTCAATTAAATGAGTTTCATTTAATTCATTTAGTTAATTCATTCACAAATTAGTGTAATCAGAATATTTAGATTGTCTGAATTATTTTTCCTTTGAATACATCAAAGAATACATAACTAAATAAATAAATAAAATAATAATAACATTTGTTTGCCCGTGCACATTGCTTCCTGGTTTACTTACAATATCTACGGGGCTGGTGTACATTAATCAGCGTTTCCCAATGGGGGTCGATACCCATTCTGGTCGCGGGCTCGTATAGCTCGTATAAGGATGGTGTCAAGAAGCTACTTTCAAACTAAAAAGCGGATCACAGAGTTCATAAGACAGGTTAGAATAAGTCGGAAAAGTAGTCATGAAAAAATAAGGTGCTCTTCTTTTAAAAAAGAGGTGTGTCCTTGGTGTAAGATATTCATGAGTTAGACTAAAGACTCTTTCACGGAATAAAGCTGTACAATCCTTGTAATCCTTTGATCCTCTCATAGAAGATTTCATGCTAGGCTAATTTCATGCAGTCTTACATGAAGGATGAACCAAAAAAGACCAGTATACTTACCAATGTCAAATAACAACTCGATTGATCAGCATCTGCTAGTCGACTGGACTCAATGTTGGTTAACAAAGCAAAGGGGTGTTCGAGGGTCGCCACAATCTTATCATTTAGAAATGGGCTCTAGGACAAAAAGGTAAAGAAATCCTGATATAAGTGTTTGCCAAACTTTCAAAATGAAATAACTTTTGACCTAAAATGAAATATATTATAAATATATTAAATAGATTTTAAAAGTCATTTATGATGACAGTAAGCAATATGAACCCATCCACAGTATGTTGAGATGTTAGACTTCAACACAGTCGAGTGAAATTGGGAATTGGGCATTTTAAGTAAATATCTTTAATTCAAACACAAAAAATGACTTTCCGAAATGTGTCAGCGCACCTTTAAGTCAGAAACTTTCATCGATTAGATCTTTTTTTACGAAACATAGAAACACTGTCAACGCACCCTAACTCGAGCAAACCTTTCTAAAGTCCGTGTACTGTTATGATTGTCAGACTTTTATTTCAGTAAGGCCGCGCATAAATCCTTTTTTGTCTTTGAATATGTTATCATGAAGCAATATAGCTCTATGTACACTGTGCAGTATTAAATTGCTTGGCGAACTTCTTTTTTTCCACATAGAAATGCAAAGTGACGGAATTGCGCGCCGCGAGCAAAACGCATGCATATAAGATGCAGTAGCAGTCGTTATTGGGCGGAAAGGTGGAAATATTGTCGAACCTCCGGGTTAAAAAGCACGTTTACTTCTTCCTAAGATTCAGCTCCAGGTCATCAAATATGAGCGAATTTATATAGCGAGAGAAGATATTGTAATCACTTGAAATATCTCGCCAAGGTCCTTTGGTGGCTATTACAAACATTGCTGATTTTCGACTTCGCGGAGTTCCAACTACTATATAAGACAAACTGAATCCATCATGGACGATATTCCCCTCTCCTATGAGTGAAACTTGGGTTTCATTGAATTTCGGTATATAAACGTAGCATACAACTTAATCAAGAATAAACATCTTTAATATCTTATTTCTTGTGCGTGAAAATTTTGTGAATTCATATTCACAGAATTCACGTGGACACAGAAATTAGATGGATAACTCCCTGACTTGCATAGGTATGTTTTTAATAAAGGGCATTTCGTGATCAACAGCAATCGTCCGCAGAATTCCTCCTATTTTTTGTTTTTAATATTCATCTGAATAACCATTGACCTATTATAATAGTATAGCCGTGCTTAATCGTACGCGCAACTTCTACTCTTGAAGAAATGTGTCAAATCATATTTGTGTATTTTTCTGTCCGTAAACGGACAGAAATATTATTACAAACCATCTCCATGATACAAACATTGCTCTTCACCCATCTACAAAAAACGGGGGGCCCCATTCGTTGTATAGCACCTAAGTCAGTGGCTTAGAGATTGCGTCACAATGCTTGCAGTCATTTGGAAACCCATAAAAAAAAGAATATCAGCAAAGACTAGCCTTGTTTTGACTAGTTATATGCATTTTTCATGCTGATCTGAATATGCACTGGAAAATTAATAATTTTGACTTTTTTGAAACCAAATTTTGACAAATTTTGAGATCGTTCGGCGACGAAAAGTCGCTGCCGTTTCAAAAGGAAATTACATCAAAACGCACATCAGAATCAACGGACATTTGGAAATAACCTTTCTTTATAGGATATGTAAACTTTCATGATGTAATGAACTAACCAACACAAAAAGGTTCTATATAGAATCACAATGCACCTTTAAAAAACAACACCATAATTTTATTTTCAATTTACGCGATATACATGTCCTTGCTGTTATAGGGCAGCGTTTCAGACAGTTACTTCCTCGCTTCGTCAACTTTCCAAACTAAATAGTTGTTTGTTTGATTTCTCTTAAAGCAAACGCGCGAACTTCTTTTGTTTTTCTCTTTTGTGCCTTTTCATGTACACAGAACCCAATTGGGCTCGCCTGCTTTTCTTACACATGAAATGCGAAGTGACGGAATCTCTATAGCCGCAATCCAAACCACATTGCATATAAAATTTAGTAGTAGGGTCTTTATGTGCTGAAAGGTGGGGATATGTCATGTCCTTATTTGAACGTGTTTACTTTTCCTTAAATCTGCTTTGCGGCATCATAGTTATGAAAACTCAATAGTCCGTCGTGATGGGTCTATTCAATACTCTTTTTTATGTACATCTAGAAAACATTGCCCCAGAATGAATTTGGATGCTGTATGCCTTATTGAGAACATCGATGTTGATATGGTACATTTTGGCATCGTGTATGGGTGTGGTAGTTTTACTCACGTTGTTGGAGTACGGGTTATTTATTTTTTATATAACAGAAGGGTCGGGTAAAAGCAAGAAATTGTAGATGGATCACAATTGTCAATCATATGATCAATCGTCGAACATATTGTTCTCATCATAGTTTATTCTTCAAGGGGTGAGGTGCGTTGGTTTTCAGTGCTTTTAACCGTTAAGAAAACTAGAATAGCACTGATATTAAAAAAAAAGAAAAAAGACCCCTATCACAGATCGTCTCATGAAACCCTACACTGCAAAAAATTGTTGTCTAGCATGGAGACATGGCTTCAGTAGACACAGGCCCGTAACGCAGTGGGTGGGGGGGGGGGGGGGGTGGCGAGCGGGAGGCAGACGCCCCCCAATTCCACAAGCCCCCCCCCACCCCTAAAATGTGTTCAAAAAGCAATAAAATCGATTTTTGGCCAGCGGAACAAGCCAACAAGTTTGACTCTTTGTCGAAATGTTAAAATCTCGTATAAAAGTTCCCACTTTTGCCCAAAATCGCCCCCCCCCTTTTGAGGAGTGGCGAATTTGGGGAACCGAACGCCCTTTTGAAAAAAATTCGCCCCTCCCCTAAAAAAATCCTGTTACGGGCCTGAGTAGAAATGTCGTAATTTACGTCTTTGTGCAAGTCACATAAATAAACCCACACGCCTTATGACTTTTTGTAGATTCATGTCAAGTATATAGACAAATAAACTTGCGATAGGACATTACTGCGAAGAATAAGTGACTTGTTAAAAGTCACTTATTCAATGTGTCTTTTATAAGGACATGAAATACATGTCTATTTCGCTTCTATAATTAAGGCAGGCTCAAACCCTTTATGTCTTGTACTAGTCATGTCGCAACTTTTAAAGTAATACATTAAGCTGTGGTCCCATCCAAAAGACCTGTCTTAATGCAAGACATGGCTTGTCAAGGAAACGGCTAAAAGTGGGCTTCGAAGTCGCGTCTTAAAATATGTCCTCAGGCAAGACAATTTTGCAGTGAATTTTTGATTTTTTTAAATTTGTGTATTTTGGGAAGTTAATAAATTTTTAGAGTGCAAAGGTCGAAAAACGATTATAGTTAAGAAGTAAGATACATAGTGATTATTAATTGATTATTCTTGATCAAATCCGAATAGTCAATTAACAATATAATTTTAGAGTTTAAGTACCAGCCAAGTGCGTGGACGCGTTGGACCATGTTAGAAGGGTCTTGTGTTATTCAATGCCTATCTAATCACTTAAACAAGAAGACCATTTAACATGTTAATTTTCTCTCTTTTTTACACGCCAAGTCAAAGTATGGGGACAGCAGTCCCATATAGGTCGTCCGAATGACCCTAGGTGACCCGGAATGACCTTTGACCTCCGCATGTGTTCCCCCACTTAAGACCGCTTGTCTCTATGTTTAACATATACCAAGTTATGACCGATCCATCACTGCACTAAAAGTAAGTGAAAGTGTCAACCCTGCCAAAAGGTTTTATAAATTTTTGACGCCACACAGACGGACACAAGCTAGACACACTACCGAAACAACACACGAATTCATTCCGATATAAGGTCTTTCCGATTGCATCGGACGACCTAAAAAAATAGGAATTCTCAGAGCTCTAAAACGTTTACTGTTCTCTATTAACTTTCAACATGTTGTTCAAGAAACCAAGAAAGTCCACAAAAGGTGTCAGGATTGAAGAAACCATAAGAACCATCGGGCCACATGTTCTAAGCTTTGCAAAAAAAACCTTTCTAGGTTGGATTCTATATAAACAATTAAGACAACCCCTAGTGGACACACCCACCCCTTGCCTGTACTTGCCATATCCTGGCCTGACTCGGGGGTCTTATCAGTTTTGGGACGGTCAAGTCGGGACCATCTCTAAAGGCCAGTGTAAAATGTCCTCTCTTTGGTTGTTATTGTAAAAAGGAGACGAAGAGAGGCACGGCGCTGTCCTTGAGACATCCAGGGACGTGACTGTCCCGAATTTGAAACCCAAATCCACATCAGATCCAGGAGTGACAATTGCGGAAAGGTGCTGTATTTTTCCTTATAGTAACTCCGCAGACGTCTCGATACCCCAGAATTATGTTCGTATAAGTTGTTATTATTTATATTACTCGTGCTTAAAAAAGTTAAAATTAAAACCAGGAATTTTCGAAAAGGGCGAATCAGAATGCGCGAGAAGGGGGAAAAAGGTTGTCGGCCGGTTTGTAATCCATACCGCGGGTGTTAATGATGAGTTCTCGACCAACTGGTCATAGGTTAGCTGACCTTATTCAATGATTCTGATATGCTTGATAAAATGCTCAGAACATTGATAAATTTAGCTTTAATGAGGAAATTTAGCAAGAGAAAATAACTGGTACAATCATTTTTGAAGGTTTTACATTAAAGATTATAGAACTATCCTACTGAAGACAGTAAATTATTCCTCGCTCAAATGAACGCAAACATTGCGTCTTACACGCGTCTAGTCATTTCTTCTTATAAGAACAAACCTTGAAAGCTCACAAGTACATGGTTCTGGCTTCTTAGGTGAAAGACATCTCAAACGTAGCTTCAAAACACTTAGAGTGATTCTAGACAAAGAACTGATATTAGACGCTAACTTTGTGCTTTAACAAAGCTCTTAAGGGAAAACATGAGTAAAGAAATATTTTCCAGGTACACCACATACCAACTAACTCCGGTGACAGTGGCCAGTGGTATACCTCCTCGCATTAATGACGGGTAGGAGTGCTGATTGCATCGGACACCAAAAAAGAGAGGATTCCCCAAAGCTCTAAAGTGTCCTCCATTAAACTTTCAACATTTTGGTTCAAGAACCAGAAAGTCCACAAAAGGGTTGTGAGATTTAAGAACCCAATAGGGCCTACATGTTCTACTACAGCCTCACGAACCTTTTAAGCTTTGATGAAAACCCCTTGTTAATGTTATTCTATTATATATATATATAGCTAATATAATATATTTATATATATATCAATATCTATAATATAATCGATATATATATATATATAATATATATATATATATCTATATATATAAATATCATATAAATATATAAGACAATAATTAAAGAGGGGTGACCCGGTTTAAGTCTATAAATGTTTCATCTTTATAGAATTTCCTTCACCCTAAAACCTCATCTGTAAAGTTCGTGCCGATATTTCAACCCGTTTTGAAGTGAGAGCTAATATTGAGGTGATTTTGTAATCCCCACAGAGTAACGTGTAAAATTAATATTGGTCGACCAAAATGTAGCATATTTTCGCTCATTACATCCAAACAAAACATCCTTTAGCCCTAAGATTTCACAGGGTAAATGAGAAAATAGTAGTTCTCTTCTGATACCAAAATTTTGACCACTTCCGGTAAAATTTGGGGTCCCTGGGAACGAGGCTTTTAGCGATCGGTCCATGGACCTTTAAGAACCCTACACCCTTTCCGTAATTGTCATATCCTGGCCTGATGCGGGATCCTATCAAGTTTCAGGACGGTCACGTCGGGACCATCTTTCAAGGTCATTGAATGTCTTTTTCTTTGGTTGTATTGGTAAAATGGGAGACAGATAGGCATGGCGGCAGTCCTTGAAACAAGCCAGGACCCGGACCGTCCCCGAATTTGAAACCCAAATCCGCATCAGACCAGGAGTGACAATTGCGGAAAGGTGTATTTTTCCTTATATACTCGCCAGACGCGCTCTAGATCCCAGGACTTTGTCGTAGAAGTTGTTTTTTTTTATATTCACTCGTCTTAAAAGTTAAAATTAAAACCAGGACAATATTCTAAAAGGGCGAATCAGAAGTGGCTAGAAATGGGAAAAGATTATAGAGTCATCTACTGAAGACAGGTTATTCCTTGCTCAAACGAAACAACCACAAACGCAGACCTTGCGTCTTACACGTGTCCAGTCATTTTTCTTATAAGAACAAACCTAGAGAGCTACCTGGCTTCTTAAATGAAAGATATCTTAAACGTTGCTTCGAAACACTTAGAATGATTCTAGACAAAGAACTGATATTAGACGCTAACTTAGTGCTTTAAAAGCTCTTAACGGAAAACATGAGTAAAGAAATATTTTCAGTACAAACTATACCAAACTCCGGTGACAGTGGTACCTCTCGCATAGTATGACGGGCAGGAGTGTTGAATTACTAGGATGTTTCAGTTTTAAATAGGCATTTGCCCGTGTCCACGCTAAATATTTATTGATTAAACCGCTTGGTATAAATCATTAACTTTTTTTTTTTTTTTTTTTTTAAAATGTGACGAAAGAGAGGCATGGCGCAGTCCTTGAAACAAGCCAGGGACGTGACCGTCCCGAATTTGAAACCCAAATCCGCATCAGACCAGGATGTGACAATTGCGGAAAGGGTGTATTTTTCCTTATATACTCGCCAGACGCGCTCTATCTCCCAGACTTATGTTCGTATAAGTTGTTATTTTTTATATTCACTCGTCTTAAAAGTTAAAATTAAAACCAGGACAATATTCTAAAAGGGCGAATCAGAAGTGGCTAGAAATGGGAAAAGATTATAGAGTCATCTACTGAAGACAGGTTATTCCTTGCTCAAACGAAACAACCACAAACGCAGACCTTGCGTCTTACACGTGTCCAGTCATTTTTCTTATAAGAACAAACCTAGAGAGCTACCTGGCTTCTTAAATGAAAGATATCTTAAACGTTGCTTCGAAACACTTAGAATGATTCTAGACAAAGAACTGATATTAGACGCTAACTTAGTGCTTTAAAAGCTCTTAACGGAAAACATGAGTAAAGAAATATTTTCAGTACAAACTATACCAAACTCCGGTGACAGTGGTACCTCTCGCATAGTATGACGGGCAGGAGTGTTGAATTACTAGGATGTTTCAGTTTTAAATAGGCATTTGCCCGTGTCCACGCTAAATATTTATTGATTAAACCGCTTGGTATAAATCATTAACATATTAATGACAATTTCGATATTTAGGTTTGGTAAAATTTCCAGGCTGCGCCTCGTTGTTCCAATTTAAATAATGCTGTCGTCCTGGTGATATGACACAATATAGATAAGGCAGAGGCTAAAAACAATATACTTTTATACCTTATTCTCCAATTAACACCTTAACCCTCGTCTAACCGGTAGGGGGCACCCCCTCGAGTTTTCTCCCGGTGCAAAAAATGCGCGATTGTGTCGCAAAATGATGTTTGGTGATGATGTAATGGTGTTTGACATCCTTTGCGCACATTTAAGCGAAAAAAATTGGACCATCCACCTTACCCGACGGTTGGGTAAGCCGCAAAGGTTGATGTGTGTGTGTGTGTGTGTGGGTGGGTGGGGGGGTGAAGCATCTCCATACTTTACTGTGTAAACTGTGTGCACCATGAAATTGTTCTTATCAGTAAAAGTTTTCATGCATGTTATTGAGCTTAAATTTCATTTTAATTTGTGTTTTTCTTTCTTATTTTGGCTACAAATACCTTTACTTATGGTTTACTTATGGTAGCAAAATTTTACATCAGTTGTTTCATTGAGTTGATAAGGCAGACACAACACAAATTTCTCACACTTGCCTGGTTATTCATAAATCTCGTCATTTCAGGGGAGGGGTGTTATACTAAAAAGTAGGAAGGAATCTGTTGAAAGAAAAACGAAAATATCACCAACTTTTGAGCGAAAGCACACGCACTCTTTGATGCTATCTACTGTAGATAGCATTGCCGATGCGCTGTACAGATATTGAGTTATTCTTGAAATTGTTATCATCAAAATTCCAAGCGCTCAGTGAAACTATTTGATATGCCCCCCCTACACACACATATTATAATTATATATAAAACACACGCACACCACACACACACACACGCGCGCGCATCTTTGGTGTATGTATAAATTGTATGGTAAAAATAAAAATCTGAATGCATTCATGTTTTATTCTAAATCAATATTCCCAATGTTGATAATTTTAAACGTCGACACAAATCAAGTCACCCGATATGCTTTCAATTGATTGATTTTTGATTTCCTCACAAATTTCATTGATTATCAGTATTCCATGCAGTTTTCACAAATTGACGCCAAATAAAAAATAATAAAAAGATGAACAAAACTGTGACTAGATAGACTTATATTAACATATTGCGGGGCCTTAAGTAGGGGAGGAAAGAGAGAGAAGCAGTCCTCTTTTACCAAACGATAATAGGTTTTATCGATCTTGTGGTTTGTTCCCAACCGAATAAATTCTACCTACACAACATTACTTTTACGATTCAGAGCAGACGACGTTATTTTTACAGCGGATGCAAACCATGCATGGCGCGCCTTCATTTAAGTCAAGGACAAGAAACTTAATCAAATTGGCATGTTCTCCGGGATTACTTATCGCAGCTCCAAAGTGTTGAATTCATAACTTACGTGTTCCTTTTCTCACAATATTTATAATGAATGAAATGAAACCAAATTCCTAGATATCGATTACACGAGCCTTTATTAGTACACGATATGGTTACGCCAGAAGTGACTGATTCAGGAAGAGTTCAAAATTTTCACTAAAATTGTCAGAAATGAACACCATTGTGCATTTTGATACCACACTAGAATTAACATGAAAATGCATGCGAGGAAGTCCAAACATGCGCATGCATGCCTCGCCTTAGGACGACGATTTCTTTCAAATCATTACAGGAATTGGATAGAATGTTGAAGAGAACCGATATCAGACGTCTTGGGCAAATCGTTAACCTAAAGGAGGTAGGTGTGCTGGGCTGTGACTATTAAGATAAATTAACCATGTTACGTCATTGTGCTTCTTATGTTTTAGCCCATGAGCCGTTCCGCTTGAAATTACAAGTCCCTTGTGTCAAGGGAAATTCAATTTAGCCGTGCAAGCGCAGAGGTACTTCAAATGAGGCGTGAGAAGAATGTTTCGCCCGTGTCGCCAACAAGTCTTAAATCACAACCCAACGGTGTGTTTTATTCATGATAGTGATTGCTCTAATTAGATCAGCAATTTTTTTGGGTGAAAATCCCGAGCGTACAACCATGCTTAGTCACAAGGTCATGTACTCACCGATTTCTCTAGGGGGAATCTCAGTATTTGTTTTATTATATTTGGAGATGATGATCCTTAAACAAACTTACAAATCAAATCGTAAGCCATGTTCGCGTTGCCCGCTTATTATCAGACGTTTTCGGTCGTGCATATGGATCCTCGATTGAATCAGGTATTGATTGCTAAAACGAAAGTTTTCACCCCCCCCCACCAATAAAAGGTACTATCGCAGGTAAAACCGTTGCTGATCTTTTCGCGAAATCTTACCAGAAGTTCGTATATACCACGTGATAAATGACTCATTTGCATAGTTCCTGGTTCGAGTCTCAAAACATAATCGTCGTAATGTTCCGTCAAAATGAGGGCAATCAATGAACATACTAGATATTGGAATGGTTATTTCATTTTGTCCTACAAAGTGGAGGGTCTAAATTTGATCATCACGAGTAGTTGAAGTGTTTTAACTTATAATACTTGCCATCTTAATGTCAAGTCACTGTACACTGATACTTTTTAATTTAATATGTGTTTAGAGGTCAGCTCTGTTTGTTACTAAACAACACCCCCTTAAAGTATACCGTGCAATATATGATATGGAAAGTTAATACCTTTTAACATTATTGCAATTTTATTCAACTAAACAAAATAACCTTCTATAGTTTAGGTTGTCTGCGGCCACGTGCTATATTATCGCAGAACTTCAATAGCGACAAGAAAGCATACAATGTACAGCTCATCTTTTCAAAAGATAGACAACAATACAAAACACAAAGCATTTGACACAACGTTTACCATTTTGAACCACCCTAGCGCGGCTAACCTGACCGTGAACTTATTTTGTCCCGAAGTGATCTCAATACCGGCTCTTAATTAAACCAAAAATATACAAACCAGACGAGTTCACGCGCACTATTTTTTCAGTCCAGTGCCCCAGCTCAATCATTATTACACCTTTTTCACACACTGTTTACGAACATGTGTCTCCTCCCACAACCATTCAGCGTTTAAATTCAATAGCGGACTTTATGCTGTTTTTCCAGCGTGATTCTATTGAAATTGTATAATATTGTATTGACATATTTTGAGCGATCTATATTCTCCAAACATGTAAAGTGCATTGCCATAGAACTCAAGCCCGTTTTCTGGTGCAGAATAGGTTAACGGCGGCCTTGTGTCATTTTTGTGTTTGTTTGTATACAAGGACACATACACTGATTTAATTTTTGTCATGTTTTGCTTGATTTACTGGCTGTATTTCTCGAAAATAGGGTACAGAATAGAATTTTTTTTGCTGAGGAATTCCGTTTCGAGCTCCCCGTTTTGGGCATTGTCGTTACCCCAAAACCATGCATGTTTTTTGACATTTTTACCACAATGTTAAAATGTGCGTTAAAATAACGGCGTTTTGACTGGCAGCTGGGACTCACAACAGTTAAAACGACGTTTTTTACCGTTATTTGCACGTTTCGAGTACCTTTTTACAGTTATTTGCACGTTTTGAGTCCCGCCTGACAGTCAAAACGACGTTTTTTAAGAACATTTTTAACAGTGCACTGTCACTACCCAAAGACCTTATTTTTTGGTTAATTTTGAAAAAAAAATCACTTAAAGCTCTATACTTCTTAGAAACTTTGGCAAAAATGTTCACTCAAAGACCCCATTCAAAAGAAAATTTACCATACTGATCATCAAATAACGCACAGGCCTATATATGGCCAATTTGTATTTTTCTCAGACAAAGACCCCTACTAATTATCTTGGGCATTGTATTTGATACACACAAATTGCACAAGAAATCTTAACATTCTGGATGGCAGCTATCGTACTTACGTACTTTTCCACTACTTTCGGGAATGTCTCTTTCATGTAAGCGCGAGAAAAGTCATTTAGTGTGTTATTTCAGCGACCCAAATATCTGCTGCAGTGTATTTACATGGATATATCATATATTGTCACGTACCGATGGTACATTTTGAAGTACATCAGCTGTGTATTTTGTATTCAATTACTGAAAATTATTTATCGATGCCCGTAAATTGGAATGTCTATATTGTTTACGGGTAGGTTGTCATTTTAATACAGTATGTGGTTTAAAAATTAAATTGTTTACGAGTAATGCATACCCTATCTACGAAATTATTCGCCTGATATTGATTGCAACAAAAATATTGCATAGAAGAATTGATTATTCGTGCATTTGTGAAGGTTAAATGGGAATGAAATGCATGTCTAGAACGAAATCTAAAGTTGTCCTAGCTTGCTTCGCACTTGGTTTGAAACATTGCATTGCATATCTAAGTGTTTAGGATATGTTAGTGTTGCATTGTTAGACACTTAAACACTGCAAAGTGTTTTCTTTAATATTATCACAGTAAAGGCACAGGGAAGTTGCATCATGCTAAAACACCTAAACACTATACATCAACACCGATAACATGCTAGAGTAAACACATCTAAATATTAAAGTTTAAACAGATACACCATTTAAAAACGTAACTTAGTTCTTAAACATGTAATTCTTTAGCATATTTTTAGAATTTAAAACTTTAATATGTTTATTTTAGCTTTATACCTGGTTATGTGCTTTATTGTTTAGTTGTTTACCACAATGTTATATCCCAAAGCCTGTAGTTTTTAAAATTGGCAACCAAAAAATGAATCACTTTGTGTTTATATGTGTTTATATCAGTGCTACTCTTAAGTTTTCTTAAGATACTTATTCCAATTTATGTGTTTCATGTTTTGCTTTGAACACCTCGAATGCGTTTCTATAGGTGTTCAAAGCGAAGCTTATAGAGCGTATCAGGTGTCCAAAATATGTTATATTGATGAAGACTTCTGAGGTGGCTGTTAAAGCAGTGTATGCCTCAGCTGACATGGTTTGCATAACACTATGAGCTAATAAAATCTCAATTCCCATGGCACAGTTCAATAACTTTCATTCACCAGTGTATGGAGGAAATACACCCTCTGGTTTTTAGTATGAGTTATGATACCAAGAATATTCATGGTCAGCTGCTGTTAATATGTGCCCAACCAGGGCTACTGAACTGAGCCCTTGGTAGAGAGCATGCCTTACCCCATAGTAAAACAAATCGTGGCTCACTGGTTATAGGATATTCTCTTTAACAACCCACCACCGACCCACCAACAAACCAACCAGCAAGCCAACCAACCAAACAATCAACCAACCAATCACCTAACCCACCCATACACCAACCGACTAATAAATCAATCAATCTGTTCCTTGTTTTTGACTCATGCGTTGATGACTTTTAAATATCATCTCGTAATTCCAACTTGAAGGACTCACAAAGAGTTTAAGATTTGAGTTTAAAGGTACAACGATAGATTTCAGGCCATACGTATTTTCAGTCGCAGTGGTTTCATATGGGTCAGACACTAAATAAATTTCTTACCTTTTATTTCTCTAAAATGTTTTAAAAGTGAAAACAAAATGTGATGTTTATATGGTCATATTTCAATATAAAACATAAGCTGAATTTCATATTTGCTCCTATATAGGAAATTCGAAATTTCACAATTTTTGTACCAAAGAAGTCATTCTCAGCTTAATCCTTTCAGATGGGGATATTTTGATAGAAAGATTTACATCAGTGCAAAAATCAGAATTTTCACATTTTTTAGGAACATCCGTTATGTGAAATCTCCCGTTGCACCTTTAAAGGTCCCAGGAAATGAGATGATAAACCTACACCAAATCTTTGTGGGACATCCATTGTAATAAACTGGGCCAGAAAAAAGAATATGCTGCCAGTGACATCATTTGTGAAACTATTGATTATCAGTCAGTGTCATGAAGAGATTCACACCATGTCACCTAGAATTTTCTATTACTCTCTGATAAATCAATGGTACCACAAATGATGTCATCACCAGCCCAAATATTGAATGCTTTCTGCTCCCTCCTTTTAGACTTGACACAAACCAAATCAATTCTATTTGCATTTCCTGGGACCTTTAAGGTGATCGATTACACTTTTTTTCAGAAATTAAAAAATAGCAAACTTGCAGCTGCATGACTAACTTGTTTTGACCAATATGTTTGAGGTGCCAATCGGAAAATAAGCAAACTAAACCAAACATTTTAATAGTTTTTTCACTTACCTTTTTGTGTTTATTAATATTTTCCTCATCACTTAAAAGAACATATTCAAAGTAATATATATTGTGGCATTAGCGCAAGTAATGTGTTCTTTTCTTTACTTGAACAAAATGCTTAAACAAATCCAAGCCAATTCCTAAGTATATTTGTTCGCGTGTTTGTAACAGTTCGTGCTCCAACTTCGCCCGGAATCGACAGGGGCTTACAGAATTATGTCTTTCTTATTGGTAATGGCGACAGCGTAAATCTTTGCTCAAATGTTACTTTCGAGGATTGGATCAAAGTGATTTTATTGTCTTATCCATATTCCACCGTTATTATCAATAATACACTTAGTATTTAATGCATATAAGCCTTTATTTCCTTTACAAAGACAAGTGGCACAAAGTGATGGGACCGGGAGGCGTAGATACTATATTTAAAAATATATATACAAAAAGATTATTTTCTCCTGTCTATACTTGAATCTCGGCCAATTTTTGGTTGAAGACATATTACAGGCCATATTTTTATCGAGATGATCTGACAATACTTCCAGGACTCAAAACGTAATCTTCGTTTTCTGGTGGATATGTCATCTTCAGTTGTTGATAGCTATAAGCTGTATGCATCTTGCCTCTGAAACTCAATTTCTTAAATAATCTTAAAGTACACTTTCTGTTTTGGTACGTCCCTTTGGCATAATTACATTATACACTGTAAAAATTATGTCTTGACGTCATATGTAAGACATGTCTTGGCAATAGATCTGTCTTCAATAATAGAAATAAAAGAAAATATAACCAAAAAAAAACATAATCTAAGACACAAAGACGCGTCTTCCAGCCAGACATGTCTCCAGATTGATGACAAAAGACACGTCTTACAAAACCGAGGTGTTTTACATAAAAACCTTGTAAATTAGTGTCTTGCAAAGAGACGTGACATTTGAACATGTCTTGCAATGAGACATGACTTTGTGTCTAAATAGATGCATGTTTCAAATTTTGCCAAGACACCATTTTACAGTGTACCCTTTGCTTGCACCTATATGCTATACCATGGGTATAAAAACAACTGACGTGACTGACACTCTTCCCAAAACCCAATACACTAATTTCTCAAGAATCGCTGTCTTGAAAAGTAAGCCAATTAACTATGTATCTATACTACTAAAAATGAGATCTGTATGTCTGTCTGTCCGGCTATGCGTTTCGTTACGCTTTGACATATGGGGGCTGATATTTGGCATGAAGGTAGGGGAGGACAGTCTGATTTTTGTTTGCAGGGTTTTATCCTATAATTCCAAACCCTTAAGACGCAGAGATGTGCGGACACGTCTGTTTCAAAGGAACACCGCCCCAAAAGTTATTACAAGTGCATGGTCTATTACGTGTAGCGCTTCCGATGTTACCCTTAAAGCGCTCAAAGGTTGTAGTCACTTGGATGAATACCAATGAACGGAATGACTGAAAGGGATGGAAGCAATGATTGAATTAATAAAGGAATAAACCAAACCTTGGTGCGCAAGGGGAGGGCGAGAGTTCATTGCTGGAGTTCATTTGCCTTTTGCATCTGAATCCAAAGGCTATGTAATATCAACTTGTTTCGTCTCTAAGATGTTGAGTGGAAACAGATATAAGACAACGTGCATGAATATGATATGTGTCAGGTAGAAGCAGCCTTGTGTCGATATATGTCGATATATCCATGCATTAACAACTATAGCCTCGCATGTGAGTACCTATTTAGATCTAGCAAGCATCTCTCTAGCAATTCGACAGGGTTGATTTACTTGGCATCTCCATCAGTAAGGACCTGTCTTGGTCTCCTGTGATTACCAAAATGGTTAAAACTGCCAGTCAGCGACTAGGATTGCTCCGTCGAGCTGCACCCTATCTTCAGAAAACTCAAAGGGCTGTTATATATAAATCCATGGTTCGATCCAACATGTATGGAATATGCAAATTATGCAAGCTCAGCATGGTGTGGAGCAACACCCACTACACTATTCAAACTTGATGCAATCCAGAGGCGTGCCATTTCCATCATCACTATCCCTGAGAGTGAGCTCACCTCTTACCACATCCAACCACTGGGACATCGCAGGGCAGTTGGAATTGCCACTCTTTTCCGCTGGATATTCTATGGACAAGCACCAGATCTCCTCAGCCAGCTGCTACTTGAGCTGTTCTCAGTTGACCCTCGCCTTAGGCGCTCAGTCAGGTCTCACGATTTTCACAGCAAGCTTGCTGTGAAAATCCCAAGGTACAGGTCCAACCTGGCCTCCCACAGAAGATAATTTCTCCCATTCTCTGTAGGCTTATGGAACACCCTTCCTACTCATGTAGCATCTGTTTGTCTGTGTTTCTTTTCCTACCTCCTCTCTCTAATATTATTAAAATACTTCAATACTGTTCTACTTCTAATTTATCTGTTAACTTATTCCTCTATTCTTCGAAGGGGAATGTTATATTAAGAAACCATAAAACCCAGACTTGCTTATTAAAGAGACACTAGCCCATTTTGAAAAGAGTGCGCCCTGGAGATTTTCAAACCCAATGTTTTTCATGGTTACAATGCTGTTAATGTGTTAACTCTCACCTGAAATACTTAAGTTCAAATCAACAACCATTTATGTGCAAATATCATCTGAACCATTGGTCTAAGTATAGAATGCGTGGCTATATTCTACCTTGCAAATTATGATCCAGAATTCGTAATTTGATATTTTCTGTCCGTTAACGGACAGAAATTACAAGTGATATGGGGAAGCGCAATACAGCTAATTCGCTCACAACATCAAACGAAACATCATAAACAACTGAAATTTTGGAAATAACCTTTTCTTGAGGATATCTAATGAAACATAAACCAAAATACAGGTGCTAGGATCACGAAATGCACCTTTAAGGGTTTTTTTGCTGTTGCTGAAATTGCGCCTGATGTGTTTCTTTAAAGCTTCAGATTGTGCCTACATGATGGATCTTTCATAACACAAAAAATGACTTAGTACCCAACGGGGACAACTTAAGCGTGGTCAGAGGTGTGGCAGTAGTTCATGTATCCGGTATACCCCACGTCAACAGAGAATACTCCATCCCCAGAGTTTGCGTCGGAGTACGGTAAAGTTGTCAAACTTCACGCCTTCGCGTATGTTGTCCAACGTCGAGTTGAGTTTGATGTCTTTCTCCATTACATAGTCTTTATTGCAATCTTGTACGAAGATCATCCCTATGTGTGTTGAAATTAACGCTTATTTTGGGGCAAACAGCAAAGTGCGAGCCCTAATTGGTATGGGTGTAAATGTGTTGGAAGTGACGCCTTGTCAAGGCATACGCTATTCTAGAGGAAATATACTATAATTGACGGGTAATAATAGGATATGATTAAATGTTCTTTAAGGGGTAAAAGAAGTTTGCAATATGCTTTCAAGACTAGACTTAAAGTGAAAGTATGATAACACGAAGTCTTTCTATTTTTTTTTTTTCAAAAGGGAAAAATAAAATTAAACACAATGTATGATGTACTTTCTCCAAAGTACAGTGCTAAAGCATCTCGTTTTCACCTCAATAGACACGTACGGTTGTTTTTTGCATATACAAAGTATGCAAGAATGATGTTGCCATAGGGTAGAAAACAGATCTTCTCACTTCGTATATTCAAGTGTTACCCATTGCGTGAAGTTCATATTATTTATCATAATTATATGAATAATCACAGTGTGACATGTGTATTTTACCCCATTCCATCGGTGAAATTCGCGCCGTATCACAAACACTTGTGATATCATCAGGGATAAGGGACCTTTTCAGCAAATGGCTGGCTCAATTACTTCCATCAGGGACATTCTGTTGCTGCATGCTTTTGTTTTAGGATTCCACCAAAGACTTATATTATTATTATTCTCCCAAACCATTTTTATATATGTGGAAAGACCAGTCTTAATTACTAGCAATGTATAAGATATTCTGAAGCCGCCGATACAGTTAAAGTTTATACTCCCCTGGTCCGTGGTGCAGTGAACGAATGTTAACACTTAAGTGACCAAGGGGTTTTCACTCCCGTTGGTGCCCAAGGGGGGGGGGGGGGTTCCTAAGGAAACCACTTTCCCGAGGGAATTTTTGCACGAAATGTATACCACATGTGAAGGGTCACAAGACAACCCCAAATCAGCAACAAAAATGAAATTTGTTATTTTGGCTGCAAATTAGGGGCAAAACATTGTTTTCAAAACACGCGAAAATTGGGAAAAAAGATTGAAAATTCAAATGAGCCTTGGGCTTACACCAAACATTTTGAAAACTTATTTTATGTTGATATCTATTCTAGAAGACCCAAATTACATATATTTAACACAAAACTAGCAGTTTTAGGGAATCCTGTATTTTTTACGGGTGTTGCAAAATACACGTCATTTTCCCATAGAGTTTGTACAGTAACGGTTTGGCAACGTACATGATGAAATTGTTTGTTTTCAGCACATAAAGGGTTAATTATTTTTAATGTTACTAATAATTGTTTACTTACATGTATGTGTGAACTTATATCAGCAAAAAAAAATTTGCTTTGGTTCTCGGTTTCTTATTCTTATTTTTAAAAATATTCTCAAATGACTTCCGTTAGTGCCCAAGGGGGGGTTCCATGGGACCCCCACTAATTAACTCATTAACGGCTTGGCTGATTTTAATTATTTTGGTATGAAAAGAAGCGCATTTAAAAGTCAGACAATTACAAAAAATTTCGACGCAAAAATCCCACGCGTAAAGCGGCCAGCGTGAAAACAAATTTCGGGGGTCCCTAGGAACCCCCCCCCCTTGGTCACTTAAGTGTTAATGGATAGACTACCATGTTGAGGCCCCTGCGGGCTCGGGGTAAAGAATAGGCCTGACGTATTCCCTGCATGTCGTATAAGAGGCGATTAAAAGGGAGGACTCGTCTGATGTTCGAAAATGATGTGTTTGCAGTGAAAACTTTGAAATTGTCCTTTATTAGTAAAGGAGTGTCAGCCTACCATAAGGGAGTTAACCCTCGGCCCTCTATGACCAGAAAACGGAGCTAATATGTAAAGCGAGTTGTAATCAAATCCATAAGTAAAGGGTGTTATAGTTTTGGATCCAATCACTCTTTTGCATAACTTGACTTACACTATATCATTTTGACATCGACATGTAAAATTTAACCTTTAAGATTTTCCCAATGCGTTCATACTTGTCACACATAATATCACATGTTCATTGCAAATGCGATATGGGTGTCAACTTGTTGCAGTGTAACGGTCAGGATGAGGCACTTGTGTGAATTTACTGTCGTCAAGATCTCAACACTTTTATTGAGAAGAATGGACAATGGATTGTGTCTGGTATATATTGTAAAAGTTCAAGGCGGACTTAAAAGAATGTCTTCTTGTCTAATTTATTTTATCCATCCCCGTCCGTCCGTCTGACAATTTTTTTTTTTTTTTTTTTTTGTTGCAAAATACACGTCATTTTCCCATAGAGTTTGTACAGTAACGGTTTGGCAACATCCATGATGAAATTGTTTGTTTTCAGCACATAAAGGGTTAATTTTTTTTAATGTTACTAATAATTGTTCTACCATAAGGGAGTTAACCCTCGGCCCTCTATGACCAGAAAACGGAGCTAATATGTAAAGCGAGTTGTAATCAAATCCATAAGTAAAGGGTGTTATAGTTTTGGATCCAATCACTCTTTTGCATAACTTGACTTACACTATATCATTTTGACATCGACATGTAAAATTTAACCTTTAAGATTTTCCCAATGCGTTCATACTTGTCACACATAATATCACATGTTCATTGCAAATGCGATATGGGTGTCAACTTGTTGCAGTGTAACGGTCAGGATGAGGCACTTGTGTGAATTTACTGTCGTCAAGATCTCAACACTTTTATTGAGAAGAATGGACAATGGATTGTGTCTGGTATATATTGTAAAAGTTCAAGGCGGACTTAAAAGAATGTCTTCTTGTCTAATTTATTTTATCCATCCCCGTCCGTCCGTCTGACAATTTTTTTTTTTTTTTTTTTTTGTTGCAAAATACACGTCATTTTCCCATAGAGTTTGTACAGTAACGGTTTGGCAACATCCATGATGAAATTGTTTGTTTTCAGCACATAAAGGGTTAATTTTTTTTAATGTTACTAATAATTGTTCTACCATAAGGGAGTTAACCCTCGGCCCTCTATGACCAGAAAACGGAGCTAATATGTAAAGCGAGTTGTAATCAAATCCATAAGTAAAGGGTGTTATAGTTTTGGATCCAATCACTCTTTTGCATAACTTGACTTACACTATATCATTTTTGACATCGACATGTAAAATTTAACCTTTAAGATTTTCTCAATGCGTTCATACTTGTCACACATAATATCACATGTTCATTGCAAATGCGATATGGGTGTCAACTTGTTGCAGTGTAACGGTCAGGATGGGGCACTTGTGTGAATTTACTGTCGTCAAGATCTCGACACTTTTATTGAGAAGAATGGACAATGGATTGTGTCTGGTATATATTGTAAAAGTTCAAGGCGGACTTAAAAGAATGTCTTCTTGTCTAATTTATTTTATCCATCCCCGTCCGTCCGTCTGACAAGAACTCACTAGTAATTTTGGGGTATGATGAGCTTTATTCCGCACGCACACAGAAAAACCGTGACGATTGTGTGGTGCACCGCACAATCGGAAACAAAAGAATCATCCTGGAACTTCTTATCCGTCCGGCGGGTCCATCCGCCCGTCTATCCGATCTCCGTCGGCAGTCCGTCAACCCCACTCGTTCGTTCATTATTTTACTCATTATTCCCTTTCTTACCCTTTCCACTCCCTCCCGTACCCTCTCCCCCTCTCAACCAACCAACTTTATGAAGTTCGTGCTCAATAGAACTTGTCTTATTTGTTTGAAAAGATGAATCCAGCATTACATCATGTACCATTGAGTGACAACCCAATTTAACTCCAACTCCAAGACCAGACCAATTCACTATCACACCTATGACAGAACTCCCACCTGGTAGCAACCTTCCACGTAAGGAGTGGGTCACATTGAACAGGATTCGCACATGTGCCGGTCGTTTCAACAGCAATATGTATCGACCGGGGCTGCGACCATCTCCAGCCTTCCAATGTGCATGGCTCTCCATCACAGACTGCGGATCACATTCTCAACGAGTGCCTTACCTTTCGTCCACCTGCGGATAGACTCCTCAAATCCCAACCAGTCAACAGTGAGCTGGCTCCACCATTGACCACCAACTTCAATATACATTTAGCTGCTGCCTCATACACAAGAAGAAGAACAACAACAACTCTAATGATATCATAACAAAATAGAGAACTGTTTCTGGGCCCTGTGCATATGCATGTTTATTTTGTTTTTGTTTTGTTTTTTGCATATTAATTGTTATTTTCTACGTTAGATACAACTGCCATCAACAGGTTACCCATATACAGATTTGATGGCAGTGTTAAAGTGACAGGAGATTTTTTGAGGATATGAATTTCTCTCAAATTGTACTGGATCGGTCGTAGACCGAGAACGTTTCGAAAGTTTATTGGACAAACAAGTACAAAAGAAAACCGCAAAACCTTGTTTTGAACTTACCTTATATCGTAATCGTCCCTATAGAAAATCATGCTTTGAATTTCTGTCGTGCACGACAGAAATTACTAAATAATCATCTTATTACATAAAGACGGCGTATTCGGCTTTTTCATTTCAGGCGTGAATTGGTAAGCATTCGAAATATGCAAAAAAACAGGGTTAAAACAATTGGGGCGGTTCTCTCTGGAAATGTCATCATGTATCTTTAACATGATACTGCTTGGATAACTTATTTCATGGAAACCATGTCCAAGTATATTTCTCAGTCAAAACGTTTTTCCGATGCACTGTTAAAAATGTCTATGTCTATCATCTCACCAAGAGAACATTTTTTAAACTTGGGTGTTTTTGGAGATTAATCCATCTTCAGATGACAAGGTAGGAAGATTTAATTCTTTCAAACACGATGTAACCATAATAACGATTATTAATTATCATTTTGGATAGCGAATAATTATTAACTTTAGTGCCAGCACCTAGACCATTTATTAAATTCAACCTAACAATATGAACAATAAAGCCATTTAAATGTCAATTAATCCTCGGCTTTAATGCACAACATGTAATAATTACATCCTCTTTCCAAGAATTACAATTTCCTCATTCTAAAATAGATTAATTTCCAAAAATACTCTGCAGCTTTTTAAAAAGGCTTTTAAAATTAATGTTTGCATGATTTGCCATGAAAAATACAATTTGGGGCCTGCCTCATGCAGCAATGTGTTTTTATATCAGTACTAAGTTTTAGTTTTAAAGGTGCACTCAAACAACACATCGAAATTCCTTTTGAGGGTGCGTGCATCTGCATCAGAAGATATATTCAAACGGCATAATTACATTATACACGCACCTATGCTGTATCGCTCATATTCTTTATTCCGTTAACGGAAAAGGCACATTATACAGAGGGGTATTATGTAATTATGCCATTAAACACAGTGAAATTAACTCATGTCCTCTCAGAAAAACGTGATTTGTCTTCCTGTGTGTAGAACATTCCAACAAATTGGTTTTGGAAGCTTGAAAAAAATATGGTCCTTTAAAAAACCATATCCATTTTTTTTCGTATAAACTCTGTTTTTTGGTTATATAACTTGGCTATTCTGCTCTGTGTTGGTTCATTAATTTTTGGATATTTTTATAACTTGGCCTTGATGCTGCCGCAGTGTTCCCCCTGAAATGTCTAGAAAATAAATCGTCATGTAAGTGCAACAAGGTCGTAAGGGCAATAGCTGCCATTTGTCAGAAATTCCCATCAAACATACTATTATGAAAAGTCTTTGGTCAGTGGCTCTTGAAATGGTTCTTCAGGCGACTCGTCACCTGAAGAAGAACCATTTCAAGAGCCACTGACTCAAGATAAATTGAGAGCTATCCTAATACATGGCAGCACACAGATATATCACATGGCAGCTATTGCACTTACTACCTTGTTGCACTCACAGCACGAAATGAGAATCTAGCAATAACCATAAGTAATAAGAATTGAAGATCATTGCACAGACTTATGTAACCGTTCATTTGCGTGACAATAATACCAAGATTTGAATGAAAGGTAATTGAAACGCTCATAAATTTATTGAAGCGTGACATTTGCAGAAAAGAACATCTAAATTTGAGCACATTCTTGAATATACTGTTGCATAAATTAGTTTTGTAATAAGTCATACTGCATTTGACAATATCACGCAAAAAAAATATTTAGTCTCGATGACTCATAGTCACTTTCTAAATCTTACGATTCTTTGAATTAGTCTCATTAAAACAAAGCGATTTTACTTGAAGTTGAAGTTGCCAGCTTTACAATTTCAGATAGTTATGCAAATAATTTAATGCAGGAATTACACAGTCTTAAGACGGTGATCAAGAGAGTAAATCAAACTCAGATTTTACATTAGATCTAGTAGGGTTATAAATGAGAATTTTATTCTAGAAGTTTGGGGAAGAAGGTTTGAAGATGTTTTTTCTATAGTTTGAAGGGTGCTGAATCAGAATTTTTGGGTCCAACCTCTGGGAAATGTGGGGAACTTTGTAAAATAAGGGGTAAAATTAGTACAGGGGTAAATTTTGAAATCAAGTCCAAATGTGTTTCAATGTGCACCAAATGTATTTGTCTCATTATAAGGCTTAAAAAGGTATAGTTTGTCTAGGTTCTGACCTTTAGTTAAGCAGGTACAACCCTATTAAGATTCAAGGTCATCCTGGGGTAAACCTTATACCCAGTGCTCCGATTTTGTTGAAACTGGTGTCAAATTGTTCGTCTTGCCTTATTTTACAATGTTTGGCATTTGGTTTCGTAATTAGTGGGCAAAATGTAACAAGGGTCTACATATTCTGTAGGGGTCACCAAAACATGACTCCATACATAGCTGTCACCCAAAGAATTAAAATGCATTTCTGCTTCATTATGACCAGAGCAATAATTTGATACCAGTTTCAACAAAATCTGAGCATTGGATATTTTTGCCCCAGGATGACCTTGACCCAAAAAATTCTGATTCAGCACCCTTAGGCCTTCAAACTATATAGAAAAAACATCTTCAAACCTTCTTCCCCAAACTTCTAGAATGGGATTCTGATTTAAAACCCTACTAATCCTACCATGCATTCAAATACCGAAAATAGTTAAAGTAGATAACACCATCGAGACAATTTTAATCGAAAAATGCTTCAATTGTAATTCTGAGATTTCTATTTCTTTTTATGGAAGAACTTGGTTTGCCGAGCGAAAACTGAATTCATCACAAATTACTTATATTGTTGATAATTTGATTTTTTCGGCTTGTGAAAAACCCAGTCACGGTTTCGATCGAGTGAATTAAAACCACATGCTTTTTCATTCGGAATCAAGCGTAAAACATGAACTTAATTGCTATTAGCATATGCATGATTTCGCGTTAAATAGCTGTGAGATTAAATGGAAATGACATCAAAGTATCTTAATATTTGATTCACAAAAACCTGGTGGATTGATTTGCTGATATCATATCCGGTCTTGCAAATTAAATGTGCATTTGGTGATTTTAGCATTTTCCTTTGTGTTTTGTTCACGGTTCAATAAATAACTTCAAGAAAAATGTATTTCCAAAATGACAGTTGATTGTTCTTCTTATCGTATCCAACCATAGTGGTTCTCAAATATGATCCAGACAGAGATGGGTACAACGTCTGGCTGCTTCACTGAATTCTGCAAGGTCCTTGTCTGTGCATTGTTGCTCCAACAGTGGGCAGGCCAAGGGATGTTCCATTGTCTGTGGTGCAGTTCCAAAATCACGGGTTAGATCGGCCGATTCTGGTTCTCAATCTGTTGAGACATCGCCATTCAGCCCATGACTGGGAGTCGGCTCCAGATGGAAGATGCTCACCTGGTTCTTTCTTTCCACGAATGAAACAGAGTTTTTCACTTGATAACAACAACAACAACAACAAGTTTTGAGCGAAAATATATGCGAATATCGGGGTCGGTCTGCAATATGGGCAGCTGACTACTCCTCGTTTATTTTGGGAGATTTAGTGCTGGCACGCCCTGGATAGCGCCGCGTTTAAACACAAACATGCCGAATTTGACACAACCGCGTCGAGTTTAACACACTGACCGCCGCGAGTTCGACAACAACCTCGGGTGGTTTTATTTCCACAAGCGCCCGAGCCGAGTTGTATTACGAGCAGAGTTGAACCACGGACCGAGTTTCATCACGAGCCGAGTTCGTCACCAGCAAGTTTCATCACGAGCCGAGTTTTTGCACGAGCCGATTAATCACGAGCCAAGTTTATCACGAGCCGAGTTTATCAAGAACACCATTTATTGCATTCAATTAAAAACATTTGCATCTTGTATTTTGGTATAGAAATGTCTTAAATGCAAAAGAAAACAAAAGGAGATTTTATGCTTAAATTTAACATTAAAACACACAATTTTTTGTAACCAAGCAATTCTCAGCTTTATAATCCTTTCAGATGGGGATATTTGTGATAGAAAGCTTACACTATTTGCAAAAATCAGAATTTTCAATTTTTTTAGGGCCACCCTTTGATATGTGAAATCTCTGCATTGCACCTTTAATGCTTACCATTCAAAATCATGTTTTTCACGAGTGTTCCACCAAAACATGTGATTTGGACCGGGAACATTTAGTTCTGCCTCATGTGCGAATGTATTTTAATATCGGCGACGGTGCTACTTTTACATATTAATTAAATATGTAACAAAACCAACCTAGCAAAATCCTTCGATCCCGAAAGATCCCTTTATCCTAAACAAAGAAAGCACTAAAAGAAGTAGTTATTATATTTTTTCTTCCTGCTTTCAACCCGTGACTTTTTTATCTTGACAAAATCTTGACAGAACTACAAAAGAGAGGTTGACTTATTTGAACAGCTAAATGACATTACCTCGACAAGTTTCCCCAAACCATTATGTTGAATAGGAGATAGCTAAATAGAATGTTTTAATTACGCTTCAGGATTGTCCGCCTCCTACTCTGGGCGAGGTTATTTTATTATCACTGGAAATTGTGGATGATGGTTTGCTGATGTATGTATGAATATGACCTAGGCCAGTTTTTTTTAAATCGAAAGCGAATTGAATTGAGCTAACTTAAACAGACACCTAAACCAACTATAGGAAGATAGAAAGCGAGAAGAGAGAGAGAGAGGCGTGAGAAAAGACAGAATGAGATTGGTTAGAGAACAGGCAGATAGAACAAGAAATGCAGAAGATCGAGAAAGAAAGAGCGGGGAAGAAAGATCAAATAAGAAAGAATAGGGGAGAAAGAGTGAGCGATATAGAGATAGAGAGAGAGGAGAAAGATAAGAGAAAAGAGAGTAGAGAGGAGGGGGAAATTGAAAAAAGAAACGGGCCATTCTCCGTTAAAGTTTTCAAGTTTGGTCTCCCAAAAATGACCAAATATTAACATTAATGAATTCCTGAAAATCATTCAAAATCGTAAACTTTAATATTTGCAAATAAATAAAAAAAATAAAAAAAATAAAAAAAATATCCTATTTTTATATATTGCCTAACCTTAAATAAGTACGTATCGTGTAATGTTATCTGGATCTGGCCGGCCTTTTTCTTAATCATCCGTTCTTATAAAAGTACATGCTTTAAAGACTTAATCTCTATACCTATCATTATTCCATCATACTAAAGCATGGTGTGGGTATTCGATTATGTGTCACGTTGTTTAGCAAGAGCGCTGGGGGAGGCAGGTAACGTATCTGTCGCGGGTATGAACGTAACATGAGGGATTCCTTTCATTCCAGTCTGGTAATTGGTTACTTCAAACCCGATTCTAATGCAAACATGTAAAATAGAAACCATTGACACGTGCTTGATTTAGCGCATCTTGGAAAATTCTTCTACCGTTATTTTGTGGCAATTTTGTATCATGTTGATTATGGTACGTGATCTTCGTGATATTGGGCGACAATGCTCTCAGAGAAAGAAAGAGAAAGAAGAAGAACAAGAAAGAAGAAAGAAGAAGAAAAGAAAGAAGAAATTAAGAAGAAGAAGAAGAATAAAGAAGAAGAAAGAAAGAAGAACGAATGAAGAAAGGAAAGAAAAAGAAAGAAGAAGAAGAAACAAGAAAGAAGAAAAAGAAAAGAAGTAAAGAAAGAAAGAAAGAAAGAAAGAAGAAAGAGAAGAAAGAAAGAAAGGGAGGAGGAGGAAGAGGAGAAAGAAGAGTATCTTTTTAATGGTTTTTTACTCTTCAGCGTTTATAGTGACAACACGTTTTACCTGTGAACTTGAAAACATATGAATTTCATATTGCAGAATCTATCCAGATGAGTTACTTTTATCTACTGTCGAGCGGCGTCCTTGAGTTAACTAACACCTCCAATAAATAAAAGGCAATCCAAACATGAAATGGCCATAATGATTGAGTGGATGAGAAATCTACCACCACCAATTCCTCTCTATATGGGCATAACGAGGAACGATCTGATTAACCGTTCACTCCTGGTTATAAATATGTTCAGTGGTTTTGAGATGGCTTCCCGAAATGACGCAGGTCATTTGGGAAGCCATCTCAAACAAAACTACCTAAGACTAGTCTTGTTTTGTACGCATTTGAATGCATTTTTTATGCTGATTCTGAATAGGACCATTAAAATGCATAATTTGGCAATTTTGAAACAATTTTAAATATTTGTCGTTTCAAGGGCACATGCAAGGGGTTAAAGCACGATGGGCTTTAAAAAGAAGGAAAATAACGATCTGTATCAGTAGATCTGTTGAAATGTACATGTAAATCCTGACTGAACCAGGTGGTATGCCCTAAAAAAACATCTGCCTCGCTGCCGCGTTTTTAATGGTGATGGCTTTTGAAAGAACAGAGGCAGGAAGTCCGGGCAATTTTGTCGCGGATCGAAAAAAAGAGATGGATTCACTGAATATATGCAGGCCATGGCAACGGAAGGCAGGCTGAATGGTGGACAAGTCCTAACTACATATTGCTGCTTTTTGTTGTAACACTGCGATATTTTTGACAAAAAAACAAAAAAATTCTTTATTTTTTTAAAATTTTTGCCCACTATAGTGGGTGCAGACCATACCACATAATGGCCCTTGAATAAGAACCAGAAAAGATTCAATCATCCCAAAAGAGCTATTTGGCGATAAGAAAACAAACCAACAAACCACCAATAAAATATCAATAGACAATTTAAGAGCTTAGCTTCCAAACGATTCAAATTACGGGATAGATAGAGTTCAGAGAGCATCGACGTCTTCACCATTGAGCTCATCTCTCTCATAGTGGCATACAAACCTCCTTAACTCGATTTCAAGCCCCCTCACTTCAATCTCGGGCAGTCCATTCCACCAAACCTCATTTCTTCATTTGCGATTTCAACAGCCATAGTACACAATGGGGCTACAATACCCAATGAAGACGGACAAGCTGTCAAAGATCTACGTCTCCTTCCGTCGCCATCATTATAGAGCCCGTTGGAAGAGAGGTTCAACAACCCTGATCTAGCTATTGTTAGGCAAAACATAAACCTGTGTAGCAAGATTGTTCTGGATCCTGTTCCACTACGCACACTTTCGACCAATCGGTAATCCAAGTCAAAACGCTGGTACAAAATTCAAACAAAGTGCCTTTAAGCGCGCTCTAACTATACAGGAAAGCATACTGGCAAGGATTCACTGATGACCTTGATCAGAACATGAAGAGTATTGCCCAACCCCATAAATTACCAGATTTGTCAACTATGATTCAAGACTGCTCGGAGATTGATAACCCAGAGGCTGTAAGACGTAAACCTACATACCTTCCAAGGAATGGCTAAAGAATATCACGATATAACCAACCGTCAACCATGTTGACTGATCCTTTCTCAGCTAAAACAACTGCTAGAGGTGAGAAGGTGTCGAGTTCGAATCGCGCAGAAAAGATCAAACCTGGCATACCTTAATTGGATCCATCGATATGACCCATAACAGCAAGAGAGCATGGTCTACCATCCGAAAGGTTCAAGGGGATCCAACAGAACCTCCACAGAGCCAAATCTTACAACACCCACATTGCCCACCACTCTTTTAAATAAATGTAAGCATACTACCGGTGTGAGTTTTAAACTTCCAACTGCACTCATACCGAGAGAATTCGTTTCCCGAATTTTTGAGATCCAATTGGTCTCTCATCAAGCGGGTCGATTGAAGTGAGGACTGAATCTGGTGTTCTAGTTGAGATGTAGGAGATCTCAGCAAACAGTTATATATCGGGGATAGTTCATATCTTGCGAGGTGTTAATATTTGGTTGAGGGTCCCTCCTGTACCCTCTGTATCACATTTGGGAACCGGTAGAAGCTGAACCTCAGATTGAAAGAGCCAAACATACCCTTCGAGTGCTAATTCATCACCGGTATCTGCTCATGCAATTCTGGTCATAACATTCGGATGGGACGCCGTTAAAGTACTGGAAAAGGGCATAGTAGCGACACTAGAAAGACGGGAGGCGATAATATCCGGAGGGACCCCCAACCAAAGATAACACTCTCAAGGATAGAACTGTTCAGGTATATACTGTGTTTGCTGAGCTCTTCTAGAAATACTACCATCTGAACCGAAAACAACGCCAGATCCCAGCACCTCACTCACAATCTACCCGCGATGAAGAGGACAGGATCTCCAAATTACCCGAGAAACAAAAAATTCTCTCTAATCTAATCCAAGCGATATAGACCAATTATCGCTCCCAGCCATACCTACTAGCTCTTTGAACGTCTCGCTCAACCGCATCGCAACTGTGATAGACGAACACCTTTCATACCAGCATTACAAGCAGGTTTCCGCCCAGCAAATCAACAGCAAGCCATTTACTCACCCCCAATTCAACACATCGAGGATAGTTTCGAGGAAGGTTGGTACCGGAAGTCGTTTGCGTCGATCTATCAGCCGCTTATGACACTGTACAATACAGAGCTATACTCCTAAGATTTATGTGAACTCACAAGACATTGCTGACTGAACTAATGTTGCAAAACGGATTTTGTGGTTGGTCAGCTTGGAGGAAAGGAAGGAACCCATGGGCGTGGCTTCAAGAATGGGAATACCCTAAGGAGCGTCCTCGACCTCTCCTGTTCAACATCTACCACTAAATGACCAATTTAGGAGGGCAGGAAACCCTGGCGTTTATCTATGCCAAGACGATTGGGAATTAGCAGCCAAGATGAGACTTCACAGTTGTGAGAGAGACTAGCCCCAAAGCTTTGGATGAACTACTTCTATTATGAGAAACCACCTATACGTTGCCATAATCCATCCAAGACGAAGGCGATGCTTTCATCTACGCGAACCGTGAAGTCAAAACGCCAAGCTTAATAAGTAACTGGTTGGAACAACCCCTGGGCAACTTTGATGTGATAAATGACCCGCACACACTCTCTCCTTATAACAAAAAAGACGCAAGGTAGAAGTATGTTCACGCATCCGCAATAATTCTTGAACAAACTCATGGCACAAGATGGGGGTGTTCGCCCACATATCCTAAGATCGGCGGCACTGGCCCGTGCTGCTCATGTGTAAAGTATGTCCTAACTTTTAGGGGCAAAAATCAAACCATGCCAAGAAGTTGATCCAGCGTTAAATGCCTCCTGCCGGCTTATCACAGATCTCGTCGCCACTCAAGCGGCGAACTATGTTAGCCGGATATGCTCCCCAGACATCAGTTCGTAGTGAGCACGCAAGAACGTAGCTGCCAACTATCTAATATGTTGAGCCCCCTATGTCCAGACAGAGATCAGCTGCTAACTGCCTTAAATCCACAGAGAGAGAGGGAGTTTCTTAAGCAAAGCCCAACCCCAAAACTAAGGAGTTAAGAGAGTCGCTTGTGGGGACAGAATGACTCTGACATGAACCAAAATATAAGGCATATTGGTTATTGAACTGGTGAGCATCTCACCTGGAGTGACCCTCATGGGCTGAATGGCAGAGTTTTGTCTCAACAGATGGAGGAAACCAGAATCAGTCAATCTAAAGTTCTTTGTACAGCAGGGGGGCTACCTGAAAGCACTCAGGGACACTATCTGGGGTTGTGGCACAGGCACCATCCCAAATGAAACATCTCTTGGTTGCCCACTGTGGGAGCAACAATGCACAGTCAAGGAGCCTAAGCGGAGTTCAGGAACCAGCCAAGACATTACCCATCTTGGCAGACCATAAAGGAGCACCACTTGTGGATACGATATAAGAAGAATCAGGCAGCATTTACGCACACATGGAAATTGTTTCCTCACTTTAAATAGCTCAGTTTTCAGGAGGGCCAAGCTTCCACATCCCCACATTTCTACCACCACTGCTAAGTCAGTCTGAAAGGGTTTTTCAAAAAAACATTTAACATAGGCTCTAGCAATAAAACCGCAATGAATATAAAGAAATGAAATGAAATCCTGGTGGGTATTTGTTGTAATTTTATACTTCTTGACTTTAGACTTGAATACGGCAAAGTGTCATTTTTTTCTAAAAACATATTATTGGAGAAAGGTGAGTGGGTGTTGATGCAAAAGTGCAAAAGTGTTTTGATTTTAATTTTCCAATCATCCAGTTTTAAGTTAAGTTATGCAACAAAATGTCCGTGGGGTGGGACCTTAATTTTTGGAAACTGTGTAGAGTAATTATAGTCTCAGTGAGTGCTGATATACTATAAGCAGATTTGCAGAATGTAATCCTGTTTTTGAGACATATCTTTTGTCGTCTCAGCACGTCGACGCAAGCAAAACGGCGTTGCTATAAATAAAAACCCTAGGCTATGGCGTCTAGGAAGAAGGTAGACACTGTAAGACACTAAGGTGAGTTGTGACAGAGCTATTAAGCTTAGTCCTGAGTTTTTATTTTTGTCGTGCGGTTGGTTTCACACACGGCGCTGTTGCGCTAGGGTAATTGGGCTCACCTGCCGGGAATGCTTGCGGTGTTGTAGTGTCTGTTATAAGTTAATGCCCAAGTCAGTGTACGTATGCCAATCGACTGCTTAAAAGAACTTCCTCCGACACCTTGGGCCGTACGTGCCAAGCTACATACGTATACAATTGTCATGTACCTTTTTACTCAGCACCAATCGTCATAATCTTTAGCGACATACAGTACAGAAGGTTAAAGAGTAGTTACCGCATTTCTTGTGACTCGCACCCTGATGCTATTCTCTTCTCCTTTATCTCACAACGTTTATTATTCTTTCCAACCGCAGCAAAAATCACACGTATAAATGCAAGACTCTTTTTTTATAGCGAGACTGAGAATTAAGTCGGGGTTTTGCCTATCGTAGACCGTGAGGACGAGGGATGGGAAGTAGTCGTAGTTAGTGGCTGAGGGGTGAAAGGTGGTGCGTGGGGTTTGGGTGTGAAAGAGTTGAATAGTTGTTGGAATATTATAGCTCAGCCCCATTATCTATACTATATATACGTTACTGTTAGACAATTTTCACGCCAGTGGGAATTTCTTTAGTACGGACTGAAGACGTGATGGACAACATCGACATGCAAAACGATAAAATGATCAAACCAATAGTTGTAGAAAATGGTTTTCTATAACAACAATAGCTGCCGTTAAGCAATATTTATCTCCCGATATCAAACTCCCTCCGTTCTTTCTATAGCATTTTCACTTTTTTTCTAAAGCTAAACAATTAGTCGCGTTTCAGGCCTAACTACATTGTCCAAAAGTAACACTTTTGATTGTTATAGAGGACCAGTGCACTGTTGTGTCATCATAACACCGTTTGTTCTGGTTTACAAAGCACGGTGAAGCCACAAAGCAAAAGAAAAAAACTAAGCCCCAAACTAAGTCCCGACGATATTTGTGTGGTAGTCAACAGGGTTTGAATTCCGCTTAGACCTTAGAGTTTGTCATCCTATTGGCAATTTTCTAGGTTACAGACCTGACCACAAATATATAGTCTGCATTATGGAAACAAAAGATGTTACAAATTTAAAGGCTAAACATTAGGAACCAAATTGCCAATATGATCACATTTGGATCCTGTGTCAGTCGCCAGAGTCTTTTTCTTCCAAAAAAATTAAAAATAATGCATTTATGGCCACTTAGCAACAGAACGAAAAAACCATTCAAACGAGTATAAAAGCCGAGTTCATAGCAGTGGTTTTGAGATGCTTGCCAAATGACCTACAGTCTTGGGAACCAATCTCAAAACTATGATTTATGTGTTATAATTACAGAATGTATCAGAGTTGAGAGTTGGAAGGGTAAAAACACCAAGGAGCTCTACATGTGTCACCTATTATGATATCTCTCTGAAATGGGTACTTTTAGCTACTGTTTGACGTTGGAGATAATCGCAGATCTGTCGACAGTGAGATACTTTCTTTAAACGTAGTGTCTTTATTCCATTGGCTTGCATTTACCGTGTCCCCTTCATAGGAAAGATGACTGCATGCTAACTAGGCTTTACATAGAGACGTGATGTAGATACAGAAATACGAGACAAATTCGTAAAACATTTCTGTCCTCCGTACCCAAGTCCTAACATTTAAGTACAAAAATATCTTTCTCAAAACTTGAAATCGTTGAAGTCGGGTTAAAAGTGGTTGTAAATGGAATACAACATACTCCGATATGTCTGGAACAGAGGTTTGGTCTTCATTTGGAAGCGAGCTTAAGTGTCTATATATATATATAGCTTAATATATATATATATATATAATATATATATATATATAGATAAGATTGATACAACATATCTGAACAGATGCTGTGTCTCCATTTGAAGAATCGAGCTTTAAAAGTGTCTATAATGGATATAGACACAAAATAATAATCGAGAAGCCATAATGTGTGGCCCCTGTGAAGAAGCGACTAATAAAAGTGTCGGTAGATGGAGACAACAACATAAATATTCGGCATATGTTGGTGCTCCAGTTGGAGAATCGAGCTATAAAAGTGTATGTATATGTGAGACCCAACATAATAGTTCGAGCCATATGTTGTGTCTCCATTTGAAGAATCGAGCTATAAAAGTGTCTATATGGAGACACAACATAATAATTCTGGTAATAGTTGTGTCTCCATTTGAAGAATCGCGCCATAACTGGACTGCATTATATGGAACACAAACATAATAATTCTGGCCATTTTTTGTGTCTCATTTTGAAGAATCGAGCTATAAAAGTGTCTGTATCTGGAGACCGACATCATTCTGGCCATACGGTTGTGTCCTCCATTTGAAGAGTCTAGCTATTAAAGGGGTAGTATATCTGGAGTGCAGGAACCTTTCTTTTAAAATCTATGCAGACGATCGTGGAATTAGCGCACAAGATGCAGACTTCACAGTGTCGAAGAGAGACCCCTCCAAAGCTTTGGGATGAACTCACTCCTTAGTGGAGGAAAACCACCTATATGGTGGCAAATCCCAATCCAATACGCAAGCATGATCCAGCGTTAAATGCCTCCTGCCGGCTTATCACAGGAGATATCGTCGCCCAACTCCATCGGAGAACTCGATCGAAAAACTATCCTATCAGGAATTGGCTCCACCAACAGGCACTCTGCATTGTAGCGAGCATGCAAGAGCGTAGCTGCCAGTACTCAATGTGAAGCGTCCCTATGTCCAACAAGACCTGCTGCTAACCCCCTAAAATCCAGAGAGATTTTCTAGCAAAGTCCCAACCCCCTGAAAATAAGCCCTAAGAAGGTTACGAGAGTCGCCTTGTGGAAAAGAAATACTTGCTATTAACCACATAACATCTAGAGTTATTGCATCCTGGTGAGTATCGTCCTGGCGATGTCTTAACAGATTGAGAACCGAAATCGGTTGATCTAAAGTTTCCTTGCGAAGTGGGGTTACCGTAACGATATCAGGAACCTGTGGTTGTGGGACAGAATCACAGACAATGGAACATCTCTTGGTCTGCCCACTGTGAATGGAGCAACAATGCACAGTCAAGGACCTAGCGGAGTTCAGTGAACCACCCATACATTACCCATCTCTGGCAGACCATAAATGAGAACCACTTGTTTGGATACGATAGAAGAATCAGATCATTTACTCACACATGGCATTATTTCCTTAATTTTATAATAGTCATTTTCAGAGGCGAGCTCACAGCTTCCCACAATTGTTTTTTCTCCACCCCTGCTAAGTCAGTCTGAAGAGTTTTTCAAAAACAATTCAACTAGCTCTACAATGAACCGCAATGAATATAAAGAAATTAAAAAATTAATCGTTTTTGTAAATTTATAATTTGTCGACTTTAGACCTTTGCATAAACGGCAACGTGTCACTTTTTCTAAACCCATTTTTTTTGGAAAAACGGCGTGTGGTTTGTTGATGCCAAAAGTGTTTTTTGAAAAGCGACAACTTATGTTGGTAGACCCAATGTTTCCTCTCCCTCGCTCATCAAAACTTGATTAATTTAATTTTCCCAATCATCCAGTTTTAAGTTAAGTTATGCAACAAAATTGTCCGTGTGAGATGAGGACTTAATTTTTTTTGGAAACTGTGTATGAGTATATATTCTCAGTGAGTGTTTTAAATAACTATAGTCAGGGTTTGAAAATGGAACTCCTTGGTTTTGAGACATAGTCTTTTTGTCGTCCTCCAGCACTTCGTGACTAATCAGACAACGGCTTTGCCAAATACAACCCTAGCTAATGGCGCTAAGAAAAGATGACTACTCGTAAACACTTGTGAGTTTTGGTACTATTAAGCTAGTCCTTAGTTTTTTTACTTTTGTCTGGCTGATGTGTCCAACCACACGGGCGCGTTGGCGTATAAACGGTTATAGTATGATTGTTTATTCCTGTCAGTAACGCATATGTGTCGGATTTGTTGAGATCAAAACTAAAAAGCCGTATATAACAAAACAGCTGAAATCTCAACTTTGTTTCACACAGATTAAGATGCTTTAAAAAAACCCATTATACTGAAACGTGTTTGTATCGAATTTATCAAAGTTGCTTACCAGATTCAATTGAATAGATTGTGTAAAAGTCCTTAGACAACTCTATTGATTCCTTTGTTTGGTGCAATCAAAAACGGAATAAAGTGTCATGAACATCAAGGCATGTGTGAAGAGATTGGGCCACTTAGATAGTGTAGTTGTTATGATACCAAACTTCTTAAAGTACTTATAAAATTATTGGCCAATTGGATCAATTCATGGAAAAAGACTAATAAATGTAAATAAATCAGATTCTAATATTCCTTAGTGACTAAAAGAACTTTTGTAGTTATAATTACTTATTCATATCATTTTATGTTGACTGCTTCAGAGTTTGTTCAAGGTTTGGTGTCTGGAAATTTCAGTGCATTTTGCCTTGTATGGATTTGGCTTCGTGAGAAAAGGGACATTTTTTTTATTGTGGCCTTAATCTGATTCCGGTCTCGTAGCAGTAGCAACAATCTAATTTCTATTGTATTGATTTGGTAAAGCATAAACCTCTCAGAACGAATGGAATCGTCGAAAACTCACCACACTGTTATGAACTGACAGTAATAAAAAATCCGACTATATTGGGCGCACCTGCCGGGAAATGCTGCGGTGTTGTATGTGTTCTGTTATATTATGCCCAATTCTTGTACTTATGCAAATCGACGCATAAAAGACATCCTTCTGTACCTTGGGGGCCGTGCTTGCCACGCTACATACGTAATACAATTTGTTCTTTCATTTAAAATAATCGCACCATGCTGCATAATCTTTAGCGACATCCGTCCCTCCGGGTAAGAGTGTTTAAGTCTGATTTTTTCTTCCTGTCAGTAAACGCATCTTGTCGATGGTAAGAATTAATGCGAGGGTATGGGTTAACCACAAACTAAAAGGAACCGTATAACAGCTGAAATGCTAAACTTTGTTCCCACAATTAAGATGCTTTAACCCTCAAAAATGTACATGTAACTTTTTTGATAGAATTTATAAAGGCTTCAACCAGATTGAATTTAACGATTGTCGTAAAGTTTGAGACACGCTAATCGATTCCTTTTGTTTGGAGTGCAATCAAAGAACGATAAAGTGTCCTGAACATCCAAGGCTTTGTGAAGAGAGGATTAGGCAACGTAGATATTGTAGTTTTTCCTGACTGACCAAAACTCTAAAATCTCTTATCTAATAAATGATTGGCTGCATTGGATAATTTCCTAGCAAGAAATAATGTAAACGTATCATATTTTTAATAATTCCTTATTGACGTAAAAGAACTTTGGTTAGTAAATACTTATTGCATACATTTTCTATTGTTGATGCTTCAGATTTTTCTAAGTTTAGTGTTTGGATTTATGCAGTGCATTTTGCCCTTGTCTCATTGGCTTCGTGAGAAAAGGGACATTTTTTAATATGGCCTTATCTGATCCAGTATCTTGGACATGCGAATTTCCATTGTAATTGTATTGGGGTAAGCCTGTAACCTCTCAGAACAAATGGAAGCGTCGACACGTCCCGAAAACTTTTAATGACTGACAGATAAAAATCCACTATAAAACGTGCCTTTTCTGTTGACGCGCCCCTTTATGCTATTCTCATTCTCCTTTATCCTCCAACTGTCTTAATTCTCTTCTTCCCCGCAGCAAAAATCCACACTTATAACCTGAAAGACTCTTTTTTATAAGCGCGACTGAAAATAAAGTTCCGTGTTTTGGCCTATCGATGACAGTGAAGAAGAGGATGGGAAAGTAGTCCGTAGTGGCTGCGGGGTGAAAGAGTTTGAATAGCTTGTTGACTATAGCTCAGCCCCATATCTATACTACACTATACGTTACATGTTTAGACACATTTTTCAACGCCAGTGAATTCTTTAGTACGAATGAAAGACCTGATTGACATGACATGCAAGCGTATAAAATGATCAAACATAGTGTAGAACTGGTAGAACACAATAGCTGCTGTGCCGTAAGCAACATTTCTTCCTCGAGATCAAACTCCTCTCGTTCTTTCTAAACATTTTTCACTTTTTTTTTTTTCCTAGGCAAAATATTAGCTCGGTCGGCTAATTACAAAAAACAAACTGCCAAAAGTAACCTTGTGTTGATGTTATTAGAGAGGACCCGCGTGCACTGTTGGTGTCATACTAACACCGTTTTCTTCTGTTTACAAAGGATAGTGGACAAAGCAAAGAAACGAAACTAGGAGTACCCAAACTAAGTCCCTGAAGGCGATATTGTTGCGGTTTCAACAGGGGTTTTGAATTCTGCTTAGACCTAGATTTTTGTCAATCCTATTGGCAAATTGCTAGTTAACACAGACCTGACCACAAATATAATAGTCCTGCATTATGGAAACAAGAGGTTATCAAATTAAAGGCTATAACATTAGAACAACTGTGTCCAATATGATTCCCTTTGCTCCTGTTATATAGTCCCGCCCAGAGATCTTTTTTCTTCCAATAAAATTAAAAATAATGCATTTCTTCATGGCCATATTAGCAATCAGATGACAAATGCATTCAAATGAGTCCAAACAAGCCTAGTCCTAGGCCAGTTGGTTTTTGATAGGGCTTTGCAAATGACCTACAGTCTTTTGAGAACCCATCTAAACAACTACTGATTATGTGTTAATAATACAGAATGTATCAGAGTTTGAAAGGTTAAAAAAACAGACGCTCTACATTGTACCTATTATGATGTCTTTCTTGAAGATGTGTCTTTAGCTTATGTTTGCGTTGAGGAATAAACGATATCTGTCGACGGCTATAACACTTTCTTTAAAAGTATGGTCTTTATCCATTGGCTTGCATTTAAACTGTCTTCAATAATAGGAAAGAAGACTGCATGCTAACTGTGCTTTAATAGAGACGGTGATGTAAGATACGAAAGACGAGACATCGTAAAACAGATCTGCCTCCGTAAGCCCATCTAACATGAAGTCTCAAAAAAGATCTTTACTCAAACTTGAACTCGTTGAAGCGGGTTAAAGTGTTGTAAATGGAGATACAACATACTCGTATATGTCCTGGACAAGTTGGTCTCCATTTTAAGAGCGACCTTAAGTGTCTTTATATATAGATTACACACAAGCTTAAACAATGCTCTGTCTCCATTTGAAGAATCGAGCTAAAAAGTGTCTATATATGGAGACACAACATAATAATTCTAGCCATATGTTGTATTTCCCTTTGAAGAATCCGAGCTAATAAAGTGTCTGTAATGGATACCAACATAATATTATAGCCAAATATGTATTTGTATTCTAGAGCCATACAGTATGTGGTGTCTCCATTTGAAGAAGCGAGCTATAAAAGTGTCTTATCTGGAAGAACAACATAAAAATTCCGGTCATATGTTGTTCCTTCCATTTGAAGAATCGAGCTAATGAAAGTGGTCTGTAATAAGGGCGAATACACATAATATTCTGGCCACTGTTGTATCTCCATATAAAAATCGAGCTATAAAAGTGTCCGTTATAATGGAGACACAACATAATAATTCTAGCCATATGTTGTGTCGCCATTTGAAAAATCGAGCTATAAAAGTGTCTATATGGAGACACAACATAATAATTCTGGCCATATGTTGTGTCTCCATTTGGACAATCGAGCTATAAAAGTGTCTGTATATGGAGACACAACATAATAATTCTGGTCATATGTTGTGTCTCCATTTGGAGAATCGAGCTATAAAAGTGTCTGTATATGGAGACACGACATAATAATTCTGGTCATATGTTGTGTCTCCATTTGAAGAAGCAAGCTAAATTGTCTGCATATGGAGACAACATATATCTCCGGGGCACAATTTATGTTGTATCTCCATTTGAAGAAGTAAGTTAAAAGTGTCTGTATATGGAGGCAACATAATAATTCTGGTAATATGTTGTGTCTCCATTTGAAAGAACAAGCTAAATTGTCTGCATATGGAGACAATCTTCGGGGTATAATTTATGTTGTGTCTCCATTTGAACAAGTAAGCTAAAATTGTCTGTATATGGAGACACAACATAATAATTCTGACCATATGTTGTATCTCCATTTGAAGAAGCAAGCTAAATTGCCTGCATATGAGACAACATATATAGAAGTAAGCTTAAAGTGAATGATACGCACTGCATTTCGCGATGCAGAAGTGTCTTGCATGAACATGCGACTTTGTGTCTTCTGGCTATGCATACGAATACTAGAAAACCTCTCTCAAAAATGCATGCATTAGTGAACACTTACACTGTCTGTAATCTTCTTCGTCTTCTTGTCGTATGCCACAACGATAATGACTATATATCTTAGTTGGGCCAACGGTGTCATAGGAGCCCTGGGATCTACGAAAACACCCTGCCCTTCTCTTGTTTCTCAAGGAGTCCTCGATGTCCTGATGAGTAGCGACCTGATCCACATTGACCTTCCCGGCGCAAGCCGGTCTGCTCGTGGGTCGCTGGATGGTCTGATGGGATTGAACCTCTTGCATGTATCAAATGTTCGCAGAAGCTTGTATGGAATGCACATCAGGGAGATTGACCGATAGCTCTCTGGGATTTCCTTCGGTTTTGGTAGGCTTTGAAAGCGCAATCACAGGTTGCCCTGCGCCATCTTCGCATGTTGGCAAATTTTGATAGAGGATGCAGACGATAACGAAACCATAAGTGACTTTGTTGCCATCATGAAGTAGGAAACTCAGGATGAATGCATCGGGTCCAGTGAGCCTGCTGCTTTCAGGAGTTTTGGGCTGAAGCATTTCCTCTATGTAGAGGGCCGGAGTGGTCCACATCTGACCGTCTAACTCCAGAGGCCTGGCAGCTTCGATCCTGAGCTCCCCATCCGAGGGAGCACGGTTTTTTTAAATCGGCTATTCTGGATCAACTGTGATGCAATTACATTGGTTCATTCCAGCTGTCCGAGATAAGTAGACCTGCCTTCTTGACGGTTGTGACCACTTTGGGCGACTGGAGTGAGTGAGAGTCAATTGCCTCACAGTTTCGTCTACGTTCCTGACGCTTCTCCATAGGCGTGTCAGGCAGAGTAAAGGCAGTTTGATTGTAAATTCCTCGCTCCTGTTTCATATCCGTGGGGTTATCGTAATAAGCCTGACTTTCATCGTCCCAGCACGGGATGTAACTCTTCTAGAATCCGTGTGGGATTTACTATTTAGCTGTGTTAATGAGTAGGTTGCAGTAGGCATTGTAAGACACACCCAGTTTCTCGCTGTTTGGGTGCCGAAGGCCAGGCTTGGGCCCCTTTATTTTTCAGTTGTTCAAACTTCACCCAATCAGCCATGTGAAAATTTCGGCGCTTTACTGGTTTGCTTATTGATGAATGGATGATGGTGTAATGAGAGAGGGTCTGCGCTGTGATCTAGGAAACCTCTCTAGGACTCGTTGGAAAGGAGTCCGGTTGTCATTGGTGGTACTTGGGAAGGCGAGGTCGGGTTTGAACCTGTATTCCATCGTCCTGAGTGGAAGCTATCAGGTTCCTTCGGGTTGTACAGAATGGGTAGGTCCTTCGCGGAGGCCCAGTTGTTGAGACATATCCATCTGGTGACCTAGTCTGGCGTATCCCAGTCCGTATGTTGGCAATTAAAGTCTCCTGCATACAGGCGTGGCGCTTTGAAACACAGCAGGGTGACATCGGCCAGGTGAACCCGTCGGGGCTTGTAAATGTTTACTATGATCATGATGCTGGTATATTGGATCTTGACGGCAAGCCATTCCAGCATGGACTCTGTGGGTAAAAGGCTTCCAAAGACCACCGAATATCTTTCTTCACAAAGGTTGCCAGGCCTTGATGGCTACTATAGGAATAAAATCGGCTAGGCAGAAATCTTGAAGCACTAATTTCCCGTCTGACTGGCAGTGTGTTTCCTGAAGTATTATAAGATGATACCAGCCTTGTTGGTATAAGCTAGTTGCCCAATGATGTTCAATTTGGCATTGGTGAAACCTTCAACATTCAGTTGCAGAACATTGACGCCTTTACCTTCGACGGCAGGAGCCGCCCGTCCTGAAAAGGACGCGTTCCTGTGTGCAGGGTTGTTGCTCCGGTGCTGAATGTCCGTCTTAACGCTCATTTGGTGGCTAAGTGTCGACATTTGTTGGATACAAGAAGATTGTTTACACTTCAATCATATTCTAACAGGGGAGATCACGTCAAGGTTGCGGAACTCCTACTCCTTGCCTATGTCTTTAGCCACGGAAGCAATATTTACAGTGTATCATAATTGAAAGTGTTAAAATGGAAGCTGATACTAGTCTCAGATGGAAGACAAGAGGTAAATTGCTATTGATGGTTCATTGCACAATCACACGCATGCGCATCTTGCCATAATATGTTGTTCAATAAAACCCAAATGATGAGATAAAAAATTCCATTCTCTACTCTACATATATACGATTACACCTTAAAAACAGTGATCACTATCACCCAATTCTTTGCTCCTTTGCTTGTACCGAATCAGCAATTTCGGGGATAATTTCAAATGTCTCGTTGTGTCTTATAAAAAAAAAAAAAAAAAAAAATTTTTTGCCCAAAAATGTATGTTTTTGGCTAAAATGCCCCAAAAACCACCTTCGGCCCACATTGGCAATTTCACATCATGCCTAATCTGAAAGTAGACATAATAAGCTTTCCATTAATGTATGATGTAGGTGTATGTAGGGTGGGACTATTAAATCGACTAAATTGTTGATGCTGCTCTTCGCCTACTAGTCTCAGATGGAAGACAAGAGGTAAATTGCTATTGATGGTTCATTGCACAATCACACGCATGCGCATCTTGCCATAATATGTTGTTCAATAAAACCCAAATGATGAGATAAAAAATTCCATTCTCTACTCTACATATATACGATTACACCTTAAAATCAGTGATCACTATCACCCAATTCTTTGCTCCTTTGCTTGTACCGAATCAGCAATTTCGGGGATAATTTCAAATGTCTCGTTGTGTCTTATACAACCGCGCTGAACATGTTATACTTTACTTGTAATATCTGGGACAAATATACAACATGGATTGCAAACTCTGGTATACTACAATGTTATTCTTACACAATCATATATACGCCATGAATAATAATAACATGAACCAGCTGGCTATGCTAAACCATAGGGGAAATGGATTGTTTCAGAGCTAACCTTAATTCACATACGAGGATCAACTACAACATTAACTTCATATTTTTTGTGATGACTCTATTAAATTGTGGAGATGTTCATCCGAACCCAGAAGATGAAACCCAATACTCTTGTACTTTTAGGCGTGGTGTACTGGCGTTACAGCACGCTGCAAAGCCATAGGTTGTAACTGTGATATGTGGAGACATATCCGATGTTAAAACTCAATATCAGATAACTATATCGTAAAGTGGTGTCTGGGAATATTGAATTTTCGTTCAAATGCAATTTTATATTTATTGAAAATTATAGTCGCGCCTTTCAATAATATCGCTTTCGATTATGACACAAGAGATTGAACTTCAAATGAAAAAGACATTCCATCTGCTACAGATAAATTATTGTTTGATTGTTTTCTAAAAAGGGTATACAATTGTGTTCATGTTAATGCAAGGTCTCTTGTGTCGAAATTAAGAAAATAAACAATTCTGGCTATAAATTCAGTGGCCAGTATTATTGCTATTTCTCCAAGAGTGCGAAAAAGTTTGATTTATACTGGGGGTCTGTTTTAAAATGGCGGATAAAAAAGCTGATGAATGCTTACTTGCCGTTTGTACCCAATAGAAGAAATACAACAAGGAACTTCAAAACGGCTTAAACGGAGCCTTATTTACGGGAGAAAATCGAAGTGGATGTCAATGTTGGACTCAGAAAATTGAATGGCAATAAGAGGTCACGTGATAGCTCCAAAACAACTTTTTAATCACACAGTTGACATTATGCTAACCTATTTTTCATGAAATGTGAATAGGTATCCAGACATGATTTGCACAAACCACGTGATTTATATCATTCAAATTGATTTACGGATATTTCCGGATTTTCCGATTTTTACGACCGCTGTCTTCCATTTCATTTCCGAGTACCTACACAACCACTAAATTTTTCTCCCCTAAACATTTTATAGTAAACCTAACAAACCCTAAAATTTATTTAGTGGCTATTTTGTAATAATTCAGGCGTTCCTATGTCTGCATTCCTTCCGGGGTACAATCGACAAGTTAGCGGTTCGCTAGCTCTTTTAATACGCTATATTTAGGGAATATGACAACCACATTTTCACACTCTTGGATTCTGGGGAATACCGCCTGTTTGAAAAACACAACTTTGGAATTTTACGCCATGTGTATAATTAAGAACCCATGGAACATTTTGATTCAATTTGTGATTATGATTTTTTTTTCTGACTGTTGCAATACTTTTGGCCAGTGTGTGCACATCGGAAATAATGTTTTGATTGATGAGCGTTTTAAGAATGATACATGCACATGTAATATCATTTCTCGTTCTCGAAATCAAACTAACAATGATAAAGAGTATATTTTATTAAATGTTCGAGATTTTTTTTGCACCGATACTTGCAACATTCAATTGATGCAGATTCCTGTATTGTCTGCCGTTTTTTGTATTTTATTTATTTAATGTCCGAGACCACGCGAAATCTGGTATGATTGTGGCTCTATTTGCAGTCCGTGTATCCATATCAAAAATGATATATGAACTCGTGTTCATGTTTTTCAACTCATAAAGACACGTCTACTGAAAACATTGAACAGCCCCTCCCGCCCCCTGGAATACGCATGCTTACACTGCAAAACTAAGAGCAGCTATGATGGTTTACTACTACTTTGAACACCTGACTAAATTACATGCTTGTATACGATACTACAGTTGAACACATATACTCCCGGTCATAAAAAAATCCCCCCATCTACACCCATCATGACATAGTTTTCACCTCAAGATTTAATATAGCTGCGTTTATTTAATTTTTGTAAATATCAACAATTTCTTGAGTGGACTCATCAATTGACTTTCCAAATCATCAAACACATCGTATAAATGGAAGTAATCTTCACAGACACGCGTACAAGCGTGCAGAAGTCTTAACTTGGAGAAAATGTTCAATCTCTGAACGCCTCACTCACATTAACTGCAAAGAAACTTTTATACTTACTCGATTTCCCTTCTTGTATGGGTTATTAAAGGCTGACTCAGAGATGTTCCCGATGAGGGCGCACCTCATTTGTCAAACAAATCGGGTTTTTTTTTTTTTGCATATACATAATGCTTTGTCCACATACTAATCACTGCTGAAAATAACGAAGCTCACATCCGCAGTCTTTCATATAGAAAATCCAAACTTTGTTATAAAATTCCGGATCCGGAATTGTTGTTATCAACGTATCCTTGGCACTGTTATACTGTGTCATAAATTTGACTGCGGAAACGAAAAATCGGATACTCTCTAACTTTGAATTAAGCATTTAGGTAACTATTTTAGTTCTAGAAGACTATTTTTAAGTACACACAAAAATTATATTTCTAAATTCTCTGAGTCAGCCTTTTAGAATGTCAATTACATGTCCAGGTTAAAAGAATATAATCCTTTCCACAATTAATATGAACAACACAGACAAATACTTTGTCTCTTATTGAAGTGAAAACATGTTATGCATGGGGGTCTTTTTTGGACCGAGAGTATAATGTATAGAGTATAGCTTGCTTCACGTTGTCCTTGCATAGTTGCACCATTAACACTTTATACCCCTGTTTGATTCAACGGTATATTTTTTTTTGCAAGTGGCCAATGATTTCAGTATTCTCAAGAAACATTCATCTAAGACTAGGCTTGTTTGGTCTCATTCAAATGCATTTTTCGTGTTGATTCGGAATATTGTAACGCAAATATCCAATTCTGATATAAGTGATATTTTTTGTGAAAGTTAGGTGGTGACTCGATAAAACAGTATGCAAAATGTTTTCAACAGGGAATGTTAAATAAAGCATGAAAGTTGTATGCTGTTTCTTCTCTTCTTCGTGTATAACCTGATCACGCTTCTGGTCATGTCAGAGGGTGTTTTGATCAATCCCATAATGCATTGCAATTACCTACTGTACTGTACTAAAATAAACACATGTCAGTACTTAGGGATAAAAACTGTTCCCAAAGTTCAAGAACCACAAGACATTTCAGTGATTAAGGCCAAAAAATCCCTAAGTACTAATGCTTTGTGGGCTAAAATGAGCAGAAAATCAGATTTTATGTGTTAAGAATAAATTTTGTGGGATCACATGACCAAGTTGGAGGCTAAATTTCCCAAAACTGGTGCATTGTGGGATTGACTCAAACACCCTCTGAGGATCACTGTCAAAATGCATTTGAATTTCACAATTCAACACCCGATCAATTTTCTAGAGGTAAAACAAGTGATTCAGCCAGTTTAGCTCATTCCAAGGCCGCTGAACTGATCCGATAAACATGATAAAGTTTAGAAGAGAAGCGAAAATTGTTATCTCCGGGAGACACAAGATAATGATCTGTATTGCTCATCACATTGCCTGGGGACCCTTACGATTGTCAATCTTTTTGTAGAATGAGCAATGCATCATTAGGGTATCACTTCTGTTTTTTCGTCCTGTATGTACTTCAAAATAAGTTGGGAAGTAAACTAATTTCTTTTGAAAAGGCTAGTGAATCAAAGGGTACGATCTGCTCTGTCTGACATTGCATCATAACAGTACAATGGAAAATCAGTATTTGGTGTTTATGCGATATCTGTTATTCATACCCAGTAAATATCACCGTTAGCAGTACCTTCTACCCTAAACATGTCACATATTTAGCCTTTGAACATATAGATGTTTATGTCATTAACACAGGTTTCCAAGTCTTACACACTACTTCTATGTTGAAAGGCTAAATATGTCAGATTTACAGTGTATAAAATTATTTACAAAACACGTAGTGCAAAGTAGTTTTCAGGTATTAAACATGACTGTCAAATAGCACACACTTGGTGTCAAATGCCTACACACCTACCGTCAAATGCTTAAACATATAGACTTTAAACATGTTTAGATATAAGGTGTTTAGTTATTAAACAAGTTTTTTTCGCATAATTGTTAAGATATACTTCATGTTTTAATATATATGGTGCAAATAATGTTTAGAAGAGTGTTTTACAGTGTGTGTGTGTATAGCACCGTTGTAGTGAGTACATTGTAAAAATCGTGGCTTGACTATTGTGTCTTGCAGTTAGACATGTCTTCGACAATAGAAAACATAAAGCATGTCCTGGATAAAGGCATGATCCAAGGAAAATGCTTACTTTTATAATAATAATGTCGATTTATAACGCGCACATATCCACCCTGCGGGATGCTTTACGATTGTCATCTTTTTGTAGACTGAGCAATGCATCATTACGGCCTCACTTCTGTTTTTCGTCCTGTATGTAACTTTCCAAATAAGTTTACGAAGTAACTAATTTTCTTTTGAAAAGGCTGTGAAATCAGCAAGGGGTACGATCTGCTTTGTCTGACATTGCATCCTAACAGTAGAAGACAATCGTAGTTGCTGTTTGTGCGATAATATGTTTATGTCATACCGCAGTTACCCTATACATCTGAAGTGTTTAGTTCTAGAACGTCAGTTGTAATACTTTTTTTAGCCTTTGAACATAATATAGCTATTTATATTATAAACACAGAAATTTGTCCAAGTCTTACCACACTATTCATGGGGAAAGGCTAAATATGTCAGATTTACAATGTATAATCAATTAATGTATACAAGAAACGCGCAAAGTAATTTTCAGGTTTTAAAACATGTCACATAGCAAACAATTGGCGTCAACTGCCTACAACCCTACCGTCAAATCTTAAACATGTTAGACTTTAACATGTTTAGATATAAGGTTGTTTAGATATTAAACAGTTTTTTTCGCATACATGTTGAGATATACTTCATGTTTTATTTATGGTGCATAATAATGTCTAGGCCCTCGTTGTTTTTGTGTGCATGGATACCATCATGAGTGTGGAATCGTGGCCTGGGATATGTGTCGTGCAGTAGACATGTCTTCGGACAATAGGAAACATAAAACAGTCCTGGATTAAAGACATGACCCCAAAACAAATTGTATGCTCGTCTTTTAACATGTCTCCTGTTAGTAAGGTATAGTCAGGAATCTCCGACCTTAACATGTTCAAAGTGACTATAGAGGTGTCTTAATAAAGTAGAAGATCTGGTTACGGAGGACAAGGCTTCGCGTTTTGGCTATTAAGAAAATGACATGTCTCGCGCATGCAGACAAACTTTGCGACTTAGGAAGTACATCTAAAACCGTGCGTCTCAAAGGAAGTGTCTTGAGACAGCCACTTGTTAGTTTGGTTTTTTACTAGCAAGACACGAGCAAGACACCATTTTTATAGCGTAATGCTGTCTCTGTAAATAGCACATTGTGTGCGTATAAAACCAGGATGCAGATTTATCATTAGCATTATTAATTGTGTATCTTCTGCAAATAGCACCCTTTACTGTGTTAAAGCTATATTTTCTTAAACAGTGAAAGCATTGTTAGGCATTACTGCCAAAGCGCAAGGCAGACGGAAACAACTTGACATTCAAATGATATGAAGTACATTATGGGAGTGCTAATTTAAAGACACTCTCAGTGATTTTTTTTTAAAAAGGTGTATAAGTAATTATAATCCCCATATGTTACTTTTCCCAACTGAGATTGACGAAGAGGAAGAAAAACGGCAGTTTTCAAAGATATGAACCCATTCAATTAGGTGTTGTAATAAGTGTCCTGAAGGACAGTATTGACTAAAATATCAGATTTGTCCTATTAGGTGGGCGTCTGGTTGATCATTGCAGAGCATGTTATGGGATTACCTATACTTGCTATATACAGACATGCAAAAAAACTGATTTTTTTATATTGTTTTCTAGATTTTCCGCTTTAGCAAATCACTGATAGTGCCTTAATAAAAAACCTCAAAATACAGATGTTTATGTTAATTGAACAACAGGGACTTTTAACATGTCTTGTGTTAATATATTGAAACACTTCGTAATTTTCAGGTGTTTCAAGTTTTAAGATTTTCGTGTATTTGAGTTTTTTCAGAGCAGGCATAATAGTGCAGCGAGTATCATAGCTGTGTATAAGCCACTTTTGTGGCTGGATGGCATATGTACACTCTAAGCTGTAGAACAAAAGATACACCCGTAGTTGTGAGTGCTACTTCTATAGATTGGTTACTGCACATGTAAATGCACTGTTAGACTGGTAATATAAGTTCTGCCGAAAGCACGACACAATTAGTATTTTTACACACTTCTATGTAAGATCCACAGAGCATTTTTACAAATGTAGTAATGGGTCTCTACGGATCTTCTTCTTGCGATGAGCCGCAGCAGCTAAATGAGTGAATTTGGTGGAGCCAGCTCACTGTTGATTGGCTGGGGTTTGAGAGGTTCAGTGATACGCAGTCTGTGATGATGAGAGCTCACATTTGGCCAGGATGTGATGGTCGCCAGCTCCCAACGGTGCATATGCTGTGAAAAGACGACTCCTGTGGAATCCGGTTCAGTGACCTATTCCTTGGCGTGGAGAACCAGTGGGAGTCTGTCATAGGGGTGATAGTGAATGCGGTGGTCTTGGGGTATCCAGCCAGGCAGTGTTCCATTGTTCTGTAAGATGTTGAAGGGGAGCTGGAGAGTTTAGCGGCGACGGCGTCGACAGAAAGCGCCAGTCTACGGATTGATGACACTGATAGCAGTGGGTACAATGCTTTGATCTCCTGATAGCATAAATTTTCCCCAAATCAAATCAAATTCAATCAATCATTTTTTTGCATACCATAGGATTAATCCTCTTACGCTTAACCGTGTGGGTGTACTAGTTTCCCATACACAAAATCATTTCCTGTACTGCTAAAATGAAGGTTTTAACAGGAAATTACATTTAATTTGTATTGAGTAGGTAATTTCATTAGTGATCTTAGTTAGCAATATCATGATAGCTCAACATGTTTTGAATCAGTATCAACTCTAATTTTTCTCATACATTTTAAAATCACCCTGTTTTATTGTGTTTTACTTATTAAGTCCCCACAATTATCAGTAGTACAATTATTAATCAGCTCCTGAACTCAAATTAATTTTGTAGGTATATATGTGAAAGAAACGATGGAAAAACGAAAAAAAGAATGGATTTGAATTGTTTGTTTTACATTGTATTATTCACTTTTTAAATACTTAATTAAATGCCCGTAGGCATTAAATTAAATGTTGTAGGTCTAAACACTCAAATTAATGGTGTAGTTAGGTAGGAAAATAGGATGAAAAGAAAAGAGGGAAACAAAAAAAGTAATGGTTTGAATGTTGTCTTGTTTACTGTATTATTCTATCCTTTTAAATACGTATTCATCTATAAGTATGTTACGCTATTAATTCATTATGTAAGTTACTTTATACATGTAGGATTACCTAACTCGGAATCGAACCCATGACCTCTTGCTTATCACAATACTACGCTAACATAGAATATAAGCTAATATATAAGAACATTTAATTTAATATATACATTTATTTTGCTTTCAAATTAATGTATTGCGATTAAATGACAATATTAATCAAAACCTAATGACTACTCCAAGGAGATGCTTTGGAACTATCTATCACAATTTGAAGTGAAGTAAGATCTAAATACTGCTTGTTTTTGTCCTTGTTGTTGTTAAGTTTTGCATTAATTACTTTAACTGATTTGAGTCTTGTTTACTTAATATCAAGAATTGCACTTCAATAATTCAATTAAGTTAGTGTAAATGAGTAATTTTACTAATATTGTGCACAATTTACCGCACTTTTATGTATGTTTGTGTTTTTTAACATTTCTCAAATGCAATAAGTTAAGAATATTTGTGACAATTTAAGCCTTTATTATACTACATATAAGTTGTCTTATGTGGGATAAATCAGTCCACAGTATGCAGGCACATTTTCAGTATAAAATGCAGTTTTTATATAGCGCTTTATAAAATTAGTCCTCAAGCGCTTAACAGTACATAACCCGAGGGTTAGCAGCTCGTTCAAACGTCATTTACCAATTTCGGTAGTGACTGAGTACATAACCGAGCAATGAAGGTTCTTCATCACAATAGGGTTGATCATTTTTTTACGCCAGGGAATGGAGTAATTCACTTTTTGCCCCTGGCTCTCCATTCAAAATGTTGACATTCCACCCTGATTTTAAGTTCCTTCCCCCTCCTTGAATGAAAATGTTTTTTCTCGCCCTCTCGCTCTACATTTTTTATTCCGTTCACTTCTCAAATCCTCCATTTTTCCATTGGCGTAAAATATGACCTCTCCCGTAGCAGTGCGTATAATGGCATCGACCATAGGCATCATGTAAGAAGCACCTGGAAATAAATTACTAGATCACCAAAGTACGCCACCCGTCCCACATTTTAACTGGCACATCCAATTAGCCGTATACATTTGTTTTACAAACTACACGTGTGCTTCAGTGGTGAAAAAAAAAAATTATTTTAATCCACGGACCACGCCCTTGCCGATGCACCGAATGAGAACCACATTGCACGATAGGACATAAAACACACAAACCACGTGGACCACGAAGCTTGTTACGAGCGGAACGACTTGGAGTTCCAATGCTAGCGAATTCTTTAAAGATTTTTTGACATAAATGGCTTAAAATTGATTGGCACCCATTTCGTGACCGTGGAAAAGCGCCAGCGTGGATTTTCTTTCCCCCTAACACATCGTCTAAATACACTGCCATAGCAGCCATGCGTTAACGAAATCGTTTTCCTGCGTGACTCGTCCTGTTATTTTTACGCCCAGGAAATCCCTTCCACGCTCTCTGCAATATCACAAAGTTTCTTTTCATAAATTATTGTCAGCAGAATTTGACATAATCTTTCTCGCAAAAATACATTGACCTAACGGTGATAACACTCTACACTACACCGTCACCATGAATGTAGTTCAAATAGAAGTCAATTCATAGCTGAAAAATTTTTTAAAAGAGTCTCAATCGTTTTCCAGGACCATTTTTTTTCGACATTGACTTAACTAGTAGAAGGGAGTGACGGTCCAGTTAAAGACACATCAGCGATTGAAAATATTTGAATTTGCATGAATAGCTTCAAGTGAAGGATTAATCTGTAGAATCTCCTAAGTTACCTTTTCCAGCGTTAGAATTGAAAGAAAAGAAGTAAAGGCAAGTGTTCCAAGATACGATTCCTCCATTCAATACGTGTTTTGTAGTAAGTGTCGTCACGTTCGGACACTACTGACTAAAATCTCGATCCTGTCCCTTATAAGGTTGCTTCTGGTTCTTAATCATTTGCAGTGGTGATGTTAGGATACCTTTCCTTGTACTACATGCAAACTCTTGATTTTTGGATGATTTTTCGATTTGGCTGATTAGCAAATCACTGATAGTGGTCTTTAACATACTACTCTTTCTCAGGTCCCTTTTCTCAATTGCTATGCTGTGTACCATTTGACATTCCAAATTTTCATCCATTTGAACATGTTGTCATATGGCTTTCCCCATTTTGCTCAAATTGACCACTTTCTTGATATTTAACTTGAATATGGCCGATTTTAAAACTATATATGTTACTTAACTTTCAATTCATCATAAAAATTGTCTTCTAAATTTTTCCGAGACTATTTAACATCATAACAAAAGCTAATTCATTATAACAAGATAAAAATCTTCTTCCGCATCTACACCTACAAATGGGATGTCAAACGCATGTTTAAGCTACCAAATTTGACAATTTGTATAAAGACAACACACCACACACATACAACACACACACCACCACACACACACACAACACCCATCCTAACACGCTTTGGTACGTATGTGTATGCCCTGAGTTAACTTTCTTTCAATAACTTTTCCCATCAAGTAGAGTACTAGTCTTTCTTTGCAAATTGACACACGCACAAATTTTACTTCGGCCTATTAATTTATTCTGTTTCGTTCGGTTTTGGTTGTTGGTTTTGTTTTATTTTTGCATTTTAATCATTATTACCCAGTGTGTAGTAATTTTATCCAGGGTTTTACAAAGCTTTCAATCAGTCACGTTTTCATTTGCCGAGTACCGAAATTCTAGTTTTCACATTGATAGTTACAATGAAGGAACAATCAGGTGCAATAACTTTCTCTTAACATAACCATAGCCCCTTTAATCAAATTTCCTAGAGATAACTGAAACCGTCTCGATTTTATCAGACAAAGGTAGGTAGCTTTCAATCTTCTAAGTAGTGTGAACATTACTTTAATGATATGCCAAAAGTTAACCTCTTAACGGCATAAATCCGGAACTTTTCATAAGTAGTTTTGCCAAATTTTTTTCTATGCAAAAATCAATTACGATAGAAACAAACTAAGCTTTCAAGCAATATATCAAAGTGACGCAAATACTTTCAAATAGGTTTGTTTTAAAAGTACTGCAGTGCCTACAAGCTCATGTTCCTATCTCCTTCCCTTTCTTTATACAAGTTATGGTATTCAAGATTAGTTTTTTCCTTCTTGTTATTACCCATATCATTAGATTCCCGTGCCACGCCCACCCCTGTTTTCTGACTTATTAGCGTGTACATGCTGTAATGACCAACTTCTTGCAGCGTGCAACGTCACGCACCATTGATAAATTGATTTGTCCCCTCTCCTGACACCACATGATGTATCTTTTCATGTGCCTGATACTCCACTATGCCTTCATTGATATAGCTTCAACTACGACATTCAGCTCCCAGGGAGTGCTGCCATGCAAAACGTTCAACACTACGACTTAGACTGCAGCTACGGGAAGCTTACAGAAATACCACCATTAAATAGTCCAAAGGCAAAGACATGGATCTGAGCCACAATAGGTTGGTGACTATCAATAAGAAAGATTTTATTCATCTTGGGTCACTTTACAAGCTGGTTTTGGCACACACAAGGTGCTTGAAGAGCAGGTGAGGATTTCTTTTATCTTCTGCACTGAAGGAGCTAGATTTTGAGAACAACACATTGCATTCTATTACTTTCCGAAGTAATTGGTCCCTAAGTACTTCATTTGGATGATAATTTCATCAATATCGCTTCTCTAATTCAAAAATTTGAAGGCGAACAATGCTGGAAATATTCACATTTGCCAGAAACAGATGCTGACACTACCCCCAATGTATCTTCTTCAGTTTTCGTAAATTAAACAGTCTTAGATCCTTGATATAAGCGCAAATGGTCTATATCAACATAGAGCAGCGTCTGTTCCACAGCTTAAGCAACTTACACAGTTTGGACATTAGTTTCAATGCCCCGGGACCTATCATCAGACATTTTCAAGGGTCTTTCTATATAAAGTGTTAGCACTTACATTAATGAGCTCATGATCTACCACTATAAGTCTCCGGAAATCTAGTGAAACTGTCAAACATAAGTCTGCAGACAACAATCTCCTTAAAATACCAGATACCGTTGTAGCACCACTAAAATCCATTGAAGGTATTAAATGTGTCCTTCAATCCACTTTGTAGTAGGTTAACAACCATCTTCAATATCTGAAGAACCTCACAGGGGTTGATCGTTTCCTTTATTATAGATGCCTTGGTTTCCTTGCGTTGGATCCGTTCATCTCAATGATGCCAGCTGAGTCCACCGTTGCAATTTTTGAAATTATACTGCCACACAAGCGGTGTGCTCTTGATAGGTTGTCATTTAAACCAGTTGCACAGTGGAATTCCTCATTGAAGTATATAAACATTAAGGCTTATCTGATTTTTCTCATATCGCTCTGGAGGATGCTCCTTTTTCGGGTTCCCAATCGGAACGAAACTTACCTTTTATACGGCCGACTGACCATTTCAAGAAATGCATTCAAGGTCTTAAAACAAATTGCATATATTCTCACAAGGGTTAAACTTTATGCTAAGGAAAATGTTGCTTGTACTACTTGAATACCGATCAGTACATCTTTTGGACCTGAGTGAGACTGGCCTAATCTGGAATTGCGACGAAAATGTTCCATAACATCAATAATCCTCCCGGAAATCCATATGCGATGTTAAAAACTTAGTTGAACTATTTACAAGATGATCTTTAGATTTAACTACTTCTTATACCGATGGTGTATCGATACTGCTCTTCTCCTTTCCTGAAAACAATTGAACTATCTTCAAAGAGAGGCATGTACATATTTGACAAAGGTTGATATTTCACCAAACCTAGAATATGCAAGAATAACGAATTGGAAATTGTTGTATCCGCTCTGATTATTTCGTACAAGATGTCCGTATCTCTTAACTTTAGATCTCTCTGACTGATAGAAAACCCACCAATCCGTATTGAGTACCATCTCTTGCACACTGACTGTGGACAACAATAGTCTACATCAATACAACAATTAATGTTCCTCAAACAAAAAAGTAAGATCATAAGATTTTGGATCTCAGTAACAATGAAATACCAAGCATGGTGCAAAGGAAAGATCTTTCTGCAAATCTAACAATCTTCATTCTAGCGGGGAATAGAATGCATCCCTCGCTGAAATTTAAGCGCCTGCAATTTCTTAGAAACTTTCCGTGGCACACAATTCCTTAGGAATAATACCACCTTCCTTGTACATAGCACGATAATAGTGAATTTTGGAAATAGGAGATAATCTATTGGAATCACGTGTGCTATCAACCCCTGCAAAATTGGATATGTCTGATATTGAATAGATTTGGATCCCAGCTTAAATACCAAGTGATCAACTGAGAGAGAGGAAAGCGTTGTATACTGACTTTCATTGGGACTGCAAGTCACATCTTGCCGCCTATAATCAGCGCAGGTGTTTGTGCGTTTTGGTATTTTGTATACTGGTTGCAGTATGTTGTTATGCTCCCTTACATATCCAGACATTTATATTTCTTCTTTGTCATAAGAGAGGGTATGAGCGTCCCGATGACAATGATAATTTTGAGATGATTGAGCTAGAAGATGCGGATGAAGATATCCACGACGATGCTCCTATTAATCATCGTCAATATCATGCGTATGTAGCATTTCATGATGATGACGAAGCCTGGGTGAATGAAGAACTCATCCCAAATATAGAAGAAGGACCAGAGCCATTTCGTCTTTGTTTTAAAAGAAAGAGGGGACATTCCCCCAGGCCGTTTCCTTCTCAATTCCATATGCCACGGTATCCAACATAGTCACAAAACCATAGTTGTTTTGTCAGAGCGTTTTATAGACAATGAAATGTGTAACTTCCAGCTTCAAATCGCGCGCATGCGATTGATCAATGAAGGGCGCGATGTACTTATTTTGGTACTTTTACATCAAATTCCAGACGACAAGAAAACGTATCTACTACGTCAAATACTTCTCAATAAGAATTACTTAAGATGGCCGGCAGATAATGCCGGACAGAATTTATTTTGGGAAAGACTAAAGATAGAAATAACGCATGCCGGTCAGAGTAGATCGGCCGCTTTGAAGATGTGTGACACCGAATACAATCGTAGGCCTGTAAAAATCTTGGCAGTAACAAATTTCTTACCACTTTTTGCTCTGTTTCTCTCGTCACTGGCTGCACCACATCATATTTTTTTGTCGGGGAGGGGGGAGGTGAACAAAGGTGAAAAGCGAAAATTCGGGGGTGGGGATTAGGTGGTACTTTTGGGGCTCATGAGTACCCTAACTAATCGTGTTTTTACTTATTTGTCAAGCCCAATGCCATTTGAAACATTATATTCAAACAAAAATTAAGTAAAGTATAATCTTGGGACAATCAAAATATGTGGGGGCCCTGTACATATCCTCCCTTTGCACCCCTAGTGACACCACTGGCTCTTGTTAACTGTCAAATCAACAATTATAGGTTAATGTGTTTGTGTCGGATCTTCTTGTGCAATGTCAAAACAATGACAAAATTCAATATGTATGTAAAGGATCGGTAAATATTGGTGGCTTAAGACACATTGAACAACTGGTAGTACCAATTTCTATGGAGAAAAACTTATAAATCTAAATTGTGACTGAACTTTTGAAAAAAGGAGGAGGCCGTTCTTGGAGCTATATATCTGGATGATAACAATTAAAAATTAATAGGCTCATTACAGAAAGCTAATTTCAGGTATTGTAATGATCGTGTCTCGACGGGTTTTTTGGTTCATGTCTTGCAAGTATACATGTCTTCAAGAACAGAAAGAAGTATCATGTGTCCAAGACACATAGTATAATGCTCAATTAAGACATGTTTTCCACCAAGGCATGTCTACGTCCATGGGACACAAAATCAAGATGTCTTAAAACCGGTGTGGCAGGAGGTATCGTCCTCCGGACTCATAATCCAGCTGCAGCGGTAAAGAATAGGACGCTCGATTCAGTTGACTCTTCACGCAACATAGTTTCACACTTTATTCTGTTGCCGTCTACAGAGTCCAATTAGGGTGATGCTGATCGGTTGGCGCTTAGATAAATAGCGATTTACCTCCTTTTTTAAACAGGCTTGCTTCTCCAGATGTGGGATGTATTCTGGAAGAGCATTTCAGATGCGAGCAGGTGATGGAACCAAGGATATCTGATGGCTAGCTAGTTTAGAACAAGGAACCTCAACAGCTAAGTTATGGGATCTGATTGAGCGTTTGAGTCTGGGATCCAACTGTAGATGTTCAGGAATCAGCTGGCTAAGGAGTTCTTGGGTCTCTCCATAGTATATATACGGTGGGGTTCTCAGGCGCTGGATTTGATGGGCAATAAAGTCCTTTCAGGAAGGCCAATGATGCGGATGACACGTCTTTGAACTGCGTCCAGGTGAGAGAGCAAGGTGGGAGTTGCTCCAATCCAAGCACAGCTTCTATATTCCATCTTGGATCTAACTGTAACCTTATATATCATTGCTCTTTGGATGGGAGCTAGATAGGGAACAGTTCTACGGAGGAAGTCAATACGCTGGGCTGCAGACTTAGCCATCTTGGTAATATCATGCCCTCAGCCTTAGCTCACGTGAGGCCAAGTAGATTTACGTTCACTGCCTCTGTGAGTGTTGTACCAAAAAATGGAGGGTAGGATGGTTGTCGCATGCATCTCTGCGATTGGATATGGTGCCAGCCTTGCGTTTTTCAACGCCAAAGAGAACATTCAAGGCAGTAGCCCAGTTTTCAATTTTGTACTGGTTTAGAGAGGCATCAGCAGCACTTCTATCCTCTTTAGACTTAATGAAAGTCATGAGGGTGACATTATCAGCATACAAGAGGGAAGTGTTTGAGAAAATGATGAAAGGTGGCCGAGGATGAAGCCTTGTGGAACACCTGCATCGATGAACTTACTGCTGGAGGATTTGCTATTCAGGGCAAACTTCAAGTTGCATGCACTGATATTCTTTGTATGTGCCCCCATCTAAAACGCGTTTAACCTATAATATTTTATCAATGCACGGTGTGGATATGTTACTGAGCGTACGTGGTGTGTTTAGAACCCGTACTCCCAACGTTTTATAGGCGGGTGTGTACGATTTTCATTGGAAACATTACTGCAATGGGTTCCATAGGTTGTTCAGATGTAAAAAAAAAATATGTGCTTAAATAACGTTTATTGAATGAGGTAAATGCCTCTTATCTTTTCGTGCATTGCCAAATATCAATGCACTTGCGTCAGAATTACGAATAGTGGCACAAGCCCCGCAGAGGCGCGTGTCATTACCGCGTGCCATTATGCGTCGTTAAAGTGAGCTCGCGTGCATTGAATTTATTGCCAATGCATGGGATATATATACAAACAATTAGGAAACGGACGTTGTATTTAGAGACAAAAAATAAACGAAAATACAATTGCAACAGTGCCTATGCCGCTAAACATTAGCGGGTGTACGTAGAGGCAGCCACCTTTTCCAATGCAATATTCAAGGTTGCATCTGAAGATAATCCATCTTCCCGCCAATTTTTGTCCAAAAATACGTTGATACAAAAAGGAGGGAACAGAAGTTTAAGAAACATTTAAAACAGTTTATTGGTTAATCATTAAATTGGATTAACAATTTGATTGGAGTTAACGTTTATATTTCGAACCCAAACGAAAATATACAAGATACATTTTTTCAGCTCTAAAAACCTGCCCATGTTCTGTAGTCGGGGTGGAGGACCCGCTCAGCTCATGCAGATCAGGATTAAATGAATTCGATATGTGTTTGCAGAATTGTTGGAAAGTTAGCTAAATTAATAGCAAGATTTAAAAGAAACCCATCAGGGTGAAACTATTTATAGATCAAACACTGACATACAACTCCCGACTTGTATTTTTGTAAGCCTTTGACTGTAAAAGAAGTCGGCTTCAATTTTGAGAAATTTTGGCGCGTAAAATGTTTAACTGGAAAATAGATTTAACGCTGCGTGCAATTTGTTAAGAACCTGCCAAATCCGATACGGTATCGTATCGCTAACCAACCTACTGCATATTTATTGACCAGCATGTTAATATAGCGCGGCGCACGCTATGTATCAGTTGAGATAATACTCGTTGTGTCGTAACGAGCCGTGTCTGTTCTCATCATTATACTGATTGCTTAAATTAATGAAAACCTTCACATTGACACCTTGCACGCTACGAGTGATTTTTACTCAAAATATTTAAAATGTTGTACCAAAATGTCACAATTGTGCATTTTACTATACTATGTTCGGATTAAACATTAAAAATGTCATCAAATAGGTCCAAACATACCTAGTTTCGGGCGGAATGATTTTAAGACATACCTAATTAAAATGGCTGATTTGTGTGTAAGATATCGTTACATGCACTATATTATAGCAGCATGAAGAACGTTAAGTTGGAATTTACTTCGTTTTTTTGCCCTGCAATTTTATCTTTTCTTAAGGTACCGCTAATAGCTAGGTGATCACTATACAATTCACCCCTTTTTATTCTACTGGACAATTAATTTCGATGTTTTATTTGTGATTAACGGTAAATCTAGAACTGCTGCCATGTGAGATGTGATAGTGCTTCAAATCAATTAACTTTAAGTGCATTTAATTACCTTGATGGGTTTTACAGAAGTGATAACAATTTGTGTGCCGCGTGTGTGCATTTTAAGCATGCCCGTTAGTGCGATGCGTCAAAATCACGATCAGGCATAACTTTTAATTTAAGTGATAACGTTGTTGAATTTAACAGACTATAGACATGGGTATCTCGTTACGGTTTGCTTAATTTTTACACAATTAAGAGTACTTTTTTGAACAGTTTGAATATAACTTGTGTGGTTTCTACATAAATTGACACTTGGAAATAGCAATTATCTTACGTGTTTTCTGGCCCTGGCTTTTCTGGGACAAGATCTCCAATGTTCAAAAGACTGACACGAGATATGAAGGTGAATCTTTGCTACCATAATGTTGACTACTTCAGAAACCTCGTTTTGGTGTTAGTTTTTATATAATTAGTGGTTTTAATTAGCGTTGTTGTTATTTAATAAATGGTTTGTGTAACATATTGTGTTATTTCAGCACAATCTTATTTAAAACACAATTCGTGAAACTTTCAACAAGATTCCCATCATTTCATTTTAAGCTGACTCGGAGAGTTCCCGAGGAAGGGCGCCCTTCAATTTCAAACAAATTTTGTTTTTGTATTACATAATGCTTGTCCATATACTAAACACTGTGTGCAATAACTAAGCTCAAATCGAAGTTTTTTTTTTTTTAAAAATTGTAACTTTGTTATAAAATTACATTATGTGTAAATTTCCGGAAATTTAGTTATACACATATCCTATTGCACTGTATACTACCATAAATGTTTTACTACTGCATAGAACCACAAATCCGATTACTCTCAAACTTTGGAATTGGGGCATTTTAGGTGCTATCTTTAGTTCTCTAGTTACTCTTTTCATAAATGCACAATAATTATATTTCAAAAATCCCTGAGTCACCCTTTAGCAGAAGTCTGCGTGTGTGATATTTTAACCAACCCCAACAGTGGAGTCCGCGTTTTCAAAAAGCGTTTTCCTTTTATCCACATCATATTGGTTACCGCCTTTTAATTTTTTTAAGTATCGTCACACTCATCATTTTACAGAAATCGATTCTGTTTTTATCACAACTCCAATGTTATTTTTGATACAGATTCGGGGGCACAATTCAGTACAAGTTGTGTTATTTTAAACCAATTTTGTTATTTGATTGAGGAAAACCATCCAAATATCTTAGGTTGATTTTTTAAAAGGCCCTCGCAGGGGTGCGTCGCCCCCCACCCCCCCAATTTCCAGAAAGGGGGAAAGCCACTTTTTTGCCGATTTTTTTCGATAGAAAGGACCAATCCTAGATATAATTTGACAATAAAGTCCACTCTTTGTGATGAATGTTCAAAAAAGTTTCACAAAGCAATAAAACCATTTTAGGGGGTTAGTTCCACGTATAACAAAAAAAAACACTTTTTCGAAGTCCTCCCCCCTATTTATGGAATCACTTGGTGATATATTAACACACTTGATACTCTTTTTATCACATCGCTTTTACTTTTTGACAAAATCCCGTTGGCAATTGAGGTTATTTAATATACAAGTTTAACCATTTTTTAATTAAAATTCCACGTTTTAAACAAAATCTGAAAATTCTGAGTGTGTGATATATATCTAGCTATAATCTTTACCCCAACGAATGGCATTTTATAGTTTTCTAAAATAGGGTTGTACAAAATTATGCGACCCATTTTCTATACCCCGTCTACTTCTCCAACGTGCTGGTTTCGCATCAGGATAACGGCGTGCACGGAACAATATAATGCAGCAAGAAGACAAATAAATAGATGAGATCTTGTTTGGCGCAGGCTTGGGAGGACAGCAGAGGGCAGGTTTGTGTGTTTCTAAATTCATGACAGATACTATTTTGTTATTTAGTCCGTGACTAATAGCCCCGGCTTGTCCCGGTTACCTAGCCCTGCGGCCCGCTCACTTCTATGGCAAGTATTTTGCACATGAAGAGAAAACCTGTTTTACATCAAAAACAGGTTTATCGATCGATAAACTAGTTTTATCAAAACGCTAGCGTTTCAATTTGATAAACCTGGGTTTTTTCAAATCCGAAAAACCAGGTTTATCAAATTCCACCAGCAAGGTTTGTGAAAACCTGGTTTTTGGATCGAAACTACACTGCTAAATGAAATGACACGTCTGATACATACTCGTAATTTTTTGGGTTCAATTTAACGGGCCTGAACGTGTTGATGTTATGCATTAGAACACCATTTTGACAGACGTGTTCACTGTTTTTTAAATCCAGGTGTTAAAGGTTTTCCATTCTGAACATCGCATTAAAATATGTTCTGACATCTTTTAAACATCGTGTGTTCAAACCAGAGACCTTAGCGTTCAAGTGATGAACACCGTCGTGTCGCGACCCAAAATAATTGTCGATAAGTCTAATTATTAACAGTTTGGAAGAAAAGGTTAGATTGCTGCATACCCATTGCCTAATAATTAATTGGGGTAAAGAAGTACAAAGTTGTGATCAATGATTCTGATTGTAAACCCCATTTTCTTGTCTGGCACACCAGTCCGGTCGGGGCCCTGGCTCCCTTAGGCTTAGCCTAGCTACGTAGGCCTAGGCCCTATAACCCTGTGAGCATAATGTCCGTTAAAAAGCCGACAAATAAATATCAAGAGGATGAAGCAAAAGTGTTCCAATCGTGCATCCATACTTTTGAACAGCAGTGTTCTGAATGCATTTCACGGATTTTCTGTAACGGTGTTCAATTCTTAAACGCCTTGCGTTCGTCATCCTGGTATTTTTTTTCTCGAGAAATCATGTGATCAAATTAGCGGCAAAGTCTTTTTTCTACTTGGGCGAAAATACGCTGCAGCATCTGAAAGAAAATATCCCTTCAATCATTTCTTAATTTTCAACCAGCTGGATCGTTTAAAGACTTTTGTATCCGCAGAGGGTTGACTGGGTATATAATAGAGAACATTTAGCTATTTTTTGTTTTAATTTAAGGAAAGGCCACAATATTAATGACACTTTTATTGTATTCTGTCGGTCGGGGCTGTTGAATTCGACGTGCTCACTCAAACCGCGCTGAAGTGAAACTTAACCACGGAGTGTCTCTGGGGGCTGTAATTCCAAGTTTAATCCTTTATTCTAGTGTGTGGTATAGGTGGTAATAGAATTGGCAACTTTTGAATTGGTTATATCATGTGGGAGTATATTTAATTGCAATTTTGGATTGGTTTATATTACATGTCTGAGTATATGTTATTGCAACTGTCCATGTTATTGTAAACTACCTTCTTCCAAGGGAAATTGTATAAATATTTTGATTTTCCAACGTTTGAATTATTTTCTTTGCATTTGTTGTTCTTTGATTGACATTTTTCTTACACGTGAAAATACATTTGCTGCATCTTGACCTCATCAGAGTAAACAATATTTATGTTCTGTTCTCATTTTTACATTAGCATGTTCAAAATTGGCTATTTTAACACCTTTGAATGAAATCTATTTTTGAACATCCCAATTGAACACATTATTTAGGTTTCTCATTTTAATCATGTACTATTCCTATTTTGAACATTGAGTCTTCTATATGGAACACCACATGTTCTAAACTCTTCACCTACATGTTCACAGTTAAATACCTTTGTACACTACATGTTCTCAATGTTAACACACTTTATTTTCACACCCCGCCTGTGTTCAAAAACTGTTAATTGAACAAACACCAAAAAGTTTTAACTCTAAAAAAAAAAAAACCCCGGGTGTTCAGGTGTTCGAATTTAAACACAAAAAGTTTGCAAATGATGTTTCCCCACAAGAAACATTGTGTTTCTTATCAATTTTCACATTTTGACACAGGGAATGTAGGAAATATGTGTTCAATGTTGTGTTATCAATGGTGGTTCATTTTAACTCAGGAGGCCATTTCGTTTAGAGTTAGGTTATCGAGCGATAAACTAGGTTATAAAAACTAGCTTTTTCAAATCGAAAAACTTGGTTGTTTCGAATCAAAAACCTGGTTTTTCTATCAACACCTTTCATTGGTGCCCAATACTTGCCACCTCTTCTGCTCACGGTAAGACAGTTCCCAATCCCTTGAAAAAAAAATTATCCTCACAGCCTCACAGTCGCTCATGGAATTTCCTTCTTTTGTCCCGCTCCGAGTTCGTCCCGCCAAGAACTTGGACCTGATCCTGCCCATGCAAGACATGTCTAAATTACGTCCTATAGCTAAACGCAAAAAGTAATTCTCTATACAAGACACTCCTATTTGTGAGACACGGCTTTTGAAGTCCATCCTACATTTTTTGAGACATGTTCAATAGGCTATATGACCACATACCACGGAGGACATGACTAAATTTAACTGTCTTGGATCTGGCTTGCACCCAGGACACCACTGTCCTTATGACATATCTTAAATGGCAAGCCCAATAGTCACTGATACACGATTTTTTTTATAGTAGAGCCACCCACGGGTCACCAGAGGAAAGTTTTGGACAGCGTCGATTAGTTGGAGAGGAGACACCAAAAGAAAAATATGTAGTCGATTACCTGTTTTAGAAACTTAATTAAGATAAGCGGCTTTTCATGTTGAATCATTTTTACAAAGAGAGGCAAAAGGACTTTTGTGTTATTCAAGAGACAGCAACATTCAATTCAATGTTTCATGAATATACACTGAAGCAAAATACGAATAGTTCGAATGGTGTAGATCTAAATGCGCTTACGTTAATTTGAATACTGTCATTATAAAGCATAGGATTGATGTTTCTCTGCTATCGGACTACATGTTTCAATGATTTAACGCTTGAATTTTACTTTCCACCCACTGAAATTGCCTCACTCAGTGCCCATACCTTCGGAAAAGTACTAGGGTGACACGATGGGTGAATTACTATAGTACATGTGTCCAAGATGTTAAGACTCAGTTTGCCCCTTTTATCCGGCCTGGGCTTCATGGTCTACATTTAGTCGTTGTAGTTGAGAGATTTCACTTAGGAATTGTGAGTGTTTAGGATAGCCCATCAGCCTCAGGCCTGTCCACGTTAATAATGCAGACTGTATAATATGGTCAAGGTGGTTTTTCAATCGATATCAGTGACCTCGTTTTCTTTCGTAAGTACATGCGTCAAAAATGATGTTGTTTGCAGGTTTGTGTTGTTTATTTAATTAATTTGCATGCAAATTTGCCAGAATTGAATTTTTGACAATCTTTGTGCGATACAAAGAGGCAGATTTGAACTTTCCCCCTCGGAATAATTTCTTAACTCTCTTCTTATTTAAAGATGAAAATACCAGCCAATACAACACTTTGGATATAACACCCAACTGCGCCCACCCTCCAAATGATTGGAAGCCCATCCAGGTAAGAAAGAACAGTGGCGGGCCGCCTGGGGGCATCCACCAAACCCTCCACCCTCCCCCCCCCCCCCAGTTTGAAGAGAAATGACGATTTTTGGCAAAGAAGCAGCGATTTGAGGCCATACAATCAACCAATTTTTTTTTCAAAAATCAGCGATTGGGGCCAAGTTGGTTAAAAATCTAAAATTTTTGATAATTTAAAAAAAAAAAATTTCACTTTTCACCTTGCCCCCCCCCCCGTCAATTTTCCACTTCCCCGAAGAACTTTCCCCCCCCCCCAAAAAATGTCATGGTGTCCGCCACTGAGAAGACAACAAACAACAATAAAACAAAAGAACGCTTACAACAACAATCTTCGCATTTTGGCCCTTTTACTATAAAGATGGGCTGTTGTTTTGGTTTTACGAGCAACACTACAGCATGGGTCGATTTTTATCCGATTTTGGTATACACAACTCTATCATAGCCTTTACAAGTATAGCCTATGGTGAATTAGTCGTCTTTCCGATCCAATATACGAATGAGTTCCGAGCCAATATGCGCAGAAAAGGTGAGCAGTCGTATAACATGGCAAAGCAATCCCCATAAAAAATAAATTCTAATTCTTGGATTAAAATAATGCACGAGTATAGACGGAGAACTGGGAATTATTTTTGTAATTGGCGGAGAAAACTTTGTTGCATATAGCCTTTTTTCATAGCAAATTTGATACCGAATGCATGCAAATCTCTGCTTGCATTGCTAATGATCGAATTTTCCTCGCCTAAACAAAATCGACAAGCTGTCCCACCAGCAGGCCCACCAGTTTGTACAGTTTGAGGTGTGTTACCGAAAGGCGACCCATTTGACCCACTTCTTTCTGACACACTTATGAATTCGGAAACCCTTCACGGAATTTACATGTTGTTTATTCCGTTGGTTTCATATAATAAGTGTGTCAGAAAAAATGGGCCAGATGGGTCACCTTACGGAACTGAATACTCGGTTTGGGGAGTTTCCGTAACCTGACCCATCTGACACACTTTATTCTGACACGCTTATGAATTCGGAAACCTTTACGGAATAAACCTATGCTTTATTCCGTGAAGGGTTTCCGAATTCATAAGTGTGTCAGAAAAAAGGTGTGTCAGATGGGTCAGGTTACGGAAATTCTCCGGTTTGGGTGTATTTGTTAGTTGCTGTATAAAATGGAGCGAATTAAATGTGCGCAAATTCTTCCCTCGAGATTATGCATCAGATAAAAACTGATGATCACATGACAATCAACTTCCGTTGTGATTTCGCAGAATTCTAAACCTTTATACTTAAGAACTACACTAAATCCATGTGTTGTGGATCTGAACACCTATCTAAACACTATTTTGTCTCACTTTTGAGACATGTCTATGAACATTAATTTCTGAACATGTGTTCAGATGTTTAGATTCTAAACACATCTCCATAACATGACGGTTATGTGTTTAGATTCTAAACACGTCGCCATCGCATGACGTTCATGTGTTTAGACACAATAACACTATAGCCTGTTAGCTTCTAAAATGCATGCCTTTGTGGCACATCCAACAGTGTTTAAAACGCGTTAAGGCGTTCACGTTATAAATTTTCATTGCTCTGATTTAGAAATGGGGAAGCGATGCTGAATTTCAATGCTTTTTATTGATTTATAGGAGCAGTGGTCTAAGTAAAAACCCACCTCAGTTTGACAAAAAAAGTTTGTATTTTAGATTTTGTTGTTTTATTGAACGCGTCTAGGCGCTCAAAAACTGACAAAATCTAAAAACTTATGCACAAAAAGGTTTAAAGTTAGACCTGGTTTAAGTTAAAATTAGTTTTGCCTCAAATTGATAGTTATTCACACTTTCTTCGTAAAGTACAAATTTAAAAGATTTAGAAGCAAATTTCAAAATAAATACAAAATACCTCGTGTCAGTGCAAAGGAAAGTATTTTCTGGTGAGACTAAAGTTAGACCTGGCCTAACTCTTTTGTGCATATAAGGACCTTACGGTTTATATAGACTTTAGGATTCTTACCTACCAGACCTACATCGTATAGACGGGCCCTCTCTCTAACCCCGTTTCCTCGCCTCCTTCAAGATGTCTTCGTCATCGTTAAACTAGGCCTACTCAATCACATTTCACCAAGAAGAGAAGGTTGCCTTGTTGAATTTGAAATAAATAGCACACACCATTATTAACAATTTGAGTACGACATGCGATAATGTGCATAGGTTAACATGAAGACGCGCGTTATACAAAAGGTTAAAAGCTGGTAAAGTTCATAGCGGCCTTGTGTCATTTCTTGAAGTTAACTTGTTTTTAAATTGACAAAGATGGATGCATTTATAGTAAGTGTCTCATTCAAGTTACCCTTTGCGTCCTTACTACTGGGCATTCCATTCTAATTCTTTGAAGACGAGACCAAAACGCCTTATGTCAGATAAATTAACAAAATTCCTAATAAAGTTACACAAGGTAGCAATCAGTCTTAGCCCCGGGAACCTAGCACTTTTCACTACACTCTAAATGAAACGGACGCGTTCTAATTTTTAACACCAGAAGGTTTTCAACTATTTTAAGTTCATCTTAAAGGCATATGCTGCAAACATTTAACCATTTTTCCTTTTTTATCAGTAACCTGTGTCCAAAACATGTGAAAGGTGGTTAATTACACTTATAACACTTGACTTTAATCAACTTAGTGTTGCAAGTGTTCACATTTTGCTCACACTTTTTCAATTTAACGCTGTCAAGTGTTCAAAAACTGTTACATTTGAACGCATCCTAATGTGTTCAGTTGTTTAATACTGAGTGTTCTAGAACACGTGCTAGAACACTTTGTTTACACTTTTTTCACTTAACACTGTCAAGTGTTCAAAAACTGTTACATTTGAACACATGAAATATAGCTCAAATATGTGTTCATTTGTTTAACACTAGTGAGCAAATATGAACACTTGAAAAACTTGAATTGATTAAAGTCAAGTGTAATAAATGTAATTAACCACTTTTCACATGTTTTTGGACACAGGTTACTAATAAAAAAGGAAATATGGTTAAATATTTCCAAGAAATGCCTTTAAGATAAACTTAAAATAGCTGAACACCGTCTGGTGTTAAAAACTAGAACGCGTCCGTTTCATTTAGAGTGTATCCGTTTTGCACAAATTAAAGCTAATTACAGGCCCAACAAAGATATTTGCTTAAAGTACATTGTATTTTGTAAGCTTCGCCGAAAATGATTTCTGGTTTTTCAAACCTTTAGAAAAAAAATCGAAAGACGTTCCATGTAAGATCAACAGTGGCACGCCATATGCACGGAAACGGATAGGTGCAGTGGTTAACAGTGCAAACAGAGCTACGTCATAGCCCTTTAATTGCGTCTGCGGCGTCAACTTTTCGAGTAATCCCAACTTCGAAGCGGAAAAAAATTCTATTTACAAACTGGTAAATTTAATTACTTTACTCCGAATCAAAATGAAAAATGCATTAAAATAAGTCCAAACATATTTAGTCTTGACTCGGTGGTTCTCGGAATTGTTCCAAAATTACCCATGATCCACACATCGGAAACCACTTGATAATATGCATGGGTAAGATCTCGACGATCGTGGATCCAGTCGTGCGCAGAGCGTTAACGGTTGAGCATCATAGGAGTACGAACACCAGGAAATCAGCGCCAAGAAAATACCGTCACGTTTTCCCCTGTCACCCGAGAAACCGAGTCCGATGGTCTCCTTAGCTAAGGTAAACAGCTCACTTTGACTTGCATGATCCCCACTCGGCAATTCTTTATGGCTTGTCGTTTACATTCTCTACAACTCCCTGACTTTGCTTTAGCTTAAAGGGACATTCTACAGTTTTCTCATGAAAACCAACACGATTTTCCCCTATTAAAATTGTGATTTATTTTTTATTGAAGTAAAATTTAAATAATAAATATTGAGGTTCTTGTTTCATAAGATTTATCATGAGTTTATCATTTGACACGGCTATCGATTGAAGCACTATGCACATTATCTTATGACATGATCGTGGATAAATTAAAGGTGGGTGACCCGATCGACAACCTCGTCCCCGTTTTACCCCATCCAAATGAAGATTTTGGATATCACAAGAAAAGTTATACATATATATATATTTTTCTCATTAACCCAGTGAAATTTAAGGCACAGGAAATGTTTCGGCAAGAGTTCCATATGTCCCCCTCCCAACGAATTCTGCAACCTTATCCTGTGGTTTATTCCGTTAAGGGTGCAGAATTCGTAGGGGAGGGGCCTTTTTATGTTGTGAATAAAACATCTCCATGCAGATGTTGCCGGCCACATTAATTAACACACTGTCCTATGGGCCAATTTATTTTGTGCTTTCTACTCTCCAAACGGCTGGACCGATTAATTCAAAATTTGCAATTAATAAAACATATGAAAGATCGGACCATGATCACCATTGATCAGGTCACCCACCTTTAAGCGTACCAATTTCACACCCTATATTTAAGAAATAAAGGGTGATGCAGTATCCTTTATGGGCGAATAATATGTCCGAGGTCGGAAAAAAATAAATAATGGACGAGGCGCCAGCCTGTTCCATGATTTTATTTTGCAGGCCGAGGATACATTATGAGCCCATAAATAATACTGCAAACCTTTATTTCTATTCTATTACCGAAAACAGCGTGATATAATGAGAAAATGCATTGGCGACCCATTATTGCAGAATAATGGGCAGTAAAGTGACCAATCAGAATGCTGCATTTTCAATAATGGGCAGCAGAGGTAATAGAATGCAAAATATCAGTCAATCAGCACAGATGTACGTCGTGATTGGATGAGCGTAGATAGACTTTGACTAATTAGCCCGGGCAATGCCCCGCCCACCAAAGGTAGCACAAGCCAATCACTGCATGCACTCGCACGGCTGTTTGACCGGATTTACGGACGACGCACAGTAGAATTGGCTGTCTAATTATGTTATCACCCTTATACTTTGATTTTATAGAATTAGACCAAAGACCACGTCACATTATGGTCACCTCAACCAACACCATGATAACAAATACTGAATATTTATTTCTACTTTATTTCTCAAGCAAGCTAAAAGTTAAAATAATCTGCTCTATTGGGATAGGATAACATAATATAATTCTGTCTACCTTCAACAACATCAAAAGTTGTGGATACTAGTCTCTATAGCTCTTTCTTATTTTACTTATTTTAATCTAATACAGAATCTGAAAAGTAATTTGACAACATTGTTTATTACAGTAGTACACCATTAACACAAATCCATCCAAGTCGAACATTTCCTGACCAGCAATAAAATACAGTCAAACCATCCCCTTTAAGAAAGGAAGCATCGATGCAGGAAATAACATTAATGGCCCAGACATGCACATAGATAAAATGCGTCCTCGTGCGCGCATTGCACGGCCACCATAAAGATCAACATTTCACCGTGACATGAAACTGACTGAAACTAAACCAAGTCAATCAATGATCAAAGCCAACAACAAGTCAAAGACAGGCAAAGCATACATAAGATTTGGTGCTGTGATACTTACAATTTATCGACCATTAGACTTATTTCTGTTATGTCAATTCAGAATTGTGATTGGAAAAAAAAAGGTCATTCCAGTTCTTGGCACTTTCTTTAACGTGGATATTCTGACAGCGTTCTGTTTATCAAGAAAAATAAAAGTCAAGTTTGACCACAAACAGGACACAAACTGTTCGAAAATAGCCTTGAGTGACCCGAGGTGGATAAAAGTTTAATTAGGCTTCGTTATGTTGGATTCCTTTCGGCCTTCTATTATCAGGTTTTGTCCCCCCTTCCAATTTTGAAGCTCGAGCGGAAAACAAACTGTTACCTGGTCGGCTCAGTTTGTTTTAGACAGATTTGACACCCAGGTTGATGACCAGATATTAAATTCAGTTGAGGACATTTCGCCACAGTGTTCAAAGGGATTACCAGGCACAACGAAGTATAAGAATCTTTAAGAAGTCATTTTAAAATGTCCAATAAGTGCGGATATTTTCTTGACTCGCTCTTTCTCAACAGGCCCAACTCTCTTCTGGTAGTGCATAAATTTAGAAGGGTGAAGGGACGGTTGACCTGTGCCTAGGATAGCAAGATGCAGGCATGGATGATGATGAACTTAATTATTGTCTCGTACTCTAGTGTCTGCATGTACGCCGTTGTTTAAATGTCTGTCTTTGTCTTAAAGATTTTAAAGCTTGGAAGACACTATTATCCTCGAGGCCGTGTCATGTAAAATAATAAAACTGAAATCTGTGTCCTGCGGGGGGGTACTGCGTATATTGGCGATGTGCAACACATTGGCATGTGCCATACATAGATACGCGGATGATGAAGTTCGCATTGAACTGTTCTTCAGGGTAAGGGGATACTGATGCATAGCGGTGATGCAACATGAGCCTGTCAAAACCATACAGGTTCATGAACAGAGTATTGATCGATTGGCGACGATTTTTAAACCAGGTCCTGGGTACCTTATTCAATGATGGGAAGCGTTCTGGAAGAGCTTCCAGATAGATGCGGCAAGATGATGGAAATCTGGGCGGTGATCCAATTGTAAATGCTCAGGAAGCAGTTGGTTTAAGAGTTCTGGGGTCTCTCTGTAGTACATACAGCGGGCAATGCGAGAACTCCAATCGCTCTGCGGATTCCCAGAGGCTGGATTTGATGTGCAATAAAGTCTCTTCAGGAAGGTCAATTACAGATGGTACTTCTTTGAACTGCAGTTGAGACAGCGAGGTGGGAGTCGCTTCAATCCAAACAGAACTAGCATATTCCAGCACTGTAGCCTCATAAATCACTGCTCTTCGAGTGAGAAATAGATATGAGGCAGCTCTACGGAGGAGGCCAATTTGCTGGGTTGCTTTATACTTAGCCATCTTGGTAATATTTTCCTGCCAGGAGAGATCATTGCTTAGAGTGAGGACAAGTAGATCTACGTTCATTGTCTCAGTAAGTGTAGTGCCAAAGAACTGGAGGATAGGATGGTGATGGTCTTGTGTATCTCTTCGATTGGATATGGTGACGGTCTTGCTCCAAAAAGAAAGTTCTCAGAAGTAGTTCAGTTTTCAATTTTGCTCAGGTCCCAGTTTAGTAGTTTAGAGAGGCAGTAGCAGCACTTCTATCCTTTAATGAAAGTCATGAGGGCGACATCGTCAGATACAAGACGGAAGTGTGGCAGCCCCAGGGTAAGGTCATTGATGAAAATGATGAATAGAAGCGGCTCGAGGATGAAACCTTGTGGAACAACTGCATTGATGGGCGTCCTCCTGCAAGATTTGTCATTCAGGACGAGTTTCAGGGACCGACCTCTTATATAAGTAGTCCGCCTACCACTCTAGCAGCTTACCAGCAAAGCCAAGGCCACAGAGTCTTGGGCGACATACTCTGTCAAATGCTTTAGCGATGTCCAAGTATCCCATCGGCCTTCTGTCATTGAAGGCATTTTTGTGACGTTGAGCTATCTATGAAGGAGGAAGCCAGGGCGGAGTGTCCAGCCCTGAAACTAAACTGCTGTTCCGACATGAGCTTGTGGTGTTCTAGATGTTTCCTCATGGCCTTGTTGATCAACCTCTTCATAAACTTCGAGAGGTAGACCTATAATCGCTTGGAGACCGTTAGTCACCTTTCTTGAAGCGTGAACTAGCTATTTTCCACCAGGCACACATCCTTTGACGAAACACAATGGAAGAGCCGGGCCGGGCAAAGGAAGAGGCAAGTTCGGCAGCTGCAGTTCTGAGTACTAATGCTGGTATTCCGTCTGGACCGGAAGCTTTGCTGACATTATGTTTCGTAGCTCATTCCTTCTGGAAAGTCTGGCAGATTTTAAGACTGGTATCCCCGATTGTCCGCCTTTATCTATCCATCAGTCGACGAACAGTTCACCAACCACCAAGACTTATGCAATTATATATTTAGTCATTTTAGCCCAGACCTGGGATTTATGGGTAGTACATGCCTTCCCAGAGACAAATGAATGAATATCATTCATTGATATGTTGTACAGAAGGCGAGATACAGGTGTCATCTGAAAGGCTCTCCAACGTCTCCAGGTTTTGTCCTTCTTCTTCAGAGCCTTTCCGCAGGCTCCATCCCACCATGCGGAATGGTCAACAAATGAAGGGGTATCAAAGCTCTTGTTGGTGACCTTACAACATGCCTCTTCAGGGTTGTCTTTATTTGAAAGGTGTCCTAGAAAACTGCAGCAATTCCACGGTCATACATACATATGGGAAGTGGAGGTTCAGACAATGGAGAGGCTTTAAGCACAGCGTGGACTAGGTAGTGGTAGGATAAACGGAGGTTGATGTCTATGGTGACGGGAGAAAACATGCATATTTGGAGCATCTCTCACGGTAAGTTCCAGACAGTTCCCAAGATGATGGGAAGGACCATCTACCATTTGAGATAGATCATGAGCACATCATAGGTCATAAGCTGCCTTCCCTTCAACATCAATGCGGGACTTGCTGGGTAACCATTCACGGTGGTCCACCGTGAATGGTTACCCAGCGAGTCCCGCATTGATGTTGACGGTGGTGACAGTTCACCTATCAAAAAACAGATGTTAGCCTTGGTTTTAGAGATGAGTCTATCAAGATGTTTTTTTGTACCACTCGATTGCAACAGTAGCCTTAGCCTTCTTGGGTGGGCACAAGCAAAAGTAGCAAAATGTCCCTACTTGTTTGAATAGTGACAATCATTAGCTCGTGCTCGCTCAATGTGGGTTTTCCAAACAATGGGTGAACCATTTCTGTATAAAAACCAAGCAGCAACCCCAACCGCTGTTGTCACTTCTGTCTCGTTCATGAAAGACTATACACTTTAGTGAGATGTGATGGCTGTCTTCAGAAACTAATAATTCGGTTAAAGCCACTAACGTCATTTTTTTTTTTCCAATTCAAAAGGCCCCATTTTGTCTCTAATTGCTATGTTGGTCTATCACACCTTAATATTACTTTTCTTTTCTTTCTTTGTGAAAAACAGACACTTAAACCACTCGTCATACACCTTTTTTTTGTAACACGGTTACTGAGAGATTCGTTTATAAAGCACCCTATGCTTATGATTTTTGATACCAGTGAATAGCTTTGGTCCTCCTCTTTCCATTGATACCAAAATAAGTCCCAACATACCTAGTATGGCGTCACACAATGACGTCATCAAGTCCGCGAGTCGGCAAAATTGGCATTTCCCAGAAAATAGGCGAAAATCCATTTTGCGCTAAAAAACCGTAGGAATATCGGATTTTCATGGCGGTTTTTCAGCTCTAAATGATGTAAACTGGCTAGTTTTACATAACAGAGTTTAGAGGCCATACTGTAGCATTATATTTTCAAAAATGGCACCATAAATATCCTTTGGGGGTGGCAACCACCCCCTACTACCCTTCGACTTTGACCGGCATACCCTAATACCCGTGAAGGTGCTACCTTCACCTTTTTTTCGCTAAATTGAACGCAAAGGATGAAGACGATTGCCTAGAAGAGTTGTACGAACGTTTTTGGCACTTTAGCGCACACCGGACGAAGTTCACTAGGGGGTGGCACCCCCGCCCCCCCCTTGGTACTACGAGGGTTAAGCAAACAAAACTTTTAAAGCGGGTCTTGAAGATGCCATTTACGACTGTTTTTTAGACCTTAAAAAAGTCGGATCCCGACTTTTCATTCGTAAACAAGCAATAAAATCATAATATTTCTTACAAAAGTACGGGGTTTTATGCTTAGCCACGTACAGGGGGTCTTTACTTACAACAATTTCATACAACGTGCCAAAAATGGACTTTGAATGAAAAATTAGGGGGTGTGATTTGTTTACTTTTGAAGCAAATCGCTGATAGTGGCCTTAAAGCACTATCAGTCATTTTTTTCCCAAAATCAAAATGCCGAACCATTTTGTCTCTAAATTGCTGTGTTATGTCTATCCAACAACCTGTATTACTGTTCATTGTGAAAAACAGACACTAAGCATTTTAAAGCGGTCCGAGATGCCATTTACGACTGGTTTGGCGCCTAAAAAAAGTCGTATCCCCGACTTTTAATTATAAACAAAGCATAAAAATCATCATTGTTCTTTCTTGACAAAATATGGCGCGTTACGCTTAGCCACTTACAGGTGTCTTTACTTACTACACAATTTTCGCAACACAACAGGCAAAAAATGCACTTTGATGAAAATAGGGGCGCCTGTTTGTTTACATTCTTGAAAAAAAAACAAATCGCTGATAGTGCTTTAAGGATAATAGTCCAAGTAGTGTACATGCGGGTAATCCGAACGCGAGCGGTTGCACCGTCTTACGGGGACGCTATTCTCCCCCTTAAACAATTGGCATTTTAATAACAATTGTTACGCAACAATTCCTTCACATACTCTTCTTATGTCTGTATGATAACCTGTCTCCTAGGGGTTACCTTGGACCGCACGCTCTTATAACATAGTTTAAGACCCACAATCAAGAAAGACGAAGAGCAAGGTATGTTCACGCAATAACCTCGTGACAGACTCATGACTTGCACAAGATTGGTTGCTCGCCCACATACCCTAAGATCGCCTGTAATTTGCCCTGTGCTACTCATGGGGCGAGTAATGCTTGGCCCTGTAATGGAAAGATCAACCCATTCCAAGAAGCTTGTTCAGCGTTAAATGCCTCCGCCGGCTTATCACAGGAATGTCTTCTACCAACTCAACGAGAACTATAATACAATCCTAGGCGGAATTGCCCACCAGACCATCCGTCTAGTGTCGCTAGCATGCAAAGAGCGTAGCCTCTGCCAATTATCTAATGTGAAGCACCTATGTCCGGCAGAGACCTGCTGCCAACCGCCTTAATCCGAGATAGTTTCTTAAGCAAATCCAACCTCTTGAAACAGTGTCTAAGGAGGATTAAGAGAGTCGCTTTGTGAAAGAAAGATTTCTACCAACCAAGTATCATCTATTGGTGTTGGGCCTGGTGAGCATCTTCCCCTGGAGCCTTACTCCTCATGGGCTGAATGGCGATGCTCCACAGTTGAGAACCAGATTTGACCGATTCTAAGGTTTCCTTGCAGTGGTAAGTGGGCTACCTTTGGAAGCAGATCTGGATACTACCTGTGGTTGTGTTGTGGAACAGCACCACAGCAATGGTACACTCTTCTTTGTTCTGGTTTCTGCCCAGTGCACAGACAAAGACCTTGTGGATCATTGTAAGCAGCCAGAACGTTTGTACCAATCACTGGCTAGAAATCATATTTGAGAAACTGTGTTTTTGGACACGATAAGAAGAACCGATAGATTGCGTTTTTTCCATGTTTTATAACTGTGTTGTACTATTGAATTGTTGACAACTGTTATTTGTATACGTAAGATTGATTCTAACTCTAATCTTTTTCAACATCCTAATTCTTACTTCTTATTTGTAATATAATAATCGACGATTGTATGCTCCTCTGTTTTCCCTCCAACACATAAAAGGATTCCTAAAAGAAATTATATTCCATCACTCAAGTAAAATTAATCTTGAATCTGACACAACTGATGTAGATCCATGTGCCTATTGCTAAACGAAAAAGTTGATTGAAACTGACTTGGAGCATTGTTCACAATGTAGACTCAATGTCCGCAACAAATCCCTCAAAAAACCTGTCGATTCGTAATTTTACTCATCCACTGAGAGTCTGAAAGCCGTCTGTACACGGTCTATGTCCAACATGCTCTGATTTTGTTGAAACTGGTGTCAAATTGTTCGTCTTCCGCTTAAATTTACACAATGGTTTGGTTCCATGTTGCATGGGAACAATGTAACAAGGATCTACGCGGTCTATAGGGGTCACCATAACTTTTGCCTCACAATTGCATACAGAGCTGTCACCAAAATAATAAGATGTAGTTCTGTTTCAGTACTGCAGTACCAATGCAATAATTTAAACACAAATTTTTTATTATATTCTTGTTAACCAGAGAATTGTGTACTTTTTAGCCCATGCATGATGACCTTTGACCTTAATCAAGGCTGTAGCCCTGGAACTAAAGGTTGGAAACCTAGACACTATACTTCTTTTAATCCTTATAATGAAATCAATACATTGATTCAACATTTAAAAAAACACAAATTGTAACTTGAGTTCAAATTTAAAACCCCTGACTAATTTACCCCTTATTTTTACAAATGTTCTGTACATTTCGGGCTCAGAAGTTGACGCAAAAATTCTGATTCAGCCACATTTTCAAACCTACTTTGAGAATAGGATTCTCAATTTATGACCTACTAGACCAATACATCTCATGTGTCCCTTCGCTGAAATTTTCCATACAAATATATCTGTGCCAAGAAGACTTTACTACAATGTCACCAAACCTAATTTTGGCGAAAATCACTTCAGTACTAGACGCATACCCCCGGCAGCCGCGCGCAAGTGGCTGTAAAGCCCTGCGTAACTAAACCGGGGATCCGTCCTGCTCATTACAGTCCACTGTAAGGGTATTTAGCCGGGTGACTTTGTTTTCCAGTTTGTAACTCTGGCCCAACATCTTTCTTCACATTCATGCGGGGACAATTGACTATAATTATTACACAAATATACAGATGTTTAAATCTTAAAAAGAATTTTATTATGGGAAAACAGTCCTTTTTGAAAAAATAAAGATTTGATGACGTCACGCATTGATTGTTTATTTTTTTGCTTCGGGGGACCCATTCAGGTAAAAATGACGTCGTATCCCTCAGCATTTGAAAAACACCCGATTATCGTCATAGTACGTCGGTTTTTGGAATCATATGAAAAGGTATTTTGTACTGTTTGACATAATTAAACCGTGTCTTTTGGAAAAATACTACGCACTCTGGGCAGAAGGCCAAATGTTAAACAGACCTTGATTTAACATAAGTCGGATTTATATATATCGGTCGCCCCCGAATTGAGCAAACTGGATACCGTATAACCTGCCACTTCCCGGGTACCCCGTGACACTGACCCACACTATTCAATCTAGTTTACGTTTATAACTACAATACGGGCAAAAGCAGCAAGCATTCTGTCATCTCGTTGTCACACAGCGTAATCGATCAGATGTGAGACTATACTGTATTAGTAGTAAGTAAAGAACTAGTTTTCAATGCATTTGAAGTCGTAGTAAAGACACCTTTCGAACCTAAAACCCTATAGATATCTCTAATGCTCTTCCGAACAAACCGTAAATACCGACCTGCGTGATAGCTCAGTCGGTAGAGCGTCGTGCATGTAATACGAAGGTCGCGGTTTCGAATCTCCGCCAGCGCACATGGGGTTTTTTTTCAACCCTATCGTGCGCCTGCCTCTCCAGGGAACGATTAATAAATATATGATTTTCAATGCAGTTTTCAGTCATAGTGTGGTCTTTTCATGAACTTCTTACCAGCATCGTGGTAAGCTATTATCTTAAATTTTTTTTTCACATTTTCAAAATTTCAAATCAATGCAAAATAATGCGCCTTAGTGATACCATGAAACAGTAATAGTAGCAGTGTCCCATGTCACGCATGATTTGAAACATTTAACCTTGCTTGCAATAACATATTGGTTCCGATTTGACAAACCCTCAACGTTTGGTTTTTATACAACTCCAGATTTCAGGTGATGAATTGCAGCTGTGGTCTTTTAATTTGTTTTTGTATTGAATGTACACAAAAACTCCAGAAACTTTCCCCTGCAAAATAATCTCTATCAAACATAATACCCTTGAACATACTGCTCGATTGCTACAGAGCACTGCGCTTCTGTAAGCCATGCGCACGCGACTAAACTCTAATAGCAAACACCCAATTCAATAATTATTATACAAACCCCCAAAACCATGCACTCCTGGTTAAGAGATTATAAGAGAAGATAAAATCCGCGTGAAACTCGCCATCGGCTGCATGCAGCAGTTGAATCAACATTGTGTTTCCTCTGCATATAAGTCAAAAGGAAATTTTTGTTTTGAAAGAGTCATATACTTTACCAACGAGTTTTATTTGGTTTTGATGCAAATTTTCCTGCAAAAACTGCATAGTATAAAAATCAAATTGATATAATCACAGCCTGAAACAATGGTCGCCCTAGTTGTTGAGACGCGTAAAATTGGCCGCGAGCACGCACTTTTTACTCCAGCAAGCTCTTAAAACATCCATATACAATTCCCTACTATCGTTCCGCAAATCTGCTTCCGGAATAAACATTATAGGGTAACATTTTATTGGAACACTTGCAACTCAATTCTTCGAAAAAAAAAAACAACTTTGTTTGATTTGACTGTTGAATCTTCACGTACGTCAAACATGTTACGCAGGAGCACTTTAAGACGTGATCCCCGTCTACCCCATGAGATTCCTCCTATCCTATAAAGTCTCTTGTTTTGTTTTTAAGCCCGAAAATCAAACAGAAACATGTGGCCGACAAACACCACGATGATCCTTAGGAGACCCTTTGCAATATTCTGCCCTGGAAACTTCAGAGCAGTTCCGTCTTGCGGCCATACACAATATAACATTTGAAACTACACCTAAGGGGCTTGAAGAAGCGCCCTGAATCTTTAACGTGTGTTTTACAAAGTGGGGGTAGGGTATTATGACGAGGCGCCCCCTTGTTGCTCCTGCGATCGTACCAAGCCGATTGATATTCAGAAGTATAAAGATGTTCCCATTAACCATGAGAATGCTTAAACACCACAGACCACGAGCAAATCTGTGAGATATAGCTACGCGTTGGAAAAAGACGAATGCGTCAGGGACATAGGTGCTTAGCTGTGGATTGAAGGGTTTATTCTGTTTGTTATGCTCTGGCAGTAAATTCGTACTGCGATATCCAAACTAGCAGGAATAACGGAACTTCTGTCAACTAACAATTCTCCTAGAGATTCGTGTTGAGGATTGGCCTGGGTTAAGTTAGTTTTCAGGGCACGGTTAAGGGTTTAATGCTCCGGGGACATTGCCTATAAAATGACTATTAGTCTGTACTGACACACTATATAGTGAGATAAATATTTTTGATGGTGGATCATGATAGATCACACCCCAAAGCAACCCTGAATACTCGCGACCTTAACCCTACTCTAACGGTTACCTCCTGCCCCCATAATTATGTAATCATCACGCACACCTTAACTTCTATATGGAATTTGCCAATGCAACCTACTTAAATACCCAAACATGTCTACTGAAACCGACCATTTCCAAACTGCTCTGTTGAGGAATCAGTGAATAAGCAGTCAAACCTATTTTACAGTCCACTTCTTATGTCGGTTGTCTGTATCGATAAGCCTATACCTATAAGTATACTGCATATTCATTAAAGGTGCATTTCGTGATTTCAGCACCTTCTGTTTTATTCATTGATCACTAGATATCCTTGAGAAAAGCTTATTCTCAAAATTTGAGCTGATCCCGATCTTGTGGTTTTGTGTTATGAGCAACTGCTTGTTTCTCACTGTCCCATAGGCTACTGTGGTGTAATTTCTGTCCGTTTACGGACAGAAAATACAAAATTGCGAATTTCTTACAGACGCGACCGAATTTGCACGTAAGATTGAGCACACGTGGATTACTAAGGCTAACGGTTCAGATGATCTCAACATTTTTAGGTAAGTCTGGGGGACGAGGCTGTGGATCACGAAATACCCCTTTAAGCAAAAATAGTAAATAGACCCGATTATGTCAAACGCACGCACTAGTTAGTCAAATTATCCCACCGTCACTTAACTCTTTCAACCCCCGGTATGATTCTGGGCATAATTACATTATACCCTTCGCACCGGTATAGTGTAATTATGTCAGATTCTGAATCATTCTGTATAGGTACTAGTTAACACATGTCATACCTCAAAAGGGTTGAGATTTTTTTTTATATCATCTTAACAGTTGGCCTATAAGTATAGCATGTGTGCCTAATCTTACATGAAAATTCGATCTGCTTTTATAGAAATTCGTAATTTTTGTACTTTCTGTCCGTAAACGTAGCACAGTGGCATATGATGCAGTGTGCTACAAACATTTGCGCATATAACATCAAAACGCACCATCAGAATCAACTGGAATTTTGGAAATAACATTTTCTCGGGGACATCTAGTGAATAATAAACCAAAAATTAGATGCTAGGATCACGAAATGTACCTTTAACTATAAAAATTCGAACTGAACAAGAAGTATGCACTGCTGTTAAATCTGTAGAGATTTACATGAAGAAATTGGGGGAATCCGTGAACAAGCAGTCGACCTAGTTTACAGCCCACTTCTCGTAAGTCGGTTATCTATTTACTAACACCAATTAGCCTATGCCTGTAAGTAATGCATATTCAATAACTAAAGACAGCAACATTTAGTGAAGTTATCACACTTTCATTTAATGCAGACGCACGTTATGCAGTTAGTAAATGGCATGTCGGCGTCGTTTTTAACGACAACATTGTCACATGACATGAAACGTCTGTTAAAAGTAGGACATACAAGGGTCGCCAGACTCAGAAGTTGCCGTTAATTGAGAGAGATGTGCCCGGAAATAGCCCGGCAAAAGGGCTGGAAGACCGTCTTGGCAAAGGACTAAGAGACCGGATTATAAGATCTATCATAGGAAGTCGATCAAGGGATCGTCCACTTTATTCCCATCGACCGTAAATCACGAGTATTCAGGCGAAGCATGTGTTCTTTTAAAAACCCTCACCATGCTTATGGGTTTTTTTGAGCAAAAATTACGTGAACATAATTTTCAACGGTGCTGAAATCATTCGTTTTTATTATAATTATTTGAAAACATTCCGGGGAAAAGACATGCACATTTAGCTTGAAAATTATGGAAACAAATTATGCAGGGGAGGGAGGCCAAGAAATCCCAATTTCAGACGTTGCCATTGGTTTAACACGTAAAAGTGAAATCTTGACGAAAAATTCTGAATTTTGTATATGTTGTCAAGGAATATTTTCTTATTCCAAAACCGTTGGAGATGAAGAATCAACTCCACTGGAAGGGTTATTTTTGATTTGTTTTGTATTAATAACGAACGAGGATGAGGTCGTATGTGGGTCATGAGAACACCCATGACCGACCCACATCAAAGCACCCAAATTGGTTTGTGGTTTGCACTCCGTATTGTTGTAATTTCTTTTGACATTTTTGCTGAGTTGCTATAATGAATGAGGCTTGGCCGCCACCGCCTGAAATTATGGTTGATGCTTTAAGAATGTTTGATGAATTATTGAAACGTACTTGAGCAGGTGACAATGTGTTCTATTTAAAGATATTCGTGTTATGGAAGTGATTGATGTTCTTGTGAGCAACCTTTCTCAAAAACGACGATTGGCATGCTTTTCAGCTGCAGTATTCACTTTTAAGCATATTAAGTTGCGTTCGCTCCTTTAAAACTGCAATCGCATCCGGGTGCGTTTTTTTTTTCAGTTATTAAGCGCTGTGAAATATGTCATTTCAAATAATTCCACAATATATCTACAGGAACATGTCAAGTAATCTTTTCTCATAGAAGATTCGTCTGTGTAAACTTTCCACGTCCAATCGGATACGATTTGTACTTATACCAGACGCAAATTGTGCTCATACGCACGTGCCCGATGTTAATTGCGCCAGTGCGTATAATGCGTCTCTTTAACCGCAAATTTTCATGAACCCTGGGATGGTCTCGTTTCCAATGCTTTTAAAAATGAGCATAGAGCGGAAGAAAGCGATATCGAGCGCTGTGTGCAATCATGCAAGATTGGGCCCAGTGACTTTGGCAGCAATGTTCCAGCGAATGGATTTGAGATGGAGTTGTTTCAGAATATTTAATAAATTATTGAAACTCACTTCATCAGGTAACACGGTGTTAAGAAACTGACGGGTGCTCTCAGTGCAGCGTCCGCAAGAGACGTTTTTACACCTGAGATTGTCGGGGAAATGTTCTCAAAAGGGGTACGGATCTGTCATGAATAGAGATTTAAAGTAGTCGTCTTGTAATTTATGCAAAATGCTGCACGTTTAGTAGAATTCGTCACATCTTATGGCTGGCAGTCAAGGAACTTATATCAGATATAAAATCCTTTTATCCATAAATTTCTTCATGACCATACTTCACCGGTGTGAAAGCAGATATAGTCCAGCGGGAGCTACAGTCCGGGCTTACATAGACGATAACGGAATAAAGCTTAGAAAACTAATGTTGCGTGAGGAGTCAACTGAACGAGTGCTTATTCTTTACCGTTGTAGTAGCCGGACTATGAGTACGCCGGACTATAAATTACTTCTACACCGGATGCTCTCAATTTGAATAATGGTGTTTGACCGCCCATTTGATGACACTGGGAGTAAAGACTTCAGTCTTTTTTCCCAACTTTTCTGATTATGCTATTAAGACTTGTATATTCGTAAAAAGACGTGATTGGCCTCGATTGATGCTATTTGCAGGTAAATAGGATCTTGATCGCATCTGCAGAGTAGTAGATAGCATTTGATGCCTATCTGCAAGCAGATAGCATTTTGATGGATCTGCAGCAGTGGATAACATTTTGTGCTCTCGGTTGTTACATTTTACTGCTATCGCAATAATAGGATTTGGTTACTATCAATAGTAGATAAACATTTGATGGTATATAGAAAGCCTTTGTGGTATTACCGGCATTATGTACATTCATTTTTGACGCTATTGAATTCTGAAGCAGATGGTTCTATCTGCGGGCACCGGATAACATTTGAATGGATCCCCAGTCAATAGAATTTTGATGGATCTGTAGTAGACAGCATTTTTATGTATCTGCAGTAGAACTCGTTTTGTACCTGTAGACGAAGGGATAACGTTTTGATGCTATCTGTAGGAGGGAGGGAGGCAAGAAATCCCAATTCAGGACGTTGCAATTGGTTTAACACGTATAAGTGAAATCTTGACGAAAATTCTGAATTTTGGATGTTGTCAAGAATATTTTCTTATTCCAAAACTATTGTTGGAGATGAAGAATCAACTCCACTGGAAGGGTATTTTTGATTTGTTTTGTATTGTATTAATAACGAACGAGGATGATGAGGTCGTATGTGGGTCATGAGAACACCCATGACCGACCCACATCAAGCACCCAAATTGGTTTGTGGTTTGCACTCCGATTGTTGTAAATTTCTTTTGACATTTTTTGCTGAGTTGCTAGAGCGGTGAAGAGGCTTGGCCGCCACCGCCTGAAATTATGGTTGATGCGTTAAGAATGTTGATGAATTATTGAAACGTACTTGAGCAGTTGAATGTGTTCTATTTAAAGACTTCGTGTTATGGAAGGTGATGATGTTCTTGTGGAGCACCTTTCTCAAAAACGACGATTGGCATGCTTTTTCAGCTGCAGTATTTCACCTTTAGCTATTAAGTTGCGTTCGCTCCTTTAAAACTGCAATCGCATCCGGGGGCATTCTCTTTCAACTATTAGAGTCGCTGGTGGGGGGTGGTGTAGCACGGGAAGATGTTACATTTCAAATATCTGAACCATATATCTACAGGAACATTCAAGTAATTTTTATCTCAGAGAAGATTCGTCTGTGTAAACTTTCCACGTCCAATCGGATACGATTTGTACTTATACCAACGCAAATGTGCTCATACGCACGTGCCCGATGTTAATTGCGCCAGTGCGTATAATGCGTCCTCTTTAACCGCAAATTTTTCATGAACCCTGGGATGGTCTCGTTCCAATGCTTTTTAAAAATGAATCAGAGAGACGGAAGAAAGCGTATCAAGCGCTGTGTGCAATCTGCACAAGATTGCCCATACTTTGCACAATGTTCCAGCGATGGATTTGATGGAGTTGTTTCAGAATATTTAATAAATTATTGAAACTCACTTCATCAGTCAACACGTAGTTTAGAAACTGACGGGTGCTCTCAGTGCAGCGTCCGCAAGAGATTTTTTACACCTGAGATTGTCGGGGAAATGTTCCAAAAGGGGTACGGATCTGTCATGATATAGATTTAAAGTATCGTCTTGTAATTTATGCCAAAATGCTTCACTTTAGTAAATTCGTCACAGTTATTTTGCTGGCAGTCAAGACTTATTCAGATAAAATCCTGTATCCATAATTTCTTCATGCCCTACGTCACACACCGGTGGTGAAAGCAGATATAGTCAGCGGGAGCTACTCCTTGCTACATAGACGATACGAATAAGCTGAAGACTAGTTTTGCGTGACGATCAACTGGAATCGGTGCTCTATTTTTACCGTTGTAGTACCGACTATGAGTAACGCCGGACAAAATATTCTACCCGGTGCTCTCAATTTGAATAATTGATTTGACGGCATTCTGATAGCACTGGGCTCGACTTCAGTCTTTTTTCCACAAACATAAAACAAAACAACTTTTCTGATTCTGATATTACAACATGTTATACTTCGTAAAAGATGCGTTATTGGCCTTCGATTGATGCTATTTGCAGTAAATAGTAGTCTTGATGCTATTCATAGATGCATTTGATAGCTATCTGCAGCAGCTCGCAGTTTATGCTATCTGCAGCAGTGGATAACATTTTGCTGCCCTCTGTTGTAGCATTTTTCTGCTTATCTGCAATAAATAGTATTTTGGTACTATCAATAGTAGATAAACCTTTTGATGGTATATAGAAGCATTTTGGCATATGAACTGCATTTATACATCATTTTGACGCTATCTGAATTCTGAAGCAGATGGTTCTATCGGCGTATATAACCTTTGATGCATCCACAGTACATAAGAATTTTGATGTATCTGTATAGACACATTTTTATGTTATCTTCAGTAGAACTCGTTTTTGGTATCTGTCTACAGAAGATAACTTTGTGCTATCTGTAGGAGATCATGATATCCTTGTCTGCAGTAGATATCAAGTTGATGGTATCTCAGTAGATAGCAAGTTGAGTTCTCTACAGTAGATAGCAAGTTGATGGTATCTACAGTAGAGCAAGTTGATGGTATCTACAGTAGATAGCAATTTGATGGTATCTACCGTAATCGCACGTGTGCTGTATCTCCAGTAATAGCAAGTGGATGGTATCTACCGTAGATCGCAGTTGCTGTTTATCTTGGCGTAATAGCACGTTGAATGTTTTATGCTACAGTAGATAGTAGTTGATGTTATCTACAGTAGATAGCAGTTGATGTTATCTACAGTAGATAGCAAGTTGATGTTTCTACAGCAGATAGCAAGTTGATGTTATCTACAGCAGATCGCAAGTTGATGTTATCTACAGTAGATAGCAGTTGAATTCGATAGCAGGTTCGATGTATATACATATATAAGTTGAGTTATCTACGGTAATACAAGTGGAGGATCTACAGTAGATAGCAAGTTGATGGTATCTACAGTAGATATAAGGACTGTATCTACATTAAATAACAAGTTTATGGTATCTCCAGTAGATGCAAGTTCATGGTATCTACAGTAGAGTGTAAGTCTGAGTTATCTACGTAGCATAGTAGTTATGCTATCTACAGTAGATAGCAAGTTGATGTTATCTACATTAGATAGTTAGTTGATGTATCTACATAATACCAAAGTTGATGGTATTACAGTAATAGCACGTTCCTGCTATATACAGTAGATAGTAAGTTGATGGTATCTACAGTAGGTAGCAAGTTGATGGCACTACAGTAGAGTCAAGTTGATGTTATCTACATTAGATAGCAGTTGAGGTATCTTTACAGTAGATAGCCATTAATGGTATCTACAGTAGATAACAAATTGTGTTTACAGTAGATTTAGTCATTAATGGTATCTACAGTAGATTCCTTTTGGTATCTAACGTAGATCTAGTTGTGTATCTACAGTAGATAGCCAAGTTGATGGTAATTACAGTAGATATCATAGTTAATGGTATCTACGTAAGTAGCCGTTGATGTTATCTACAGAGATAGCAGTGATGTTATCTACATGAAATAGTTGATGTTACCTACAGTTTTGATAGGCAGACGAGGGTATCTACAGTAAAAGCAATTGTGGTACTACAGTATATAGCAAGTTAATGGTATCAAGAGTAATCGAAAGTTGATTAAGCTACATAGATAGCAATTAAACACGCGTTAGTATCTGCAGTAATAGAATTTTTCACGCACTCTGCAGCAGAATTATTTTCGTACGTCTCCAGTATACATTTTATGTTTCTACAAAAATGCAAGCTATATGCAGTAGATTAGCATTGATAGTTCAATATTCGTAGCATTTGATGGAATCAGCCTAGAAGCTTTCCGCTGCGAATTGCATAAAAACCTCTTTGTATTTTAGTGCTATCGGCATTTATATCATTTTGGTGGTTCTTGTAAGTAGATAACGTTTTAACATGCTAGTTGCACTAGCTATAGCTTCGAATACTGATGAGACTAACATTAGAGAAAAGTTGATGGCTACAGTAGAACTTTTACGGTGTCCTAAATACAAATCATTTTTTCTGCAGGCAATAACATCTTTCCTGAAACCATTTGTCATATTTTAGCAGACACTAGAGAGCAGTTGATCATTTTACAGTAACATGTTCCAGTTGTATTTATTGAAAGACCCTTCTGCTGTTTATATTTCCAACATTTCTTCAAAGCTATCTTAATACAATTGTGTGGGGTGCTTTGTACACAGTTATAGCGCTTTCCCGTCGTCCTAAGCCTTTTCATACACTACAATTTGAGAAAGCTTTGATATGCTGGATCTACTCGAGATAACAAATTCCTTCACATGCTTTCGAGTAGGGCTATTCAAATAAATAAGCGGCCACATAAAGCGAGAACTCGAAGAAGACAAGAAATATCTCACACAACCTACATTGGCTATATCATAGAGTTAACAAAATTTTGCCAATGTCCGATTTTCAAAAATCTATATGGAACGTTCCTGATCATTCCTATAGCATTAAAAGTCATTGACATGAATAAAAAAATGTCAATGTACCGCTACTGGCCGCCTTGAACGATTATGAAATTCCCCAAGGCCGCAGCACTTACAGGGAGAGGAGAAGACGAATAAAACAACGAGTGTGTTTTACGTCCTGTAGAGACTCGCATGCGTGACATGAATGCGTAACACTTGCAAGCTTACTTGACATTGAAAGGTCTTACAAAAGGTCTGTTCTTTTCCCCACAAACAGTAGTGACACTGGGGTGTTGGTGTTTTCATGATCAACTTAGACGAGCATGTGTGAGTATCAAAAACTGAGTCAAAGTACACAGCAGGCTAGAGTGTGTCTTTTCAGATGGTAAGGGGCACGGTTCGGGTCAAATTCAGATGGCGGGACTAAAGGGGAAATGGGGAAAAATTTGTGAAAGATTTGTTTGGGGAAGCAAGGGTATTTTTTCATAGTCTACCATGGTACGGAGTCGCTGCAAACATACCTAGATTCGAGGAATGGGTTCCCCTTTCGTTAATCGCGGGTCATGTTATATTAATCCGAGGACACTTGGTTGAGCTTAGATTATGGATTTTATAAACATATTTCAAATCTGTTCAATATTTAAACATGAGGAAATCATGAATGAGTTTTGAGTATTCATACTACCTTTGTAATTTGATTGATGAAATACTGAAAAAATAAGCATGCATTTCTTGTCGTGGCTCGTTGGAATTTTCAATCTTTATAGTATAGATTCAACCCATGTGTCACCTCTATGTACTTTTCCGAGGATTGGCATTGAATGAGGGGCCAGTGCAGTGGATTAAATATTAAAATCCACGCTAAATCTATTGAAAAGTAGTCTGATAGCAGAGGAACATCACTTCTGTGATTAATGAAAGCATTCAAGTCAACGTAAGTAAGCGCATTTATAGCTGCATGAACTCTCAAAAACATTTCCGACTATTCGTAATTGCTTCAATGGTATTCAAGTAACGGTGAGTTGAATTTTACTGACTTTTGAGCCCCGTGATTTGGATACAAAGGACTTAAGGTCTTTGCAAACTGTGCATGGTAAACATGAAAGGCCAGATTATCTTAGTTCGTTCCTGAATCTAAAAGGTGATAGGGGCCACCAGATGTGCTCCTCTCCCAACTAATCGACGCTATTCAAAACTTTTCTCCAGTGACACGTGGGTTGAATCTACTATAATAATAGTAATCTTGCCTTTGAAAAATGCCCCGTGCATGACATCTTCACACGGGCATATCTATACCGTTTTCGTGTAGCGAATACCGTGCGAAGAGAAGTTACCAAAAAAGGCATCCTTTTCCTTTCCTTGACCGTTTAAATGAATGGCCAATATCCATTACAGGAACTTGCGCACTATTTTAAGTAGCTTTCTAGTTCCCTCATTTGAATATATTTCCACCTGTTTGTTTCGGACAAAATAAGTTGGATTGTTGCTTTCATGCAGGACGAGATCGTGGCTTGCATCCATCTACCCAGCACAAATTCATTCATTTGAAATCGCAAATTTTTACCCATGAAGCAGAAAATAGTATAAACCCATTTAAGTAAATAGCAAATAAAATTGAACTGGGCAAATCTATATATATATATATTGTCTTTTTCCTCTAGAAATTAGTACAATTAACAAATTACGTTATACAAATTAACGTTTAACAAAATGCAATCCACGATGAGTATGAAAGCTAATAAAAACTCAATTCCCTTGGCAAAGTTCAGTTGCTTTCATTCACAATGTATTTAGAAAAAATATACCCCCTGGTTGGGGTATGATAATGCTACCCAGATCACCACAGAGTCAGTCAATGTTCAATGTAGACAAGAGTACAAACCCACTGAACTGTTTCCTTGGGTGGATGAGCATATTTAAACTCCTAGTGAATGCTTTCCATTGAGTTACACCGCGTAAGCTGATGGACCTCATATCCCCTTTTTCAAATCCGGATGTTTCATGGATTTCGCATCGCATTGATCAGAATTTCGCATTGGGCATTTGCTAGCGATTTGAGTATTATGGCATAATAAAAGAGTTATCCATATATAAAAATAAAAATAACAGATTGCCCGCCAAATATGCCACCAAAACGGTACAGGAAAAACCTGCAGAATGGAAAATACGATCGTGTTAATCGTTACAAGGTGGCTGTACTCTATTTAACAATATTTTCTTCCTGCCGAACGTCTGGGGGAATTAAAAAAAAAAAAACAAAAAATAAAATAGGGTCATTTCTTTCCCTTAGGAAATTTGCTTTCCCGCCTACAATTCATTGTGTTGCCTAAAATAAAACTGACATGTATGGAGGGAAGATTTGATGGTAACTTCTTCTCGTTTGTTTTTCACTGCGCGCCAGTGCGTGTCAAACGCTGATTTCCGGTCGTGTGCATGCCGCACGACTTCCCCTAGTTCATCTCGATTTCCGGTTCACCTAGTTGGGATGAGCAACATTTATCTATCAATTAATCAAAACAATTTCTTAGCACAAAAACCCGTTAACAAAGAAGAAAATAGTGGCATTGTGAAGTTCAGATTATTTTTACGGCTATAGGTCAACTTATTATCAATTGTTATTACTCGCAGCGACAATTTATACCGTGGTATTTTATTGATGTATGTATAACGATATCTCTTCGACGTCAGGTGGGATACACCAGATACTGATTTGTAAATACAATAACAAAACCAGTGACGCAATTGTTTGGCCTCAAATTATATATATACCTGGCCTGCCTGATGGAGGGCGTCTATTTCGTTGAATGATCAAAGCTTTTAGTTCTCCAGCCGCCCTTTCACATCAAGCCAATTCAGTCAGTTTTGACAATAATCTGGGAAAATCATCAGCGAATTTAATGTTCAATGTCGGACGACTTAAAGGTGGCTGTTCCGATCCAGGTCTATTTGTCTTACTGGCTATGAAGTTTGGCACTTGCACATAGCCCCACAGTTAACGTGGGAAACAAACTTGTGGAGTTTTGAGGTAGAGTATAAGGCATATTGCAAAAACAGATTTCCAATACTGTGCTAATATTGGATGGTTAACCACTAAACGGTGGTTTTTCGTTCATATTTGGGAATGAAATGATTTGAGGGTCATATTTCAGGACGACAATGAGAAAAATACCGGGGCTGCCATCTGATATCAAAACTCGTACTACTTCCGGGTAAAATCAGGGGCTCCCAAACTGATCGGAAACATGCACCTTTAATCTGTGCCGCCATTGTACTCGTTTTCACCCTTCCTCCAGTGCCCCAATACACATATAGGATGCCTTACACGGTATAAACATCGCCAACATCGAGCATTAATTAACATATTAACATTCTAACACCAACTATTCAAAGGTTTCCAAGGACGATATAGATGACATTTGCGGCTGGGTACAGTTGACGGCATTTTAATATGGGAAGGGGTGTACACTTAGATGGACGTTTTGGTAGAATCTTTGCCCGCCTACTTAAAGAAAAACTAGGAGTAGCACTGAGAGGAGAAAAAAAACATTCCTTCTCCTGAGACGGAATTTACAGGATTTTAATGAATCTAATCACATTAATTTGAAGAGGTCTATTGGTGAATGAGTGCGGAATTTGTGGGTTATTTTCTACAGGTTGAAGATTATAGAATTTGATGTCGCCAAACAGTAGAATTAGCAGATAAAGCTGTCTAGGGAAGATAGCTGATTAGTGCTGTCTGTGGAAGATATCAGGTGCTATTTATTCTAGGTAGCAGGAAATATGTTGTCTAATACTGATGGCAGATTTATGCTGTCTACGGTTAGAGGGGCGCAGAATAATGATTGTCTACGGTAGTTAGATGGCAGAATAACTGCTGTCTTACGGTCGAAGCAGAATAATGCTGTCTACGGTAGAAGATGGAGGAAAATGCTGTCTACGGTAGATGGCAGGAATAAGGATGTCTACGTAGATGCAGAACAGAATAATGCTGTCTACGGTAGATGGCAGCATAATGCTGTTCTACGGTAGATGGCAGAATAAGTGCTGTCTCCGGTCGATGGCAGGCAAATGCCTGTCTTGGGGATGATGGCAGAAATAAGAGTCTACGGTAGATGGCAGAATAAGCTGTCTACTGTAGATGCGCAGAATAATGTTGTCTATTTTTTTTTTTTTTTCCGGTAGATGCAGAATAATGCTGTCTACGGTAGATGGCAGAATACTGACTGTCTACGGTGCTGACAGATCATGCTTCTGGGGGAGAAAACAGAATATGCTGTCTAAGGTAGATGCCAGAAATAAGCGGTGTCAGTAGTGGCAGGAATCATGCTGCCTACGGTAGTAGATGGTAGAATAATGCCGTCTATGGTGTAGATGGCAGAATAATACTGTCCTACGGTAACGGCAGAATAATGCTGTCTCCACGGGAGACGGCAGAATAGACTGAATGCTTGTCTCGGTAGACGCCCACAGAAATAATGGCTGCTCTACCCGGTAGATGGCAGAATTAATTCTGTCTTTACGGTAGATGCCAGAAATTAATGCTGTCTACGGTCGATGCGCAAATATAATGATGGCTATGCGTAAATGGACAGGAATAATGCTGTCTACGGCTAGCCGGCAGAATAAATAATGCTGTCTCGGTAGATGGTAGAATAATGCTATCGACGGTAGATGGCAGATAATGGCTGTCTACGGTAGAAGATGCAGAACTATGTTGTCTACGGTGATGGCAGAAAGACAGAATAACGCCTGTCTATGGGTCAAATCGGGTCGAATAATGTATCTACGGTAAGATGGCCCAGAATAATGGTATTTTGTCTACGGTACGATGGCAGAAAACATGCGTGTCTAGGTACGATGGCAGGGAATAAGCTGTCTACGGTTAAATCGACAGAATAATGCTGTATATGGTTAAATGAAGATATAAGCTGTTACGGTAGATTGCAGGAATAATGCTTTGGTCTTACGTTAGATGCAGACGAAAAGAATATGCCGTATACGGATAGATGCAGAATAATGCTGTCCTATACGGTAGGATGGCAGAATAATGCCGTATACGTAGATGGCAGAAAATGCTGTCTACCAGTAGCTAGCCCTTTAATTTAAGTAACAGTTTGAGTTGAGAATGATGTATTTGCCGGTTAGCTGCGTAGTAACTTCTGATTAGCAGTTGAGGTCACCCAGTAGCTAGGAGTTACGCGCGTCTCAGTTTGGTATGACAACAGTCGATAGATAGTTTTGTTGTAACATAGATTAAGCAGTAAATGATTCTACCCTTCCAAATAGAAGGCGGTTGGTTACTTCGCCTGTTTAATATCATCCACAGCAAGGTAATAACAGGGGGTCACTTTAATCTGTTTAATAGGTTTGTGGCATATTAGTTATGTCAACAATATATTCTGTCTATAAATAATAGCATGTTGATAGTTATTGAATTTATAGCGTGACAGTGGAGCCCTCCCTCACAGCTCCTCCCTTCTTTAAAATCCCAAAATCTACAGGTTAATAGCATTTTGTATGATTGATCCACATTCTATTACCGGATTTCTAATTTGGATAATTTTAACTTCATACTATTTATTTAAATTAAGCGTTGGCGGTATTAAAATCATTGGCTATATTCTTAAATTAATGATTCATTCAATAACTGGATTAATCATTCTCTTACTCAAAAATTTTCTTTGACACTACGTCCAAAAATTCAAATTGCCGAAAAAGAGGAAAGAAAGAAAAGATAAAATTTTTTTTTTTTTTTAATTTTGTATTGTTTAATAAATGTACAACCCTTTGATTTGGGTTGCTTTTTTCATTTTTTATATTTAACGACCAAGTTTCATGCCCGCGTGTCCCGCTGAGGTGTCACGTACTTCCCGAGCCGTATTAAATTCGCACTCCACATTGATAATTATCACATAGTCTGGACGATTAGGCACGGCATTAATTAAACACCGCTATCTTTCAGGAATTATTCAATACTGTGGTAAAAAGAACCCGGTTAGGCAACATTGCACTGTGCCGGTGACACCAAATGTGAAGGTTTGGTGGTTATCCGTTTATTTAAATTTATATTAATTGTGATTTTGAACAATCTATTTTATTCTGATTTATTAGGGGAAACATTCTTAAAAAATCTATGCCTTTACTATTTACTTGTAATATTTAATGGCCACAGTGCAGCAGGTTATAAGCGCAGATGAAAATAATTCGTGTTACAATATCATGGAACGAGCCCTAAACAAAACACAGGACGAGAAATCAAAAGAATGATATATTTATGTTGATAGAATAATAATTAGTAATAATTTTGTTTATATCATATTTCTATATGATTTCTTGTATTAAATTAGTACTGTATGTATACAGTTACTGTAGTATACAGTTATCGCCCAATTATAGCAAAATGTATTTGTGAACCTTATCAGTAATTGGTCCTTCCTGCCGTGTGTGAGCACTTTTCGCGGTGATTGGCTAGGTGGTCAAACTCGATGCTTCTTTTACGTCGAACGACCAAGCGAGGCAGATTGGCTAGTGGCGCTTGCCGCCCTCGTTTACACTGATTTTACACCATCAGCGCCAGGAAGGAAAGAAAAAAGAAACATCGAATAAGGGCTTTTAGAATTTTAGTGTAGGACCATTCCAATTATAAAGGTCCCTGCTAAAAAACCCAAGATGGTTCCGTTAACAAATAATAAAAAAAAGAAAACCATCAAAAATATTGTTAAAAGCAAAGAGAACGAGAAACCTTAATTAAGAACAAATATGCCTCTCGAACAAGTTCTTAGATTTCCGTTATTACGTGATATCGCAAAATGCTAGTCAAAAGATACCGAACACAACAAAATCGGACTTTTTTGGTCCCTTCAGAAGGGTTTTGGTGGCAATATCGGAAAAACATCCAAACTTACTTTCTTATTATTATTTGTTATTACAATAAATAAACTTTCCACATTGTAACAGTTCTCTTTATCTTTCAATAAGGGCTTTCAATGCTACTGTTTGCAGAAACCCCCAAAATTCCCGAAGGCATCGAAAGATGCCTCTTGCCTATTGTCCTATTTTGGGAGTTTTAGGAATCGTTCTGTGGGTTATCTGTATAAGTTGCAAAATTATTCTATAATTTTTGAAAAAGCTGAGTAAATTGATAAGTGTTAATAACTTATGTTCAAACCCTGTGAACCACGTCAAAAGAAAATGCAGCTGTCAAAAAACGAGAGATAAACAGGTTAATCATTTAACCCGACTATTTCTCACCAAATTTGAAGCGTCGTAACGAGACTAGTAAACCGGTGGTCTTTTTTTGGTTAGATATTAACTTTGCATTGGCAGGTTACGTTTGTTTGTTCTTCTGCAAAATCGACGGGTGTATGGTTCGTTTTCATTTCAGATTGGAATAGACAAGTCGGCGGCGGCAGAGAGAATTGACATACATTGGTGTTTAATTTAGCTCTTTACTTAACTTTATCTTTGGCCACTGCTTTTTGTTCATCTATATTAAAAGGTCTTCATACCTTGAAAGATTTATTGCTTTGGCTATCGCTTTAATTTCAGACGCTTACGAAACTTTCGAAAAACCATTTCTTAACAACCTTAACCTGACTTTTTATGTAATGCAGTTTGATAACAACGACGTGTGCGTATATAAGACATGGATTTACTGTATCTGTACAGGTGGGTTATCTCGAAACGAACAGGAAGATTGTGATTTATTGAACCTTTCTTCACCTCACCGCCGCACTTTCGGGGATATTTCTGGGTCGTTATTCTCGTCCCACGCATGGTCGAAATGCTAAAGTAAAACAGACATTCTGTATACGCAAATGATCGAGAGCGTCGTCGAAATCTCGGAAGTCACTCCCCTGAATAGTGCACGATGGGAAGATGTGGAAAGATCTACTGCGGTGGTCACGAACACGAATATCCTCTGTAAATGGGATTTAAGGCTTAAAGGGGCATTTTGTGATCCACAACCTCGTCCCCCCGACTTACCTAAAAAAAGTTGAGATTTTTATATCATCTGAACTGTTAGCCTTAGTAATCCATGTGTACCAAATCTTACGTGTAAATTCGGTCATAACTGTAAGAAATTCGACATTTTGTATTTTCTGTCCGTAAACGGACAGAAATTACAGCACGGTGGTCTATGAGACCGTGGGAAACCCGCATTTGCTCATAACACAAAACCGCAAGATCGGGATCAACTCAAATTTTGGGAATAAGCTTTTCTCAAGGATATCTAGTGAACAATGAATAAAACAGGTGTTGGAATCACGAAATGCACCTTTAACGTCCTCTCCGAAGGACAAGGTATTTTCTGTGGGTCTAATCTAAACAATGATTTTTGTATTTGCAAATTGTGAACATTGTATAGACGCTAAAATATTTTGAAGCAGACTCCAGCAAATTTATTGTTGGACGAGCGAGCAATTCACTATATCCGAAGTCACAGATAGCTCTATGTGTATACACGTTGTAGAGCAATGGGAAGTGAACTAACTTGGAATTTAAACTGCATAATAATACCAATGTCAAAAGCAGGTTATCAAAATTTTAATAGTTGTGTAAAATATGTTTGCGATAAAAAAATTTTATCAGTGGCCACAGGTCGTCTGCATGTTTCGATAGGTTAGGTCATAACCGATATGACTAAATATACAAAATGCCTGGAGTTTGATGAGCGAGTTCCTTGTGTAATACAATTACTATTGTAACCGGCTATTTGGACCCAAATTTTGGATGAATAGTCAGTGGCTGGGTGTTTGAAATATGCACTGCACAAACAAACACTTTCTAAACACTATTTACATCTACGATTTTGCACCATGTTTCTAACATTTTGAAATGTTTGTTTAATATCTAAAAACACTATATCTAACCATGTTAGGATTTGACATTAGGGTTATACAATTGATGCAAGTGTTTAGAAGTAAAAACATGTCAAATCTCGAAACACTAATTTGCAACCACGTTTCTAAACACTGTTTTTGCAGTGTGGTCACAAATAGGATTTAGCTCTCTAAACATGTTAATTGTTCAACACGTGCGATTCTTCGCAACCCCAATGTTACCACTGTCAGTGGATATATAATTGTCGTTGACTCTTGATGCTTCATTTTAGAGCGGAAACGAGAGGGGTATAGCATCAGATCAACTTGCTCTGTGGAAGAGGATGAAGGCTTAGCGAATGAAATTCATGTTTAGCAAGATGAACAAAATAGTGTGTAGATTGGTGTTTAAAAACAAACACTCAATTTACATGTAAAAAGATAATATTTGCAAATAGGACTTGGCCGACTGAGGCTATATATAGCAATGCACACATACGGCTGAAGATAAAGTTTCTGACCCTTTAACAAAACAAAAATAAAACAAATGAACAAAAAGAAAAAGATAAATAATTGATAAAAAGTTAACAGCAAATAAAGAAAACTACTCAAAAACAACAACTCCATGGATCACTATAACGCTCGTTCTTAACTGATACTCAAGTCAGTGAGTAGTGCTGTGGTTGGTTTCTTACACGTTATTTTTCAATTGGAAAACAGCAAATGCAAAACGAGTTACTAGAGACTTTCCGAGGAGGGCGCCCTCAATTTTGAAACAAACGTGTTCTTTGCATAACTAATGCTTGTCCACATACTAATCACTGTGCGAAATAGCTAAGCTCAAATCGAAGCCCATCGTATAGAAAAAATCACAACTTTGCTATAAAATTCCGGATCCGGAATTTTTATTGTACACAGATTCTATGGTGCCGTGATACTAAAACTAAAAATGTTTAGTCTCAAAACGAAAGTTCAAATTGAGCACATTTTATTCCAGGTGACTATTTTTCATTATTACACAAAATAATATATTTTTAAAATCTCTGAGCTGAAGTCAGCCTTAATATGATAGTTACAGACCGACCGACAAGTAAGATTGTGTTGATTATAAGCGTCCGGGCACCAAGTATCATGAAATCAGCAGTCCGACAGCAGGAATTTTGTTTGTGAATTTACTATTAAATTGCAGTTGTTTGACCTCATTTACTTAATTTAACATGGGCCGTTGCCGTGAATTATAGTTCCACATAATCTTTTGCCTACCTAAAGTTTCATGTTAAAAGGGCCAACACGTGCGACAACGGAACAATTAACCTTACAAACGCAAAATCAGTTACTCTTAATTACAGTAGTTTTGATTCATTTGACCTAGGGCATATGACCTTTGTCCTGTAATGTAGTCAACTTTATCTGTGTACCCGACATTCATTGTTTTACCCACGGGTCATGCTAATGCTAAGTAACCAAAAAACAACGAAATTTTCAATAGTTTGACCTCATTGACACTGTATAAATCCACTAATGGATTCTCGGTGGAAGATTCTACCATGTCATTGCCAAGATTTCTGTCATGCCAATGAGTTCTTAGGCACATGATCTTCGCTCCCGTGTAGACCAAAGTTTTAACGAAAAATCCTGTCACCAATTTACATCACGTGGCAATAACTACACGCAACGAACGTGACAAAGGGTGTGGCTATACACACTTTCGGTAATCATTGTCACATCCTGGCCTGGCGCGGGTCTTTATTGGGTTGGGACGTCGCGCCTGATGAAAGCGCAATGCATTTACGCAGGTTTCCTGGAATTTTAATGAAGACGTGTGTTAGCCCCTTTCTGTTTTGTGCTATCTCTGTAAATCGCAATAATATGATGTCATTGTGGTAATTGCGCTCTATAAATTCACCTAAAAAACAAGCTTGTTGTATTAAATTTTCTTTTGTAGGACTCCATGTGTATTCAATAAATTTACATTTTGTGGTCTGAGGAAATGAGCAAAGCCCGTCGTGGTGGAACTCTGTTTCAGTAATCACGACTACGAATCCTAAAATGTTCCTATAGTTAAAATTAGGGGAGAATTCAACAGAAGTTTTTCACTCTGTAGTATAAGCTTCTCTTGGTCTATCAAATTATGTAAGCGCGAATCATCCTCTATGATAATCGTCAAACACAGGAAGAAAGCCGAATATAGGCGTTATTATTGTATACACATATCTCACTTACGATCTAGAAAATACTTGCATGATGCCCAGATTCGTTACACGTGTAGTATCAGATCGGGGCTCAGCAGCGACCAATTTATCACGATATTGTTTGTTCAGGACCTGCATATCAGGCCCCCGTTGTAGTTATTAATTTGTCTATCCAAAGATGCGCCAAACTATGCGACAGCTTTAGTTGAGAGTTATCGCATATCAGAGATATTTTTTTGGTGATCATTTATATCTGTCACATATCAGTATGGATGAATGATCGCGATATGCGGCTGAACTGTGTACTGTTTGGTTGCCTTTGAAGCTGTTTACTGTTGAAAACTCCTTCCATAAAAAACTACCATTTTTTTTTTTTTTTTTTTTAATTATTGCTTTAAAATGTTACAATAAAAAGTTAAAAGTTGTGTATCAGAAAGGTTTGGAGAACATTGTCTCACTGAAAACTATTTCACAAAGTCTTTAAAGTGACAGAGGAGGAGGAGATTTTTTTGATGAGGATACAAATTTCTCTCAAATTGCCAATTATGCCTACCGAGAATCGGTCGAGGTTTATTGCGAAAAAAAACAAGCACCGAAAAGAAAACCGCAAAAACTGTTGAACTTGCCTGATAACCGTTCCCTAATAGGAAACCATGCTTGAATTTCTTAGTGCACGCCAAGAAATTACATACGGCGTAGTTGGCTTATTCACTTCAGTTGTGATCTATACATGTTAAACATTACAAATATATATGACAAAAAAAAACTGGATTAGAAAAAATGAGACCGCTTCTCTCTGGAAAATGCCATCATATCTCTTTAAAACATTATGGGTGATGTTTTAAAAGTGAAGTTAATGTGTTTATAACATTTTAAAGTTTATAATGTTTCAATCAGGTTATTGTTTGTAATCACGGTTATGTATTTATTTAACAAGAAAGTTGTTACAATGCTTGCATGCAATTTTGTATATTTAAAGGCGTTGTTCAGATTTTATATTTTTATGGGGGAACAGAAAATATTCCAGTTGTAAGCCTCTACAGTCGATTCGCAATGCGTCCAATAATATCAGACGGGAACTTCCGCCGAGTCGATGAACTGCGCAGATTCCGCGGTTTTTATATTCCAAGTTATTAACAACAGCAGGTACCAATAAGAAAGATTTCAATAGCTTACACAATGCATTGCTTCCCATGGAGGTTTTGTACAGGTATACTGATGTGAATCGTTAAGTGATGAAACATCGGCTCTAAAATGAATATGGTCACAAAATTGCATTTAAAGAGCTGTTTCATCTCTAACGATTCCACATGGCCAACCTGACAAAACTTCCATGGAAGCAATGCATTGTGGGCAGCTACTGGGTATCTTCTCTTGGTACAAACATTCAAAGAGAGACATGAAATTCAGACCAGACGGTATTTGAAAACAAATTAGAACTTAAAATAATAAAATGGTTTAAATTTCCACTTGCCCTCGTGATTTACACCGGAAGTGTCACTTCACGTGAAGGTTTCTATCCGATAACATCACGAGGTTGGCTTATTTATATAATTCAAATAAAATCATAACAATTCTATACTTGCAGTAGACCTGAGAAGGATATATTATATAAGTTAGAGCGATAAAACCGCCACTCTATGGGGAAAATGCTTGTAAATTGTAGCAGACAATTTTCAGCTATTAATATTACAAATAAGAGTGTTTGTATTTTTGGAACAGTGTCACTAATACATACTTGTCCCGAAAATACAAGCACATGCAAGGCATATACAGTTCATATGTACTGCACTGTTAAAAATGATCTTAAAATAATGGCGTTTTGACTGTAAGCCGGGACTCAAAACGTGCAAATAACTGTAAAAAGGGACTCGAAACGTGCAAATGACTGTAAAAAAAACGTGATTTTAACTGTTGTGAGTCCCAGCTGCCAGTCAAAACCCTGTTATTTTAATGAACGTTTTTAACAGTGTGTGTAGTAAGAACTGAAAAGTATGTGCCTTCAGCTTTCACCATTCGCAGTTTACATAAACAGATTTATGTATCACTGTAGAGTTCAACAAATGGTTCAATCATTTGTACACAACTCCATTATCCGTTGCAAGATTTCGACTGTAGCTATCGGGCTCTATAATATCTATTCTATTACCTCTGCTGCCCATTATTGAAAATGCAGCATTCTGATTGGTCAGTTTACTGCCCATTATTCTGCAATTAATGGGTCGCCAATGCATTTTCTTATTAAATGAAGCTGTTTTAGGTAATAGAATAGAAATGAAGTGTTTGCAGTGACATTTATGGGCTCATAATGTATCCTCGGCCAGGAAAACTTTCAAATAATGAACTCGGCTGCGCCTCGCCCATTATTGAGTTTTTCTGACCTCGGACACATTATTGCCCATAAATGACACTGCAAACCCTTTATTTCTTAAATAAAATACAAGTGCTTGAAAAAGTTTAAAATAACATAGCACTACAACATTCCTCATAAATTTGAAATTGTAAAATCAAAGAAAGCGATCCACTTATATGTATTGCAAAACAAATCATGCTATAGAACAACACTTATCCTGTAGCATTTTATTATGTTTAATGTGAAACAAAAGGTACAAGTTTATTATATTTTATTTAAAAAACACATAAACAAAACCAGGGAATAGATGATCTTCAGGACAAATCCTATATAGGATGTATACAATAATGCTCGTATGGTTGGCCAACACCGCCAATATTTGGGTTCATCCACCAATGGCACGGCGGGCTACCCCTTTAATAAAACGGCATCTGGCAATTTTAATCGTTTCTTTCCATTACTACGTTTAGATTTATTAAATATTCAAAATAAATACTGTATATTTTTCAGCACATTGGGAAATCACATGCGTATTCAACTTGACAACTCCATCACTTTAGATTTATGTCCATTAATAGCTCAACATATAACATATAATATTCAGGATCTATTCACTTAAAACCTAAGCTCACCATTATGGTTCACTTTGACAGCTAAACCAGGCCGCTTCTGCGTCACCGCAATTTGTCAACTTCAACTATGATGTTATGGAGACTTTACAATAAACCTAAACCTTGGCACCGCGTTTATTGATATACTCATGTACACAAAAAATGGGGACTTCTTGGTGTTTTAGTTTTGATGTTATGGGCGAAAATTAAGGCGCCCCGTTTTGGTTGACCAATTAATCGTACACAATATTCTATTTGTTTACAAAATCGCGTTTAGCTGTCATATTAAAACGGATGGAAATCTCGGCATGGGAAGTAGCAGATGGGTAATTGGTGGGGGGGGGGGGGGGTCACAAGCGGTAATTCAGTCAAGATGAACAATCCGCTTTTAACGTTTCACTGAGTAAGAACATGACAACATGAAGTATTAAAATCCTGCCTATTTTTGAATCAGGATATTATCAAACGAGACCCCAGAAAGCTATTTAGTTATAAATATCACAACAAAGAATCATACACTTTCCAGAAAAGTTATGTAAGGGTTTTCCCCTTAAATACAGCAATTAGCCAAGGAAAGGGCTAAATCCCACGAATCTTCAGCATAACTTAATGACATAATTGATACAAATTACAAAATTCATATAAAATAAGTGAGCCTGCATAAGAATACCAGAATCGCTTGCAAAATTCTACAAGTCTGATTGGTCGAATTATGTTAAAATAAAAAGGAACAAAAATTGTCATTGATTTTTTTGTGTAAATGAGTATACCGAAGCGATAGCAAGCTGGTCTCCCATAGCGCCTCCAATTTACAGTCATTATTTTCACACACTCGGGGTTTAGGCACCGCGCTACAGGAAAGTTCAAATACATATCGCGAGTATTTGATAGGCTCAGCAGGCGACTGTCATGCCAGATGACGAAGATTTGCCAACAAATAATATCTCAATTTAATAACTCGTATGCATGTGTGTTATGGAAAGATTCATTTTGAGATAAATTGAGTGGAAAGAAAAATACGATAAATGATAATGCAGTGTCGATTATATCATCTGAAGTTGAGGGGCTATCTACCGTAGATAGCACCGAGCAAATACGGACAAGCTCAGACACTTGAGTAGGGTGTTTTATTTAATCAGCTCGAGGGAGTAATGTGAACCTTCCATCCCAATTAAAATTGCTGCAATACGCGGAAACACACTTAAAGGAAGGTAGATATTTTGCGATCTTAGCACCTTGTTGTTGGTTTATATAGGTAGCGATCCTCAAAATTAGCCGATTTAACAATATCAGGTGAAATTTTATCGTACGTTTTTGTGTAATGAACGGCGATTAATGGACTACTAATTTGGGGAGACCTTCTTTACTCTTTGCCCATAGAGATACCTTGCCAACTTTTAATACAATAATTCCCATTCACTTCTAATTCTGTGCATTAAATGTGAATTACGTGATATTAATTTCTTTTTGTTTATGGTTCAACAAAAGCGAATTTCAACTCGCTCAAGGAATTAAATGAAGAGCAACACCTTTTGGAGTGGAAACACACTCTGAAAGAAGTTAAAGTTGACCTTTTGATAACAATATTCCACTCTTTTCAGACTGAACATTTCACTTTCACGCCATTTTAGAGTGAAATTTTACCACTGAAAACACCCTTTGAGCAAGTATGATGGATAGTAAAGGATATAGCGGGGGATTCTTTTGAGAAGGTCATCGGCATCCTGCACAAGATGCAATATTGGGTTTCTTGTAATATTTACTATTTTTCAAAATTTCCTTAAAGTTTTGGAGATATATTATGATTAAATATTCCCTAAATCCCTAGCTTTCTTATTTGATTTGCTCTTCTTTCTCCCTTTTTGATTTTGGAGTGATTTACCTCTCGGTGAACTCTCGCTCGCGCCCCAACTGTTTCGTGGGCAATGTTACGCTCTTAAAAAGTCATTGCATGGTCCGCCTGCTTGTGTATGTGATAGTGTTACAAAGAATTCAACGCATGTAAAATATTAGAGAATTAGAAGACGTGAAGAGCCAACATTTAGACAAATAAAACTATCCTGTCTATATATCGCATGTCATGCAATACTAAAGGTTGGGCGATTCCGATTTCTCAGTTTGGCATATTTACAGAGAAATGATACGACGATTTTGTAAGAGCTGAGCTAACTCAAATTGGAATACGAGCCAAATATGTACGGACATATGACAGAAGCAATAACGCAATCGCAGAAGCGAATGGTTATGATACAAATGCGTTTTGACGTTTGTACATTTAGTACCTGTTTTCTGTGTGGAGAAAATATATAATATACTCATTTGTACAAAAGCCTGTTCCCCTAGCTCATCTTTATTACACAATGTGGTCATGTGATTTATTGTTAAACAATGTATATAACTTCTAAACACAAGGTGTTGTTTTCTAAACGCATCTAAGCGTTTATTTAAAAAATGTTGTTTTAATTGTTTAAGTGCAAATTTCTTATTGCGATTATTCAAATTTGTGAATAATGCATGGTGATTTGTTTTGTTGTATATAGTTTTATTGTCTGGGAAAGTATCTCGTATTTTTTTCGAAAAGTGGATTATTTATTTTTTCTAGACGCGTCTAACTCGGAAACACGTCAGTCCTAACAATATAAAATTTAATATTCTAACCATGTTTGGCTTTTAAACATCATAAAATGTATCTCTCGATTGACTTCAGTCTGACATGGTTAGAAAAGTATTTAAAGTAGTGCTGTTTCTGATGTTAAAGTGGGGAGCATGGTGCCGATAGGCAAAATTACCATAAATGCTGATCTTGTGAAGACTGTAACTAAAAGGTATAGCATCAAGTTCCTACCATTTCCCCAAAATAAATTTTATAGGGAAATTGTAGGGACCACCAACACGGTTGTTTATTTGTTTAAACAACCGGGGTTGTTCAAGTATCCTGCTTAAACAACTTTTGAATATTTACAAGTTGTTTCAGCAGAGTGTATACCCGAAGCACTTTGGGTTGTTTAAAAGTTTGAACAACAGTTTTTACAGTGATTCCTATAAAACATTAACTTAATCTAAATGAAAATTAGAAACACGTCTAAAGACCCATTAGGTCCTGACCCCAATGTACGGTGATCCGGGTGATGGGAAGTACCGTATATGAGCTAGCATTTTTAGTATGAAATTGATTCTTCTCATTACATCGCATGCAATTTGTTAATATCATGATTGTCAATGTAATCAATGTAATGAATTGTTCATATAAGTGACGTAGGTGGCCATGTTGATCTGCACTCGATGTTAGGACTCGTGTTATCCCTATACTTTCAAAAGCCCCGCCAGAATATACGCTCACTACTAAGGCGGGAGGATATTTTTTGTACGTGAGTATAGATAAACTCAACGGGGCCAGTTCATATGCCAAGTCCACTCCAGCCTGAGCTTTGTGATCAGTGTTTGTGACTCGTATAGTCTCGTATTTTGAAAGACATATCGGGCCAAAAACGCCCGCAATGATGGACAGTGTCATTATTTTCTTATCAAGCAAATTTTCTTAACTTAATGAAAAGCTAGGACTATAATGCTTATGAATTATTTCACAAGTTTTGTGAACATTGAATCGTGGAAGTGGTTGAACGACCTATTTTCTGCTTTGATTTGACTGCAACATGCATTAAACTCAACTCTATAAATCGACCACACTTACACTGCCGGAGAAAAATCGGATATGACCTCCAAAATACAATTTACCTAATGGTACAATAATTGTATTTCATTTGGACTATTTTAACCGTCAGTAATTAGACATCACTTAACTATCTAAATTAGTTTAACTATGACTTGACCCAGAAAACTGCATGGTTAATAGCTGGCAATTATGTAACGATATATATTATAGTAACTATAACCTACATATTTCCCATCAAATATTTTATTATACATGCGCTTGAGCCAAATCAGGAAGCGAAGCTATGGATATTGACCCCCCCCCCCCCCCACACCACACACACACACACCACTAACACAAACGTACACCATACCGGTTTGTTTTTGTAGAAGTAACCATTGTCCGGTGTACTTCATAGTCCGGGAACAATGGTGAACAATAGGCAATCGATTCAGTTGACTCTTTTACGCAACATTAGTTCACGCTTTATTCAGTTATCGTCTATGGGCCCCGGACTATGCGGACTATGATCTCAATGGATTAAAGATAAGCCCATTAAGTTGGAAAACAATAGGAAACAAGAGCGTAGATCGTCCAGGAAATAGATCGTCAGGAAACAAAATCGGAGCATAGTCGGGGCTCCATAGACGATCGCGGAATAAGCGTGCAACTAATGTTGCGTAAAGAGTCAACTGAATCGATTGCCTTATGTTCACCATGTTCCCGGACTATGAGTACGCCGGACAATGGTTACTTCTACACCGGGCTGTATTGACACTGATGTTCCCGCAGCATCGGTAATTATGGAGTGAAAGGTGAAAATGCCCCCCCCCCTGTTTTCGCTACAAACAAGCTTCTCCTTTAGCCAGTACCCTTGCCTTCAGCACAACGGTACAAAATTTTAACTCACTCTAAAGCGCAGTTTTATTGAGGGTGACGGCCCTATTCGCGCTTGATCACTTCCATCAAAATAAACAGAACAAGTTTTTTCTCAAGCATAGAAATGCTCTAGCTAATACGGCGGCTCCGAGCCATACAATCTTGCTTCTTTTCTCTGTCTGCCGTCATTTCCGTTGTTTTTTTCTGACTAGTTTTCAATCGAGGATGTAAGCATTTAAATCGAAAGGTACTGTGAACTCAGATTCTTGTTCTTAAAGTTCAACCATCGCTTATGGGCTTTTTGTTTCCACATGTGACGGGTGGATGAGGGTGCCGTATAGGTTACCGAAGCGTCTGAGCTCATGAAAGATGCCCCCCGCACACGTGAACTTCTTAAAATACGGTGATTCTAACAAAAATAACAAAGATTCTTAGTTTAAGAGCGATTCCCCCTATCAAAATTATTCGGGAAGCATAATCATATATTCTTTACGACTCCTTTCGGCTTGCATTCTTTATGGTTTCTTTACTTTCCTTTCCTATTTCTGTTTTGTCACGGATAAACACTATCAAAACCCTAAACCCTAACCCATATAACACTGTCATATGGCTTGCATGACGTCACAGAATTAGGTAATTTACGAGTATCGCTCCACTTACGATTTTCGACCCTTGGACGTAAAAGTGGTTGAAACATCTTTCTCAAAACATTTTTGAAATACTTGTAACCAGAAGACGAAGGCAACTTTGACAACTTTAACTAAATCGGGTATTTTGAATTGCTACCTCTAATTAAACCTTTGACCTTGAGTTTAGAGGGGAGCACCGTACGGTCCAGTTAAAACGTTCAGGACTCATTGTCGTTGCGTGTGAGTTCGACCCCGCCGTGGCCAACGTTTGTGTCCTTGCTACAGGTCACTCTATCCCTCGCTTGTCTCACTTTACCCATCAGGTGTATAAATGGGGAACTATTTTAACCGAACGAAGTGGATTTTTTATTTCAAAAATGTCCAATTTCGCCATATTTACGAATAACACAAGACCTGGTTTAAATCACGGTTAGTCCTACAAGAGTGGACTTTGTGTTATTTCCAACATACTCTAAAAGGTTTCCTGTAGCGGGTGAGAGACCGGCCGTCCATGAGGAATTTTTCACCCGTATTTTACTTCACGGTGACAGGAAAAAACAGTACATCATGCGGATAAACTGGTTTAAACAGCATGTATAAAGTCAGACTCCCTTTCAGGAATACCACCCTTTAGTTCTACAGTCGATTTGTCACATTGAACGTTGATTGTGAGCCAATATGTACAACATGTACAAATGGTGGTAGAGCTGAAGAGGGCTATAGAGCCCATTGGAAGCTGGATTGGAAGATAATTAAAGCTGCATTTCAACTGGATAGTGAATTAATTTATGTTGTAAGTGCCAATCAGAAATGCTGTAGAAAGCTAGGCAAGTGTCAATGGAGTTAAGAGAGTTAATGGGAGGGTCCACCAGTATGAACTACTTATAGTTTCTTTCAAAAACATGATTAATTTTCAGCATGTTCAACGGAAAGTCGAACACGACTGTAACTTTAAAGTTAAATCGTTAATAGAGACTGTTCCAGTATGCAGTGGGCTATTTTGTCACACACCCTGTATATGTTATCCTGGAATTTGATATGGGTAAGAATGGACAACGGTTCACAAGATCAGAGATATGTGCGATTTACTTGTTAGCATTTAAGAGAGCAATTGAGCAAATTCTCAAGTCTCCTTCATTCATCTTGAGTTCTGCATGAGCTTGCTATTTAACCCTTACGACAGTCCAAATTAAACTGCAAAAATCGGGATCTATTTGTTTTTAAGTTCGCGTGATGTGCAAATTCAAACGAGGTTATTTAGCGAAATTTAAGTCGCGGAAAAGCGTGAGGTAGATTTCCTTGAAGGAAGGCGGATTCATAGAATATTGGTGTTAGGATGAGCAATCGGCTAACGATAAAGTCTAACTCGTGGTTTTTGCGATGTGAAGATTTTACTAGATGCGTGAAAATGTGAAAAAAAATCATGTTAGCTCGCGAGATATTAGCTTAGATATCCAAGTGAATTTTTAATATATGTAGAGAAATATTTTGTGTCGGCTCTGTGAGATTAACTTGATATTGATGACATGATTGCGGTAATAATGCCGGATTTGTATTACGCGTCTCCTTAGAAAAGACCAACTAGACACTGTCCAAAAGAGCCTCCTTTTTTTTTCGACCATCCCGGGTTCGAACCTTGTTTTGATTGTTGTTTTGTTTTTTCTTTTTGGCAATGTATTAGATCACTCTGAAGTGAATCATAGCTAGACTACGACGCCGCCTTTCCACTTCGTAATAAGATGCTGATTTCGTATTTTTCTGTCGGGGACGATCGCAAACATAGTTTTTGGGGTTTTCCTTTTTACCTTATTTTTTTCCAAACCTTCCGAAACTGTTTCTTGTATGTGTTCTAAAACCGTCAGGTGGCACATTGAGAGAAATTTCGTATCCTAAAAAATCTCCTGTCAATTTAAATACCTTTACATTCTCTATTCGCTGATATCCCCTCATGTCGTTCTCTGACTTCAAGGGGTTTATCTCACTCTAAGCCTGGGTTTTACTTAGCCACACAAAATTGTTATAATCTTTCCCAACTGTAAAGCATTAATCCTCTATAAACTCCTAAACCTAATAACCTATACCTTTATCCTAACCTTAACATATAAATCTTAGCCGAGAATTCGCGATTGAATTTCATCCTTCTTCGTTGGTGCAGCTGAGTGGCAGTCATAAGATTGAAATTCTCTCTAACTGCTAAGGCATTAAGAGACATAGAGGAGATTTCTAGAACCATCTGTTTCCAACCATGTTTTTTTTTTGTGATGCATATTGTAATGCTTTTCAATGTATTTAATCACACATCACCTGCAGTGATAAGCCGAATACGCCGTCTTATGTAAAAGATGAAGATTTAGTACTTTCTGGTCGTGCATGACAGAAACTCAAAGCACGGTGCTCTATGGGAACTATAGTCAGGCAAGTTTCAAAACAATGTGTTGTGCCGGTTTTCTTTCGTGGCTTGTTTGTCCAAAACCTTCGAAACGTTCTCTGTAGGTGTTCTACAACCGTTCAAGTGCAATTTGATAGAAATTTGTACCTCAAAAAATATCCTCCGACCCTTTAAAAGAAGCTTAAGAGCTTTAAGAGTAGTCTCGTCCTTCTCTTCATTTCCGTTGCTGTGTCTTTCGTCTGTCATTTTTTTTCCTTCGCCGTCTCCGCTCACATTTTCTAGTCATAGCTGAGATGTTTTTCTCTCGTCTGTTTCCTAATGGTCTCACAATCTCTTCTCGTCTCTGTCTCATCTGTCTTTCAATATTCTCTTATTAAAACTAAATTGGAGTTTATATAAGCACCGTTTGTTTATATATTACCTTCCCTTGCACGTTTGCTTTCTGTGTGATCCTGCGAGTCTCTACCCCTCCCAACCGTAAGTCCTGAATATATTTATTCATGCCTAAACTAATTTGTGTAGAACATACTACGGAGAGGCCTAACTTAATGTTATTTTTTGTCAAGACTGTTTTTGATCCACAAAACTCGATATGCACAAAGCATGACAAACTGCAATGGGAAAGGTTATGAATGCAATTTCGCAGAGTCAATTAAGCCTGTACTCGCCATTATACTTCCGGTTCACCATTATGAATTCGGACTAACCGAGGTACTATCAAGTCGGGCTACGAACTTTCGGACTGAAACATATATTTTATTTTCTAGACTAAAACGGTGCATTTTAATTTATCCGACTAGCGAACTTTTTTTCGGACTGATGAAGCTTAAATAGTTCCTGGACTGGAGAACCACCCGATAATAAATTGCACTTCGGAACTGACACGTTTCGGCTGAATGTCTCGGCCTGTGACGACGTTTGCAAAACTAAGACCACGTAATACCCGCCAGTACGGTTGGAGGTTCCTCTCTATTAATAGGCGCCTACTATAGGCCTAGCATATTCATATAGGCCCTACGCTTGACGTGCCTGGACAGCTGTGCACACGCATGCCTATACCAAAGACCCTGGGAGGGTTTTCTTCTATAGAGATAGCTAGTTGGTACGTTACAAGTGCATGATCTCGCTTAAAAATTTCTTTTCTTTGTATGGGATACCCTAAACGGCCTATAACATCCATACGCACCGTCGCTGAAGAGAGATGTATCTCAAAATGAGTATATCCTGAAACTTGATAAGTTAAAACTGTCTTGTATCCCCTGAGCACCCTTTATACTCTGCACTCAAATTTACCATACTCATTATGGTCATCTCGGCCCATTTAATTTTTTCAACTATCATGGCTTTAAAGAAAAGTGTTAGATGGCTATAGCTGTAGCACATGACATGTCATTCTCTTAGAGTCCATATCCACATAAGAGGGTGCAAACCCATATGTCCCCGCTCATCATATCGAAATCGATACCGAGTTTAAACATATGACATCGCTTTTTGAATTAGGCGCAGGATTTATCCCTAAAATATCCAGAAAGTATAGATTTGAATTTGGGGGAAATAATTAAGTTTTACCTGTTCTCTTTGCAGAAATTTTATGGCTTACGTTATTCTCTCGAAAGTATCACTGTATAAAGTATGGACAAAAACATGTTAGCCTATATTAAAACTACAACATGGTTTGGATTTAACATGTTTCTTATGTTTAAAAATCGAAAACATGTTTCGGGTTTTTAAACAAATTAATAGTTTTTGTCCATCACCTCCTAATACACTTCATTACAGTGTCATATCTGAAAGCAATTCTGAAAAATAGTAAGATGGCTTTTGGTACAAAAGTTATAATATGATAATTACTCATCTCATTTGATAAATATTATTACAAACGACTCTGAGGTGTGCCCAATATACAAGAATGTCAATATGTTTGTGTAATGCTAATAAAAATCATTCTCTCAAAAATCAGTGAGAAGTATTGACCAATTCTGATCCTGTGGAATTACCTTTAGACTCGAATGAGTGTAATTTAAATCAACTCTTTCCATTTAACATATTACAAACGGATACGTACCTTCGAGTTATCATCGATAATATACGAATTGTTTAGAGAGTTAATCTTTAGGGTTTCTCGACTGCCTTGTACAAAATAAGCTGTTCAAGGAAAATCTAAAATCATTTTTCTGTATAATACGAATCAGATGACGAAAACACATACAACCTGATTATAAATAGAGTCAAAAAAATCTTTCTGCGACTGTTTTTTTTGATGGTACACGGGCCCCATCAGGCACTGAAGAAGAGCCCGTAATTTCTGGATGTTTCTCCTGACTTTTAATTATGTTATGTTCAAGGATTTGTATCCGACATTGCGTTAAATGTTTGTCTTTTACTATTTTATGCGACTACACCAGAATTTGGTCACCTTATAATTCACATAGCCCTTCGAAGCTTGTATTAAAATGTCTTTATTAGGGTATTATTGGAACCTTTACTCGCCTCCCCCCATCTCGACCCCAATTGTTTGTACTTTTTGAAGTTAACTTGATTTGGGATTTGAATTACGGATCTTATTTTTGTGATTGAAAGTCTGCTGAAAAGTTGAGTCTAATTTTTTTCTTTTTTTTTGTTACATGAGCTACACGGACATTCTAATCAATGTGACTAAATGTATATAGTCAGAATAAACCAAGTTTAATGGAACGCATTATAGCAACCTGTTACGTTTGCAAGACAGGCTGTCGATAATACTTTGCGACCAAGAAAAGACTGCGGACGGATTTGTACTCCCCTGTCCGGACATGCCTTGTTCAAGAATCACCCATCGCTTTATGTCATTCAAGATCTATCAGGAGTTCAGCGATTAGGCGCAATGAAAACAACGGACAATCCACGAAAGGGCCTTCCCATTTTTTGACCCCTTTTTCAAAAAAGTTTCAGATCATTACATTAAAACAAGCTTGGATGCACATGTTGCGGCGCCAAGTTGAAAAGAAGGAATTGACCCTGGTGTGTGTGATATGATGAAGATTATTGTCGTGACATAGGGTTTGCCGGCTACCTATTTTCGACCTTAAGTGAAAAGGTAGACTTTCGGAAGGGAAGCTGCTATGCTAACCAAATCGAAACCAATATGCCGTTCAATCATGACTGGCGCAAAAATGCCGGAAAACACAAGAAATTTGGGAAAATAAGGAAGTTTTGTTAAAAATATGAATGACGTGTGTATGACGAAATTGGCCAGAGAAGGCTCATTTAAGCTAGGTCTAGCTAGAGTTTGAATTGGACCAGCCTGTTGCGTGACATGCATCTCTGCTATATAGTCATTTTAAAGTAATTGATCATCTCTCGCCTCTCCCCTCCCGCCACGCCCGCATGTATTTGTGCAAGAGTTGAGCACAACAACCACTTCACTGTATACAATGTTGACTAAATGTACTTGTTATTGAAAAAGAGAGACCAACTCTTTCGCTAAGTAATTTTGTTTGTCTTTGTCAAATTTGAGTAAACCTTACACAAAGCGGTATATTACCCTCAAGGTTGTTCCATATGCTAATCAAACCTTGAGTACAAATTTTGATGTATAGGGCTTGTTGTTTTTTCCTCACACTGGGACCAAAGTTCTGCAGTTGGTTCCACAGCATCGCAAAAGGTATCTACTGGTTGGGAATTGACACATATTTTGTAGGTGGATGAAGGACTTACCCATTAGTGATACAACGGGAAATAGACTTTGTTGAAGTATCGGAGGCGGATAAGTTTAGTTGAGTCTCCGTGTTTAAACATAGTTGAGAAAAGACGTCCAATATCGAGATGTAACGTGTGTATACTATCTGACTATCGATGTCTCAAAACCCGGATTTGCAGGACGTGTCATCAAAGTGTTAGGGTAGACAATTGATTATAGACTTCCCATCTCCTTTTACATTGGCGAAGAATATCTATTTCAAGACAACTTGGTAAAGGCGTCCCACCGATTACAATATAAAATTTTCTTGTGAATAGGACGTCGCCAAACATATGCCTATGGTACCTCACATTTCAAACCATTTTGACGTGAGCGGTAAGTTTGCATATTACAACAGTCCACAGATTACTTCCAAATATTGCTCCAAACCTCTAATGCAAAAAAAAAAGGTCAGCAAAAAAATATTCACGATGAAGTGAGAAAAAAGTATTTCTAATGATACTAAAAATCAGGTCGTAAGGGTCGAGGCTGAGAGCTCGGGCAGTACTCTTAATAAACCGAATTTTAGAGTTGCAGATGTAATGAAATGTAAAAATCCCACCTCAGTCATCTTCCTGCTGCATGAGTCGCCGGTCTGTGAATCCCATTGGTGTTATTACACATTTTAATAAAAGGGGTAAGGGTCAGTGAATTATAAGAGATAAAAAGTTGTGGGTATGTAGGCTGAACCCAAACGTTAATTAAAAAGAAGGTAGGCTGGTATATCCAAAGGGAGTCTAACTTTAGACCTGGGTTTAAACCAGGGTTAGTCCTACATGAGTGACGTTTTTTCACTTTCAACATACTAAGAAAGTGTTAAAATAACGGGTGAAGAAAATCACCATGGATGGACCGGTCGGCCCTTGATGAGGAATTTCCGCCCTCCCATTGAGGGAATGTTTCTCAACCGTTACGGCACACCTTCAGAGTATGGTGAAGGGGAAAAGGTCCACTCGTATTGGACTAACCCTGGTTAACTGGGTCTAACGTAGACCTCCCTTTGAGATTACATCCGCTGAATCATACTTCATAACACTTCCTGCAACAGAGGTGAATGCAACATTCAATAAAGGGGTAATGCATTGAGGAGCAATTCTAAAATTAGACAATAATTGTTGTCGCTGATCTCTCATAGTTTTTAAAACAAAACGTATAAGAGTTGACGCATTCGGTTTCTCGCTCTTTCTTTTTCAAGCACCGTGAACATTCGGATACTAAATACCATGATATGTAATGTTAAGAAAAAAAATCCAAAATGTATATACATTTTTTTCTGAACACTCTGTACTTGCCCTAATTCCGCAATTCGTGCAAAAAACCTGACCATAATAATAGCATGAAGATTTGTCTTTTATGCCAAAACATTTTACTCGTACAACTATAAAAACATATACGGGAAAGCAAGGTAATTAGCGACCATTTAAACAAATGATCTGCATTATCGCGTAATTATCGCGGCCCTTATAGACTAAGCCGGGCTCGTCTGTTTTTAATATCCTCAACACGGTTGGTGAGCATTTAAAAGCTGGACTGTTGGAACAAAAGGCTTTATCTTTACTAATATGCAGAAACAATTAGTTATTGGGATAAGCAATAAATTTACTTGTGTTGATTGCATCGGTGACTTTACAATTAGAATTTCACCGTGAGTGATTAAAATGTTCAAAAAAGTTGTGGGATTTAATATGGCGTTTGGTTGATTTTACTCCAAACAGTATAGCCTCAAAATTATGAGATTTGACCTGTTTTTACCATTTTTCATTTACCCGATAACTCCAAAACCATGGTCGTAGGTAGTACAAACTATACATTTTTGGAATCCTTATGAAATTAGATTGACAATATGGCATACATTTCAACATGATTGGGGCAATTTTACAATGTTTTTACCTGTGTAACTTACAATTGGTTCCTATTGAAAAAAGTGATACCACAATTGAGAGTATTACCTATCTAGCATTGATGTAGAGTTTCCATAATACTAACTACCAAAGTGGTGTCAGACTTTTTTTTGTTTTTTTTTGTTAACCTACACTCCTTCCCTCCTTCCCTCTTGTATATTCTGCTCCTGCTCTACTGGTAAACCGCCAATCTCGGCGTGAACTGTCACCTCCGTGTTCTTTTATTAGAAGTGTAGTTGACCAGTCCCTAAATCCAATGTTCATTATACCACGGTGTTGTTTTACTATTCTTTCATTGTAAGAAAATCGTTTCGGTTCATGATCAAACATGTCCCCTCTCCCCTCCCCTCCCTAACACGAGAAATCAGACGTGAAAAATCCCATTTAAAGGGCTCCTATCAATTTTTCGCGTTGCTAGCCCATATGTACTGTTACCATGGACAACCTCTTTGTGTAAAATTGTGAATTTCCGCTCGCCGTCGAGTCATCGATTATATACATCCGGGTGTGATTTAATCATTTGTTACTTCAAGTGTGCCAAATACGGGGCAAAATAATTTGAATGATCACTTCACATGGTCAGGAATGTACGCTGAATGGATAATTGATGTTCCGTTTAACGCGCCAGTATCAATAATGTTGGTCCGATATGGCAACAAGCAATATGTTTTATTGGAATGGGTAGCGTGGGTCCGCCTATGGCAATATTAGATAAGCTTGCCGATAGGCGTCATAACCGTGGTATTATTTATGTGAATACCTTTTTTGTCAAAAAACATAAAAACATCTTTAAAAAAAAAGTCAAAACTTGCCCTTACTTATACCCTAAACGTCCTTTATTCCACCCACTGACCTCTACCATGTATATCGGGCTGCCGCACAGTTGAATGGTCGCCGAGTGTCACAACAGTAAGTTGCTTTTTACCTTGACAATATGGCGGAAACCTGCATAAACCTGCTGGTGCACATATTTCCCACAGATTTCATGGTTTGACCAGGTGTAGCTTGTTTCCCGCCATATTGTCAAGGTAAAAAAACAACTTCCTGTTGTGACACTCATAAGAATAAACACACAAACAAAATACTGGGTCACCCGCTTCATTCCTTCATATATATGAAAATAATGCACAATAAAAATCTACGAGTTTTTCGCAGGTTGCACGCGATGCTTACAAATTTGTGTTCCTCCACCCGCCAACACATCTTTATTATCCAGCCTTCAAAATCGCTGCAATCATCACCATAAACCAGGATTACAACTTTCTTGGTTGAGCTATGAGCAATAGCAAGCAATTACTGTGAATAATAAGGTGGTGGATGTAAGCTTAATGTTCTATTGCTCTCTGGGGTTTTAATATGGTGCGTTATTTTCATTTTTTTACCTGAAGATTTCTCCAGCCCATCTTAATTTTGGGATGGGGAACTTTTTGGGGGGGAAGGTAAAAGGGAAGTAAATTGACAATATTGTTTTTAACATTGGAACCCATCGAAGAAGGAAGGTCCTGAGAGATAGGTCATGTCCGAATGGCCCTCCGCCCACCCTCCTCCCACTGGTTACGCCAACACTGGAGGCCGACGACTTGTTCCTCTAAAAATAACCCTGTCCTGTTTTATACATTTAACATGTCAATTTGCTTAATATAATTATTTAGCCCTGTAAATAATGTTTTACTTGTTCAAGTTGTCATCCTTTGCGAACGATTTGTACATCACAGACTTCGCATATAATGAGGCAAACACGGCAAGACAGTTTATAATGTGCAAGGCCTTGTGTTTGATTATATGATACCAACAAATGCTTCGAAGCTCAACAAAAATCGAACTAACGGTCCTACAGGCTTTTATAGATTCTGTAGAGTCGATATAGTTAATGTTTTAAGAATAGAAATCGTTATCATTTCAAAATCGCAAGAGGTGAAATCAATGTCAAAATGTCATCCATGTCAAATTAACGTGGCAGTGCCTTAATTTTCATTTTAAAAATTGTTTTCTGTTTGCTATATGTCAAATATGACAATATTAATGTGCAGTGGGTGATTTCCAAATTTTTCGGCCGATAGTCCCGGTTTAAGCAGAATGTTGGGTTGATATTTATTCAAGACTGAGTCGACGATATTCCAAGTTTTTTTTCTATTTTTTATATACATTTGGCGTCGACATCTAAGATTTCGTCGAATTTAAATTATCAAAATGTTGTGATCTGCCAAGATTCTCAATTGATTATTCTAAGTTTTTCAACTGATATCCAAGATTTCAACTCTCGCCAAATGTGCAATCTTGGAAAAAAATTATCGAGTTGAAAATCTCGGATTATCGGCGATAAAAATTGGAATATCGGATCGGTCGATAAACCTGATTTTCTCATCAAATGTGCAATAAAATCAGGAAATCTTGGATGAAATATCGAGGTGATAACCTGGAATATCAATCGAGAATATTGGAAATCGGCGATATTCTTGACTATCGACTTATTGATACAAAAATGCTTGCCATATAGCGCCAGTATAATTTGCCAACTCACACGGCAATAGTTCGAATAACGTGCTGCCGTCTTCACGGGTCCCGTATTCTTTTTCTTACTCTTTATCGTTCTTCTTTTTTTCTTCTGCCAGGCAGAAGATTAATCCTGAATTGACCACACCCTCATGCAGTGGGACTCACGTCTTATTGGTGTGTACAAAGCCCATACATGGGTTACACTTCTCACTGTTATGATTATGCTGTTGCCTTCAAGAAGTTCTCATATTTCCATACATGGGCCATGTCAGTGAATATACATACCATACTTGCACCACTAAGTGATAGTGACTTCCCTGCTTGCATAAATGCGACTAGTCCTAACCTAAAGGTAGCTATGTAAAGTTTTTCTGATTGGTTGGATAAGGATTGCAAAATTTGGCTTGACAAATTAAACTGTAGAATGACTGATATAGCCAATTTATCCAAAATATACTTCCAATGTTATAATTACAATTGTGGTACAGATTTACATTGTTCTGTATGTATGGCATTTTAACACTGAAGCTGGAACTATTTCATCAAGCAGACTAATATTTATGTGTGTAAACAGGCACACTTTGGGTGCAAGACATGTAGACAGGTATTACTACACAAGTGATTTGGCCTTTGCACTAGATAAGAAGTCTTCCCTTTAAAAGGGAAGTATGGTTACCCGAAGCTTGGTGTTCCATGCCCAATGTGATTCTATTCAAATAATACCAGATGTATCAGAAAAAAGTAACATGAAAACTGAAGTCTTTTGTTTCACAATAAAGGTTGATCATATGAGTGATTGCCTTGATAGTATTCATTACAATATAGTGTACAAAACTCAATTTGTTTTTCCATTCACAATTGTGCACTAAAATGCAGAAGATTGTCTTTTTAAGGACTCGTTTTTAATTGTAATGCTGGATTCATACTTTTTGTCGTGCGGTCGCAGTGTCGCAAAACCTCAAGTTGTCGTGTTGTCGCGCTACTTGCGTTTTTGTCGCCGGACAAAAAAGTGCTGTCGAGTGTCGCTGCGACAGTGTCGCGGGTATATTTCATACTTTTTCGTGGTTTTTGCGGCAGAAGGCTCAACATCATGGCGCCCATGTGTTTAGGTTGGAATAGTGTCACCCAAATCCAAAATGAATATTTTTATCGATGTCCCATCGCGGCCGAGGAGTTTAACAAATATGTAACTACTTCGTTGCATTTCATTGGTCAGTTTTTACGGCATCGGGTGTTGTCGCAGAAAGTGAGTTCAAGTAAAAACAAACTCTTCGTTGTCGTCGCAGGGAGCAGCATGACAAACTAATCGATTTATCGGCTTGGCGCAGCATGGTCGCAGCCTGTCGCAGCATGGTCGCAGCCTGTCGCAGCATGGTCGCAGCCTGTCGCGGCCACAAATTACTTGTCGTGAGACACTGCGACAGCACGACAAGCAGTATAAACCAGCATAATGCTTAAGAGATCATGCAGTTACGAAGAGGGCAGTGACTTCTTCCCGGAGCTTCTGCGACACATTTTCTTCTTATTATCTCATCTTTTTGAGGACCTTAGTTTATATGAGTGGAAATATCTATGTTTTATAGTTTTAACCGTGTCCTGTATCAAAAAAAAACATGAAAAAAAAGGTCACAAACGTTTACTTTTTATTTATTGTTTAGTCAGGATAGGCTACGATAACAAAAAATACTGAACTGTATCAGATTTAGCTAATTTCTTCCTTACCTTAGTACCTGAATATTTTATTTTTAAAAATTTTAAACAAATGACACATGAATCTTTGAAAAGTTAATGTTAAACAAATGAAAACTTTATTGAATTAAAACATTCGGATTAAAACATATTTATTTTTAAAACTAAATGTCACATAAACTAGAGCAAGAGCATAAATCATAGGCGACCTTAGTTAAGGATTTCGTTTACCCCCCCCCCCCACCACAGAAAAGGTTTAACACCTTTGCGTATTAGTATGGACCCTCTACATCAATGCTAGATAGGTAGACTCTAAAATGTAGTTATAATTTGTCAATAGGGCCATTTAAGTTGCACAATTTTTAAAATGCCCCAATCATGTTGAAGGTATGCCATTTGTCCCATCTAATCATAAGGTTCCAAAAAATGTTAGTTTGTAATGTATAGTATTGCCCAATAACATGGTAACTATTGCATTGCAGATGTTACAAAAACTATTCCTTATTTTTACACATTAACAAGATGAACAACTTCTTTCATTTTTACCAAAATTGGAGAACTTTGATTTTGAACCCTGTACAAATAAAAATTGACCTTTTTTACCCTATGTTCTCCCAAAACCAATGGTAATATATGGTACAAACTATTACATTTTTGGAATCCACTGACGGACAATATGGCATTACATTTAACATGATTGGAGCATGAAATTTAAACTACTTAGTTCTCCAGGTAGACACAGGGGGGATGTATGATATTATTAATCTTTCCCTGGAGATGGCCAAGCGCACGATAGTGTTGAACAAACCCCATGTGCCGCTTGGCCGGATTCGAAAAAGGCGACCTTCGTATTAAAGCACGACTCTACCGACTGAGCCATCAAGCTGGGTCGGTAGAAGGCGAAGTATCATAATAGGTGGAGGTTCGAAAGGCGTCCTCGCTTTCTAGCGGATAGATAGGAACTGTATATTTAACATATAGGCCTACGATTATATTTGTTTTGAAATTTAAACTACTTAGTTCTCCAGGTAGACAAGGTGTATATATTATTAATCTTTCCCTGGAGATGGCCAGCGCACGCTAGTGTTGAAAAAACCCCATGTGCGCTTTTTTTTTGGCCGGATTCGAAACGGCGACATTCGTATTACATGCATCGACGTTAACCGATGGCTATCACGCTGGGTTGGTAGAAGAGCGATGATATATCATAGGTGTTAGGTTCGAAAGGCGTCCTTCGCGTTCCTAGCGGGATAGCATCAGAAATGTATAGTTATTGAAACTAATTGTTAACACTTAAAGTGACCAAGCGGGTTTTCACTCACGTTGGTGCCAAGGGGGGGGGGGGGGGTTCCAGGGACCCCCCCATAAGGAAAAACCACTTTCCCGACGGAATTTTGCACGAAATTTATACAACATGGAAGGATCATAAGACAACCCTAAAGCAGCAATAAAAAATGAAAGGACATCGCCGGATACGGAGAGAAGGAGGCCCTCTATCTGATAATAGTATATTTCACCATCAATTTTGAGTGGTGTGTGGACAACTACTTTATCATGTACGCAGGTGTTTTTTATCCCCAAGATACACTTGTATCAGAAAAAATGAGGAAAATCGACAAATTCAGGGGCATGCTATATGGAAAAAGCAAAGCTTGGGAGTATGCCTCCATTCAATGACCATGATGAATTATATAAAAAGGCAAAATGTTGCTAGCTTGACATTTGTCATGGAGCTTGTAAAGTGACGCCTAGATAGAAGACTTTGGCCTTCATAAGCTACAAAGAGGCTACATGAGCAGCCCTTTATAACAATACCCAAATACCCATAGCTTATGTTGCTAGGACTTGGATTATATAACCGGTCTTCACACCAAGCAGGACTCGGATTACAACCACCAATGGCATATGACCGCGCCTTATATTATGAGCAAGTTAACTGCACTATGGCGCATATCATTCCAGCCCAGTTCTAGCTTTCATTCAACCATTGTATGAGCAAAATACGTCCCCTGTATTTTAGTTATTATTTATGATACCCAGGAGTGCGTGGTCATTTTGTTAACATGTGCTCATCCAAGGCTACTGAACAGACCATTGTAGATTAGCATGCCGACCATAGCGATATGGTTATGGTTGGTATGTAAAAAGTCGGTGTGTTTTTGGCAAATTCCAGTTAGTGTCCGGCCCCCAGAAAAAAAAAATGCAAAAAATGAGGTCTCCCTCCAAGAACCAGAATGCCACCCAAATACGTGCTAAATAAGTCTAAGTGATATCAGTAAAATCGTCTTTTCTTGAGGTCAAGCGACACCATCCTTGCATAGCGCGGTCATTGGGTCTTGGGGTGTGAAAAGGTCTTCAATATGGGTAATATTTAACTTACATCCTGAGCGCTGGGTATTTATTCATCATTTACATAACAACGACCTTTGTGGCGAATATAAGTTGAAAGGTGTGTTTTTGTGAAAATCCAGTCAAAAGGTAATTTTGAGCATGTCGCTTTATTATGCAAAAATGTTTCACAGTTCCAGTCTCATGAAAACTATACGAGGGCGTTACGTCAGGTCCTTATCCGGCGATTGTGTCCGTGTATTTTGGGTACCAAATTCGCGGGGCAAAAACTTGTTTTCAAACCACAAGCGAAAATTGCGGCAAAAAGACCGGAAATTCAAATGAGCCTTGTGCTTAATCAAACATTTGAAAATTCTTTTATGTGTATCTATTCTGAAGACCCAATTACTATATTTAACACAACAACCAAACAGTTTAGGGAATCCCTGTATTTGTACGGGTGGTGCCAAAATACACGTCATTTTTCCCATAGAGTTATTTGTACAGTAACGTTGGCAACGTTACATAATGAATTGTTTGTTTTCAGAATAAAGGTTATATTTTAATTTACTAATATTGTTACTTTACATGTATGTGTGAACTTATATACAGCAAAAAACAAAATTTGCTTCTTTGGTTCTCGGTTTCTTATTCTGATTTTTAAAAATATTCTCAAATGAATTCCGTTAGTGCCCAAGGGGGGGGGGGTTATGGGAACCCCACTAATTTCTCATTAACGGCTTGGCCGATTTTAATTATTTTGGTATTGAAAGAAGCGATTTAAAAGTCAGACAACAGGACTTACAAAAAATTTCGCGCACGCAAAAATCGCACGCCGTAAAGCAGCAGCGCGAAACAAAAATTTTGGGGGTCCCCTAGGAAACCCCCCCCCTTTGGTCACTTAAGTGTTAAATTGTATATGTAAAATATACAGTTTTCTGATGCTTATCCGTAGGAAAGCGAAAGACGCCTTTCGAACCCTAACACCTATGATGATATCTATAGTTTCTACCGACCCAGCTTGATAACTAAGTAGGTATAGACGTCGTGCATGTAATACGGAATGGTCGCCGGTGCGAATCCGGCTAAGCGCACATGGGGTTTTTTCAACACTGTAGTGCGCGGCCATCTCCAGGAAAGATTAATATATATACATGATTGGAGCATTTTAAAAAATTTAACCCCATTGTGTAGATTAATGGTCTATTGAAAAGTGATATAATTAATTGAGAGTACTACTAGCGAGCATGCTGTAGGGGTCCATACTAACTACCAAAATGTGTTCGTTATACTTAAGTTTAATTGGAATATTCTCCAATAGCACCCGTATTTTTTTTTTTGTTTTGTTTTGTTTCAGTGTTATGTATCTAAAAAAGTAACAAACGTACAGTTATTCCTGGCCTTAGTCACTTGACTATTTAATTTTGAAACAACTAGTGTAACAAAAATGAACAACTATGCAGCATATTTTGAATAATAATTGGTGTTCAGTCGTAAACAGGTGGGAACACATGAGGGCGTTTTAACGGGCGTCAAGTGTCAGGTGTTAATTTTTGAACACATGACACTTTTCGACGCCTCTTTTGAAACACATTGACGCCTTTTCGACGCCTCCGATTGGTGTTAATTATAACAGTTTGGGAACACATTGGGGCGTCCTTGTGTTCAAAATTAAATAGTCAGTTGAATATAGGTCAGGAAATAAATTTACGTGTTATGTTTTTCAAAGGTCTTTGGAAAACAGGACACTGTTAAAACAAGAAAATATGCGTGCTATTGGAAAAAATTCCTTTACAATAATAAAACTTATAAACATAACACCTTTGGTGTTAAAAAAAACCTGACACACAATTGAGGCGTCCGTTTAATTTTACGTTGTTGGCATGTTCTAGCCCGCTTTCTCACGGGTGTTACGCCACTCATTCGCTACAAAATGTCATCTTAAGTCAGCTTTAGATTAAGTTAGCCCAACTTTGAAGTTTACTTTTGCATGATTTCAAATTTAGTTGTTAGTCACGTGTGTCTTTTCTTCAATGACTTTGTGTCTTTTCATATAATGACTTTGACTCATGTGTGTCTTTCTTTGTTGGCTGTCAGAAATTTAAAAAAAAATCAGAAATACGTCAACCATACCAATTCAGGAACGTTGAAGAGATTTAAAATTGCCATTCCCAAAGTAGTAATCCATTTTCAAAAATACTTTCACCACGCGTCACACATTTTGATGGGTTTGTCATATTGTAAAAATGCTAGAGCCTAGGGGGTGATTGTCCCCACACAAAGAGCGCCAAATGCAAAAACAGTGTGGAGATGACGGGGTCATCAATGGCATGTAGGGGTCATGGTGGTTACGACGACAGGGCTAGGACACGAATGATCTGAAAGGTCCCTTGTGTCCTCACTGACCGCGAGGACACAGTCAAGGACACGATTAAAAGGGGGTGCGGGGAAACCGCCAGGTGAAATACGACTATAACTTGATACCCCATGATGACGTGACCTCCAAAGGCTCATGCATTGGGGTGTACTTTTCGAACCGGTATATACTTCATTGGCATAAGGCAGAAAAGCATTATATAGTCTAAAAACTGGTTAGGTGTTATGCGGGGTTCTTATATGTGTGGATGAGGTTATGGCTTATCTGCGTGGAGTAAAAGCCTGAAGTTTGAACATTCTATTACGAGCCTAAATCCTGCAGTGAATATGGTCGGTGAACTGTGCTAAAAATAGTTAGTTAATGGCCTATATTTGAAACATTTGCTGCGGTCTTGTTTATTTTGAATCGTGTGAAATTCGAGATGAAATATAATGCCTTACTTAAAAGACCAGCATGATAGAGCACGTGGAAATATTACCTATATAGGCCTATATTTTTTCAAGTTTCAGCCAAAAATAATAATTGATATTTTATGACTATTATTGTATAAGAAACTACCCATTGCTTTTATAAACTATTATCTTTGGTATATTTAGCAAAGCTTTTATAATTCTGGAATAAGGATCTTTGAATAAAATACATTACGCGGATACATAGGCGTAAATCCCGGGGGGATGGGGGGGATATATCCCCCCCCCAATATTTTGATGAGGGGGGATGGTCAATACAATCATCCCCCCCAATGTTGATGCCCGTTCATGTGTTTTTGGCCCAAAAAAACCTCATATTTTACCATAATAGTTTAAAAACAGCAAATTTTAGCGCGCTTCGCGCGCATTTTGTTCTAATTACAATTACATTTAGCGATTTTAGCTTCTAAATGGCAAAATTTTTCGCGCGCTTCGCGCGCACATGTGCTACTGATGGATCTTAACAAATTCCGGTTCATTCAAAAATTTTCATCATGCCCCATCCCCCCCCCCCCCAATGTCGACAAGAAATTTACGCCACTGCGCGGATATGATATAGTGTCTGCTTTTGCTGTCGAAGGGTGTACATGTGGACGTAACTGAATGATATGGCTATGGCTCACCCTATATGCGTGCGTCTTTCAATTCCTCAAATTTCATCACCAAACAATATTTCGGGTGACGGAAACACAAAACAGAAACACATGAACAAAAGTATAATTTATAATATCATAAATTTCACGGGTGTTTGAATATTATTGTTGCAAGTTTCTTTTTAACCCAGAAAGGTTTGACGGGGAAACTTGAAATTGAGGTTTATATGATCATTGGTGCCATATGTTTTGGGTCAAACCTCTTTACAATATACGTTACATTAGGCCAGTCATCTTGTGTTGTCAATTTTCAAGTTGGTAAAATTCTTTTCACGATAAATACTGTAATTTTTTTAACCTCTGAGATAGGTGAATTTTCTAATTGTGTCTAATTTTGTTTTAATTGACGTAAACTGTCAATTAACGGCTGTGTTCGACCCCGGATAACGTGGTGGAATTCTAGATGAACAATAACAGAAAGGAAAGTTGTTTTGGGAACTTTATAGTATAAAGCGTTCTCACATTTTTTTTCTTTTCAAATCAAAACATCTTGTTCAAGCCTACATGATAAACATTGAACAGTTTAAACCTAATCAAAAAATTGATATGATATGTTATTATAATTTGTATGATTTTTGTATATTCCTATTAATTTTTACAAAATTGTATAATCCTGGTAATAATTGTGTTATATTATTGTATTGTTTTTCCGAATTTGTATTTTAAAGAATGTAACGTCAGTTCAATTACTTGTATATTTTTAATGATGTAATTAAAGGGGCATTTCGTGATCCACAAACTCGCCCACCGGCTTACCTTCAAAAAGTTGAGATTTTTATATCATCTAAACCATTAGCCTTAGTAATCCATGTGTACCTAATCTTACGTGCAAATTCGGTCGTATCTGTAAGAAATTCGAAATTTTGTATTTTCTGTCCGTAAACGGACAGAAATTACAGCACGGTGATCTATGGGACCATGGGAAACAAGCAATTGCTCATAACACAAAACCTCAAGATCGAGATCAACTCCAAATTTGGGAATAAGCTTTTCTCAACGATATCTAGTAGGCAATGAATAAACGAATGTGCTGGAATCACAAAATGCACCTTTAAGCAATTTGAATATTGTAATGATTTTAATTGTTGCTGGACCATATGGAATAGCAGAGGAATATGGACCCAGAATAAGTATAAATAAACAAAACAATAAAAAAAACAAGCTTTCTTGTATAGACTACATTACAAGTTTTGATTTACAGTAATGCGCAAGAAAGAGAAACAAGGACGATTTCTTAGCGTAGTTGTTGAAAGAGTAAATAATTCGGAGATGAGTGACTTTTTTGACTAAAAGATGTGACTTTCCATCCGTGGATTTGCATTCATGATCAGGTAAGTGACAAAAATCGCGCGACTACACAAAAACTCCAACTCCATTAAAAATGCGTATGTGTGCTCACAATAATGTGCGAAGATGCCTCATCTCATTAAATAACTGGCTTACCGCAATAATCACTGTCAAATTGTTTGTAGGAAGGAAAATGGATTAAAGTTGACTATAAGCGTAATTTAATTTACGAGTGATTATCCATGCGCCAATGAACAGCCAATCATTACGGGAATACGGGTAGGTCACTGAATGGATTGAGAAAAGGGGCGGGGCTAAGATACGAGCAAAGTAAAATAATACGGTGAGTTGTGAGATGGCGCGACGCATGAGGGCCTGAACGAGCTTTCTTGCTAAGGCGAGGCGACAGTGAGTGCGGAATGTATTGTGTTTATTTGAGTATGATGGAGATGTAGTAAACCACACGGCACAAAAAGCCAGTTTGACAGACAGCCTGGACAGCGAAACACGGCAGTCGGAGGCGTGCTCATGAAAAGGTACATTAGTGTGTTATCGCTATACACACCGTAATCCCGTCACTCTATTGCAAACCACTGAACCACGCATACATGCGGATTTGTGCGAACAAGAGTGTCAGTGGTGGGACAATTTAAATGAAGTGGTACAATGTTCTTGAACTATACTTGGTAATTACCGCTCCATTGTCGTTGCCGTAATTATGGACTAGTAGCTTATCAACTTGCTGTATTTATGTATCGATTCCTTCTTTTCAATGCTGTTTCAGAGTTTTCGACCAAACTATTGTACAACATAACCAGCCTTTTTTTACTCGTACCACTCGTCTACCACCACAGTGCAGCCTATGTTTACAGAAGGTCGCGAATTGGGGCCTGCACGTATAATAACAACATGTGTTGGAAACTCAAAGAGCTGAAATACACCGTGTATTTGTGTGATAAGCGGCCGTGATATTGGCGACACCAGGCGAGTGTGTGAAATTCACCGTGTGGTGTGGGAACATTTCATAGTTGTTCTTTCCTGTACATGCAAGGACAGTCTGAAATTCGCATTGCAAAAGTACAGCTGTGTTAATACTGTGTACGCCGGTTGGCTTCAATCAAGTGAATTGTAAGCATGTGTGTACTTTCAATGGCATGTGCTTTCACCCATGGACCGCCAGTCCCCATGTCTGGCCGCAGCAGTAACAACAAATGGAGGGAATTATACGTTATTGGATATATACTTCTGATTTTCTGTGTGAGCTTGACCTGTAGTCAGCAACCCCCTGTTGGTGGAATCTTGGGACATGACGAGTTTGACGAATTCAACCCCAAGCCTCAAAAGTGCGTTCCGATCACCATCAAACTCTGCCAAGACGTTGGGTATAACCTGACTCGAATGCCGAATCTTGTCGGTCACGAACTGCAGAAAGACGCTGAACTCCAGCTGCAAACTTTTACACCTCTCATCCAGTTCGGATGCTCTTCTCAACTCCGTTTTTTCCTCTGTTCTGTTTATGCTCCTCTGTGTACAGAGAAAATAGACGTTCCCATTGGGGCATGCAGACCAATGTGTGAAAGAGTGAGAAGAAAATGCGAACCGGTTTTGAACAAGTTCAACTACCCCTGGCCGAGTTCTTTGAATTGCTCTCAGTTTCCACCACAAAATGATGAAAATACAATGTGTATGGATCAGGGTCCAAATGGCGAAGAGGAAATCAGTGATGATTTTGGTCACGGGTATCGCCCTGGAGAAAACTATGGCGGTGACACCGGCACGGGGACGAGTACACCTAATTGCAATCATAAAGCTGATCCGGGAAAGTGGCATTACGTGAAACGATATGAACAGTGCGCCTTGAAATGTAGCGAAGATCTTCTCTTCAGCCCTTCTGAGAAGAACTTCGCTGAGATTTGGATGGCGATATGGTCGGGGTGCTGCTTCATATCGGCCGCTGCGACTGTGTTAACCTTCAGCATTGATCCTGCTCGCTTCAGATATCCAGAACGCCCCATTATATTCCTTGCTATGTGTTACACTATCTACTGTACCGCTTACATTGTAAGACTCATTGCCGGTAGGAATGTCATCGCCTGTGACACGGACGGTGAAGAAAGATTCATGATTTTGGAAGGCTTAGAAAACACAGGGTGCGCTGTGACATTTTAATACTCTATTTCTTTGGCATGGCTAGTTCGATCTGGTGGGTCATACTGACTTTTACCTGGTTTCTAGCAGCCGGATTAAAGTGGGGCCATGAAGCCATCCAACTTCACAGTTCCTATTTTCACTTGGCGGCTTGGGGTATTCCATTCATAAAAACAATAATTGTCCTCGTCATGCGGGTCGTAGACGCGGACGAACTCACGGGCATGTGCTATGTTGGCAACCACAACCTTCAAGCATTGACCGGATTTGTTCTTGCTCCTCTCTTCACATATTTAGTCCTTGGAACATTATTTCTTCTCGCAGGATTTATTTCATTATTTAAAATCCGTTCTGTTATGAAAAGCGACGGAACAAAAACAGACAAACTTGAAAGACTCATGGTCAAAATCGGATTGTTTTCAGTGTTGTATACAGTTCCGGCTACAGTGGTTGTGGCCTGTTGCTTCTACGAGCAGTCGAACCGTGCAAGTTGGTTGATAAATGGCGTCAGTCCGAACATTGAAGTATTCATGTTAAAATTATTTATGTCACTTGTTGTAGGAATAACAAGCGGAATGTGGATTTGGTCGGCGAAGACATTAAACTCTTGGAGAAGGTTCACAAATAGGTTTGCACCGGGTCTGTGCGGTGGTAAAAATCAGGCGTACGCTGGAGATAGGGGGAATGAAACGGCAGTGTAATAACTTGCCTAACTTTTCATCATATCTGGATAGTTCGTGTTTTTTGCCTAACTCTACCAATGTGCGAGAAACCGAAAGATGGCGCCAGGCATCAAAAGTGCAAGCTTGAGAATTTTCAATTAATATGCATTCAACTTCAAAATTTCTTTTCTGTGTTACAAACAAAAAATATATCATGTGATATGACTAAAATCATTTTCTCCCTCTAAACATTTTCGTTTGAATTTGTATGAAATTTTGAAATCAATGAAAATTAGTATTTTTATACTATAAATGTTTTTATTTATATTTAACTTGTTAGCAAATTCATATATCTAGAAAGAAATTATAAATTTAGCAATCATTGTTTCGTAATAAAGTTTTCTCAACTCTCCTGTTTTAGTGTTTGTTCTTTGAATATAACCGTAAAATTTGAGCCAATTCCAAATTTTAAAATTGTGCTTTTGGTGCCTTCTGCTTCGTATATGGTTTAATCCACTAAATATGTCTATTATACTAGTGATTATTACTAAGCCGTCCCCCACCGAATTTTGCTAATTTTTTTTGCAATTAACTATACCCATATAACGGTCACAATTAACTTGTTCTAGCAGTGTATATAAAATTATTATATATTACAAAATGACTTGGTATCTGCAGAACTATTGGCGGGACAATATAAACAGAAGCTGTATGTGAGAAATACATGAATTCGGTCACTTGTTTCAAAGAAATTTGTCATCAAAACAGTTATTTTGCCAAAGAAGATAATATTGTTGTCAATATTAATACTAAGATGTGAAAAAATATGTCATGTGAAGTTGGCGTTTATAAAAGTGGTGTTATAAACAATGCTAAAACGTCATAAAGATAAAATACTTGTGAATGGATGTCATTATTTGTTGTGGTTTTTGTCACTATAATGTTCAGAGCTTGAAATAGAGCATAATTGTACACTTTGCACATACATCAAGTGCTTTCTGTTAGAGGCACTATCAGTGCACTGTAAAAACAGCGTTTAGAAAATGAAGGCAAGGTGGTGTTTAATGTTTAGCAATTAAACACTTTGTGTTTAGAAATTAAACACATGTTTAGATATTTGACATGTTTAGAGATTAAACGTTTTAAAACGTTTAGAAACTTTTAATCTCTAAACATGTAAAATATCTAAACACCAACTGTTTAATTTCTAAACACCAAATGTTTAATTTCTAAACGCAAAGTGTTTAATTGCTAAACATTAAACACCACCTTGCCTTCACTTTCTAAACACTGTTTTTACAGTGTGATTTTCTAAATCAGAAGATTGAAAAAATAATAAAAAATCAGATGTTTGCATGTCTGTAACAAGTATAGGTATCTCAGCATACCCTACTAGCGATATTAAAGACCAAAAGCAACCTTTAATAAGGACATTATCGGACATTTTAGTCATTACTCTCAGTACGGACAATTACTTCAACACGTAATTAAATGGCGATTCATATCTTTGAAAACTGCTGTTTTCTTCCTTTTCTGTCAATTTTTCAATTAAAAGAAATAACTTAAGAAATTCTACAGTACAGACTTATCCGCCATTTTAAGCTATTCCTGCAAATTTCGAAGATTTGACTCTTTTGGGTGGAACACTGATAGTGCCTTTGGTAAAAAAAGACATTTGGCAAAAAAAAGTGTTTTTTTATAGCTCTGTGCGAAATGCGGAAATTATTTGTGTGTGTGTGGTTTTTTTTGGCGCACCCTTTTCCTGCAAAAAATGGGCTCATTGCGTATAGCCTGGTTATATGTGGCAAAGTGACTCGACATGCGTGCGGGTCTGCCAGACAGATTTTTACCATTTCTTTGCAATAGAACAAGCACATTATACACAGTAGAGTATAACCTTTTTTTTTTTTTTTTTTTTGGATTTATTTCATTATTTAAAATCCGTTCTGTTATGAAAAGCGACGGAACAAAAACAGACAAACTTGAAAGACTCATGGTCAAAATCGGATTGTTTTCAGTGTTGTATACAGTTCCGGCTACAGTGGTTGTGGCCTGTTGCTTCTACGAGCAGTCGAACCGTGCAAGTTGGTTGATAAATGGCGTCAGTCCGAACATTGAAGTATTCATGTTAAAATTATTTATGTCACTTGTTGTAGGAATAACAAGCGGAATGTGGATTTGGTCGGCGAAGACATTAAACTCTTGGAGAAGGTTCACAAATAGGTTTGCACCGGGTCTGTGCGGTGGTAAAAATCAGGCGTACGCTGGAGATAGGGGGAATGAAACGGCAGTGTAATAACTTGCCTAACTTTTCATCATATCTGGGTAGTTCATGTTTTTGCCTAACTCTACCAATGTGCGAGAAACCGAAAGATGGCGCCAGGCATCAAAAGTGCGAAGCTTGAGAATTTTAAAATTAATATGCATTCAACTTCAAAATTTCTTTTTCTGTGTTACAAACAAAATATATCATGTGATATGACTAAAATAATTTTCTCCTTCTAAACATTTTCATTTGAATGAAACTTTGAAATCAATGAAAATTAGTATTTTTATACTATAAATGTTTTTATTTATATTTGTTAGCAAATTCATATATCTAAAAAGAAATTATAAATTTGGCAATCCTTGTTTCCTAATAAAGTTTTCTCAACTCTCCTGTTTAATGTTTGTTCTTTGAATATAACCGTAAAATTTGAGCCAATTCCAAATTTTAAAATGTGCTTTTGGTGCCTTTTGCTTCGTATATGGTTCAATCCACTTATTATGTCTATTATAGTGATTATTACTAAGCCGTCCCCCACCGAATTTTGCTATTTTTTTTGCAATTAACTATACCCATATAACGGTCACAATTAACTTGTTCTAGCAGTGTATATAAAATTATTATATATTACAAAAGGACTTGGTATCTGCAGAACTATTGGCGGGACTATATAAACAGAAGCTGTATGTGAGAAATACATGAATTCGGTCACTTGTTTCAAAGAAATTTGTCATCAAATCAGTTATTTTGCCAAAGAAGATAATATTGTTGTCAATATTAATACTAAGATGTGAAAAAATATGTCATGCGAAGTTGGCGTTTATAAAAGTGGTGTTATAAACAATGCTAAAACGTCATAAAGATAAAATACTTGTGAATGGGTGTCATTTATTTGGTGTGGTTTTTGTCCGTATGTTCAGAGCTTGAAATAAGAGCATACACTTCGCACATACTTAGTCAAGTGCTTTGAAGGCGTTATTAGTGATTTGCTAACGCAGAAAAATCGAAAAAAAAATCAGATATTTGCATGTCTGTAACAAGTATAGGTATCATAACATGCCCTACAAGTGATAAGACCAAAAACAACCTAATAAGAATAATATTTTTTATCGGACATTTTAGCCATTACTGTCCGTAGGGACAATTCAACACGTAATTAAACGGAGATTCATATCTTTGAAAAGGCTTTTGTTTTCTCCCTTCAATTTTTCAGTTGAAAAGAAATAACTTACGAAAATTCTACAGACTTATCCCTCATTTCTAAGCTATTCCTGCAAATTTCGAAGATTTGACTCTTTTGGGTGGATCACTGATAGTGCCTTTGGTCAAAAAAGACATTGGGCAAAAAAGCTGTTAAGTGCTGTTTTTTTATAGCTCTTGGTTTTTGGCCCACCCCTTTTCCTGCCAAAAAATGGGCTCATCGCGTATATAGCCTGGTTATGTGGCAAAGTGACTCGACATGGGTACGGGTCCGCCAGACAGATTTTTACAATTTTTTTGCCTAATAGAACAAGCACATTATACACAGTAGGTGCGAAGGGTATAACCAGGCCCGTACGTTTCCACAAAAAGGGCAAAAGGTCCACTTTTTGCTAAATTTGTTTGATAAAATGGCCATAATTTAGAGAAATTTTAACAAGAAAGTCCACTTTTTGGTGATGAGATGTTCAAAAAAATTTTAAAAGGACCATTGTAGCAGGGTTAGGTCCACTATACTAAAAAAAGGTCCACGGCCCTGGGTAGTACGAAATCCCGGGGACGAATAAGGTATTCGGCAATCGAGTCTGGGTATTTTGTCCAGTATTTTTTTTATTTACACGTTACAATGTTACTTGTTAGAATATTTTATCAACGAGTGCAGTCTGTTATATCGTTCGATTTCCTCCGAAATTATAGCGATTTTTCATAATACTCTTGGTGAATAATTTGCTAAGAATGTATACCATGCAGAAGCATATCGCCTTCGCTCATGATTAAAAAGTTTACAATATTTTGTAACAAACTACCATTCAGGGATTGATAATTATTTTCATGTCACTCTTATTCCCTTGGTAACTGGCCACAAAATATCTGTAACAAAAATTCAAGTCCTAAAATTGAAAATCGGCCACGGTGTTTCAATGTTACATTGGATCTATCACAACTTTCGTCAAACAACACTGAAACGGGGGGGGGGGGGGGGGGGGGGTGACCACCTATTTCTTCTCGCTTTCATTTCCAAATGTGAAGTTCAAATTGACACATGCATACGATTAATATAATATGAATTTTGCGGGGTTTCAAATAGATGGTTCAAAGTAGCGCATCAAATGAATTCATATGGCTGTTAGTATTCTTACCAAAAATGCCCCACGGTTCCTAAACCATGGCTTTGGTGTGAGCTTACCCCCTACAAAGTTCATTGTTTGTATGGGTTAAGGTGCGATTGCCTGATTTGACCCTTGGACCTTTCTACTAGCTATCCGAGAAAATAGATGTTCTTGAAACATAAAAGCATGGTGTGGATAGGTTCTTGGCGTTTCATGGACCATTTTTTCGGGATTTTTAATTAAGCTGGGTTCCACTGCATGGGTTGCCTGTTAAAACCTGTTTAAAATACTTTTTATCAACCCCGTTTACCAAGTGAACCACTCAATGTTTTAAATTGCTAAAAATCTAAACACGGTTAAAATTTGTAAACTTGTTTAAAATTTTGGCCATGAGGTTCGTGCACGCGTAAATGTTTCAAAAAGGGGGGATGACCCATATAAAGTCTTCATCTATAGAATGGCCTTCACCCCAAATACCCCATTTTAATTTTTGTTTTGTAGATTTGCAATCCTCACATCACGAGCCGGGCACTATAAATCTTATCGTAAATTATGAATATTGAAATCAATCTGGCCCAAGGAACCATCGGTGGTGGACTGTGGCGTATCACTTCACCGACGTTCCTATTTGTGGTCTATTTGCACGCATACAAAATTGACAGGTCGGTAAATATCCCTATCCTATGTGACAATTGTTTATGTTGAAAGACAGAGGCTAGGGTACTGCATAAAAAATTAGGGATCTTATCTTAATGAATTAATGTGTAAGTTTATTGATTCCATAGAGTTAAAAAGTTTGCTTTTTCTGCATCGCGACCTGTCTAATTCGTTTTTTCTGTTTTTCTTTGGAACAATAGTCCGATAAATAAGCCAGTGAAACAGGTCAATAATTGATTGGGAGTTATTATAGGTTACGGTTGTTAAATTGTCCCTTGAATGGGTATGCTATTCAAAAGTGTAGTTAGATCAAGTGTTTAGAACAGAACGCATGACAAGACTGATTTTTTTATCTCGTTAATAAGGTACAAATTCACTCCTTTCTGATTTTTCATAAAGGCCGAGTCAAAATGAGTTTATAATTGGTTTTTTCACAATTTGATTTGTTTAAATCTGTAATATGGTTATTTCATATATGTAATTCATATATGTGGATTACAGTACATTGTACCAACGAGCGAGAGGTGATCACCGAAACTTAAAAACCCGCTTCTCTTTCCCCTTTTCTTTGCCTTTCCTCCGACCCTTCCCCCTCTACTCATATATTTGGCGAGTGTTGTGCAAAGTGCGATTCCTAAAAGGTTTAGGTTCTACCGGCGAGCAAGGAGTCATGAAAACATATCCGTCTCCTCTATCGCGAATGTCGGTATCCGTTTCCTGAGTAATATAACATCAATCAATTTAGGGGGACTGGAAATTGAAAAATGAATATTTTTAGTTCAACTAATCAAACAAAGCTAACTCATGGTGTCGAACACTATAAGACGGAGTAGTATAGTAACTAAATACACCGGCTTGTCAGCGAACCCCCATTCTTGTCACCTTTTAAAAACACTTCAATGTGCATTTAAAAGTTTTGTAACTGAATTACAACGTTTAAATTGATCATACTAATTTTGATTCATGATATACACGCCATCGTTTGTATACCAAACTTGTTAAGGTGATCCCTAAAGTTGTCAATCACAGTTCTCCAGCGAACCTTTGAGCTCTTGTGTTGACGTGACCCCCGAGTCCGTGTGACTCAATGAACAAGGAGTTTGAACAAATCATAAGAAAAGTATTTACCCCGAATTGGGCTTCTTAAAAACCTATTATACTCATGATCAAATGTATTTTTATAATAAGTTTATACGCCATGGTCTTTGACTCGGAAAATTAAATTAAACCTGCAGGCAAGCGCGTTGCTACTGATGGTGGTCCGGTGTTCAATGGAATGTGAAGTGGAAGAACTAGTTCTGCATGGTGGAGTTTCGTGAAGGAAAAATGTTAGATAACGACCAGAAAGTTGCCGTTTCAAACAAAGGTTCATAAGTATACCCTAGCTCCACTAGTCCACATACCCTCAAGAATCATTTTTGCCTTGAGCTTTTTGCAGACAGTTCAAATTTAAGAACGTAATCATGAGGGTTCAAAGAAAAAAAAACTGTTCTGTGAAGCTAAATTTGCTTCAATGAGAAAAATTCAAAAACTATAAATACAGTACACTACATGTGTCTATAACTTTCTCGAAATGGTTCTAAGTTTAAACCTGGTACTTTATCATCCAGAGTCGTTTAAAATATTTTCTTCGTACTCTTGTACGAATAACGAGACCCGCAATATTTTTACCCACATGAGGTCTCCTTTTTTTAGGTGAGATGTAGGTTTGAAGTTGTGAGAAAATTGTATATCTTGTTCAAGATTGCATACGAGTTATAGCCTCAATCTCATCATGTGTTATTCATACATCAGGCATATATATCCATATATATAAGGGCCATGTTTCATGTGTGAACAGACTATAATTTCGTGCATTTTTTTGGAAAAAAAGAGTAAACCTATTGCAGATCGAGTTCAGAGATTATATGCTAGCTCCTTAACTTGATTTAATTAATGAAACTTTATCTCGAAAACTTGATGTTTTAGATTGTGGATTTCTGTCCCTACGATTTTATTTTACAACATGGCGCCAGATCAGTGAGGTATGGGTAGGCCTACATGGCTAGACTGTACTCCTTGAAAGAGTCAAAGGCCGGTTTAGGTCTACAATAGCGGACATTATTATCAGCAGCGAGCGACGACAGTTATCAGAAAAAAACGTTAATTTAATCACGATTTGAATTCCGATGATCAAACGGGATACAGCACTGTTTCTGCGATAAATTTTGAGGAAAACTCATTATCTCTTTAGCGCCTTTTAGTCCCTAACCCACACCAGCAACTTCTCAGATTATTTCAGTGCGATTGTTTGGTCACCGGTTTGGTAAGTTATGGGGTTCGTGTGAGTTTGTGATTATGGAGTTCTAACAATAGTTTAACTATAGACTGATTAAGTCCCAATTTTTAAGCCTTTTACACCACCACCGCGGGGACTGCGGGAAAGAACCGACTGGGTTGATGCTGGGAAACGACGGGGGTAGAGAAACCAATTCGCGCAGACCCTGAAGGGGCATCCAAGGACGACAATAATGAGTATGGCACTTGTTGAATGTATGCCACGAAAAGGAGAAAAGATATTGAGCTTGTGAGTTTAAAGTTTAAACGTTTAGGGGCTACCCAATAAGCTTTCTGTGCACAGCTGGGTAAATGACCATGTATTGTTTTGAAGAACAACATAAGATTTAACATTATACATTCGAGGCCTAAAGGCTAAATGTGAAACAGTGTCAATATTTTGACATATTTGTAGGTAAATTGTGTAACGACCTTGCCTTACCCGCCATGCCTATATATGCTGGTTGTATTAAATAGGCTACTCAAGAGAGAAATTTCAAGTGAAAAGAGCGGAATCTAATCTAAAAGGAATGAAATTTAGACTGAACTTGTCAGAAATGTCCATAAAATTACAGACTTCGTATAAATTGAAATGTTTTTTTTTCCATAAAAATGCGATTTTCCCTAGCATTAGTGCAACATCCAACTGCACCCACGTCCACCCAAACATCTACACATAATGGGACAAATCTACATAGGTCTATATTCTTATCACCCACAACCGCGTAGGCCTACATTTATCCGAACTCACGTTTAGGTTCTGTTTATTTTACAGAACGAAAAAAAGTGTTTGGAATTTTTGCTGCCATGCACTCTTTATTTTCGTTACGTATTCTGGCGGCAAAATTTCCATTTAAATAGTGCGTTTCTGAAAATCTAACGCATAGGTGCATGTTTAAGTGTAAAATTCGCTTAAAATTAAGTTATAGAGAATAATGGTATAATGTTTGGGTTTTTTTGTTCTTTTTAGTGTTTTATAGGAGCAGGGGTCTGAAAATTTTTGAAGGAAGAGTTGATAACTTAAATTTGTTTCTTTCCTGAAGCATATAGACCCTAAGCGTTCGAAAAAGTTAAAATATCTAAACACTCATATTCAAATGCATAAAATAGATGAAATGATAGTTTAATCGGTGCTTATATACTTTAAGCGGAAACATGTTATATCGCCATAAAAGACGTCATATACAAGTACTCTAAATTGAGATTCAATTCGTCAAAGTATAACTTCTGTTGAAGTGATATGCACCATCGGATACTGGAAGTGATGGTAAAATAATAGGAATTATTTACACAATATAGTGCATTGAATTTGGATGAATTCGCTCAACACCAGGTCACTAACCTCCCGATGGTGTAAAACTATGCGCTAAACGGTGGGGCGAGCTAACGGTGACCTCTGCGTTGATTTTTTTTTATTCGCTTGCCCTGCAGCGAGCGCCCTTACTATATACAGCCAGTAATGATAAGAGTTTTCTATGCAAGAAATAGCGCAGAATAACGTGAACTGTTATAACCCCGGGGTTAATGTATAGACCATTCCTAAGGGGACAATGCAGAGTTTGTTTAAAACGAAACAGGCGAAGGTTGCAAATGCAAGCATATAGGCGAGGTTGGCAAATTTTTTTTTTGGCTAGAAAAGAAGAAAAAATAAAATACTATACCCAAAAGACTATGCGACCCCGTCTGAACTGCTCAGACCGGTGTTGGTATAATTTAATTGAAAGTAACTCTTCTATAAATTCTGTAATATGACGCATATGGCTTTTGATATGATCAGCAACAACCACTGACAAATCTTATTTGTACTCTTTATATTGAACCTTTCATGGTGAAAATATTAAATTTAGAAATGAAAGTTAAAAAAAAGGCCAGGCAAATTTAGCTATGAAAAGGTAAAAAATAATTCTTTCAAAGGACTGTAGGGCATCTCTAAAGTATCTTATTCTTGACATTAAATGAGAATAGCAATAAATAATTACGAATTTTACGCCATTTAATGAACAGTCTAATATTGAAAAAAGAAAAACCAATGATATGAATAAGCTTGAATGCACAGGCCATCTGTAGGTATGTTTACCTTTTGTGTGAAAGAGGTTTTTTTTTTCATTCACAAAATAAAAACTGGTTGAATTCCAAAGCTATACCACCTTTTTTTTAAAGCTTGCAAATTATAGTTTCCATGAGAGGTAAAAAACCGCAATTAGGGGCACTGGTGTCCTGCCTCATGTAAAACAGCGCTTACTGTATTTTGCGAAACGAAACGAAACGGAAACAGAACTCCCATTGGATTACACGCTTTATTCCGTTATGCACGTTATGCATGCGTGACGGAAGGAAGCGTGATCCAATGGGGGTTCTGTTTCGTTTCGCAAAATACAGTAAGCCGTAAAACAGTGCTGTTGTTGGTTTTATTAAAGGTTGGTATCAAAACTAGGCTCGTATTTTTCTTATACCCCCAGTGAAATTATATACACCAACCACTTTCAATTTTTGACTACTACGAAGTCATTTTGTACTATTTTGTAGGATTTCTGAATGGACATTTATATATGACTACAATTAGTACACCAAGACTTCAATTAGTCACAAATTGATTAAATTGTAGTTGGTGTATAGTTGACCGTCATCGGGTCAAATTTGACTACCTATTTTTAAGTGTGTATTATGTCCTATGGGTCAATTAGTCCACATTTTTGCTTATTATCAAAACGGCTGGACGAAACTTGAAAAATTGAACAACAGATCGGGTCGCCCATGCACCTTTAAAATAAACAGCCCATGAAAGATGGACTTAAACAAAGCTTCAAACCCATTAAACTCGACATCATCAGCAGCAGCGTCGTCGGTAACAACAACACTTACACTGACTATCACCTCAACAACATCAATATATAGGATCAACAAGAACCAAAATATCACACTGTGCCATATTTAATGTCTTGCCGTTTTAACTTAATTAGCTCTCACAATAGGTCCCTATCCATTTTCAGATATACTTTGCATATCTTAAAATACGGCTTATTATATTATGCTAGACGACCGTGGTGACAAGTTACACCTCTAGTGCTAATTACAACAGTGACTAAATTAACATTTTGACCTTCACAAAGGAGAGAATTCGTTCCTAACCTCCATGTGCCCTCAAATTTAGAAAACAACCCGAGACAATGGGGCCACATACACGAAGCGCAGATCCAGATCGGATCAGATTCGGATCCAGATCTCGTATCAAGTTTGCGTCTACACGAGCAGATCCAGATTGCAACGCGTACATGGTGAGTACACGCTTGGTTAGTGTACGCTCACTTTAAGCGGACGTTTAGGTTACGCGTAAAGTATTCCTCGATTACCAAAGTTACGCGTAACATACGTACACTTTACGCTTTCGAAAGGTCGGCGTACTTTCGCACTCACTGCGCCGTTGTAAAGTTTATAAACAGTATCCCGTTGATCTGGATCTCGGGGAACCGGATCCGATCTGGATCTGCGCTGCCGTTAGATGGCACCACTAGCTAGTACATTTGTGTTTGAAAGTAGAAATGCCCTTGATATTAATTGAGTTCTATATAATTTAGAAATAACAATGTATCTCCTGTGTTTTGAGCTTTCTGAAAAAGAAACGAAGTATATTTGAGTTTATTTATATCAGCGTCCATACCATGGATACATCGATTAGGAAAAATAGGCACGCGATCAGCGACATGAATACAGCTAGGATCTTGTCAAAGAGTCCTACAGCTTGAAGGTACATTCAACTTATAGACCGTCAGCCCAGAAGGTTTGGTTAGACGAAGAGATACCACTATCTGAATACGGGAAAAATTCTGAGAAAAATATAACTTTTGGAAATATAAAGTGCGGAGACCGTTGTTGCGTGTAGCCCCAGGAGAGGGGTCAAGTTGCTATGGGGGTCAAATGTTTGAACTGCCTCTAATCTAATGAAATATAAGCTCAAAATTATTCCTTAGGTTACAGGAGTAAAAAGTCATGCGGTCACAGGTGTGTGGTGCTTCCTTCCAAGAATTGGGAAAATGAGGCCTAAAGGTATTGTTTATTCAAGAGGTCAACAATTGTAATGCCAAGATTTCTTTGTAAAAAATATTAAAAAAAATATTTAATGCTACTGATCAAAAATATGCTTTTTATTTTGCTAGGGTTGGGTTCCCTTTCATATGGGAGGGGTATAATGTCCCCGTCCCTATAGAGTCCTACAGGGAATTTTGTACCCTTTCCATTTTTACACCAAGGAGATGCCGAAAGTGCAAGCATTTCATCTTTGGATTCAGATCATTAAAAAATTAAAAAAAAATTTTTACAAACAAATTGGGTATTGCAACGGGGGACCTTTCTTGAATAACAAATGACCTTTGCCTATTTTCCCAAATATCTTGAAAGGAAGCACCAGCAACAGCACCACACGCGTTGTTTCGTGTTGTGACCCAATTGACTTTTTTACTCCTGACTTACCTAAGGAATAATTGAGCCTAATTACATTGATTTTCGAGCAGTTAAGCAAGTTCAAACATTTGACCCCCATGTAACTTGACCCCTCTCCTGGGGCTATACACGCAACAACGGGTTCCCCCGCAGGCCTTCATATTTGCAAAAGTTAAGTTATAGTTTTTATCTCAATTTTCCCGTGTTCAGATACTGTATCTTTTCGTAGCCAAAAACTTCGGGGCTTGATTGTCTGATGCTCTATTATCCATAAGCGCCGTAAGATTCCTCCTAAATGTGAATATATATAGGTTACCAGGAGTAAAAAAGTCATTGGGTCCACTGTGTGTGGTGCTTCCTTTCGCCAGCTATTTTGGGAAAATAGGGCTAAAGGTCATTTGGTTTATTTCAGAAAGGTCACAATGTAATGCCAAAGATTGCTTTGTAACAAATATTTAAACAAAATATTTAATGATACTGATTCAAATATGCTTTTAATTTTGCATATGGTTGTTCCTTTTCATAGGGAGGGGTATAATGTCCCCGTCCCATAGAATCCTACAGGAATTTTTACCCTTTCCATTTTTAACACAAGGAGAATGCCGAAAGTGCAAAAGCATTTTCCGATTTTGGATTCAATATCATGTAAACATTTAAAAAAACAAAAAATATTTTTACAACAATTTGGAAGGAAAAAAATAAAAAATTATTGAATAAACAAATGACTTTAGCCTATTTTCCCAAATATCTTGGAAAGGAATCACCACAACGCGTTTGACCCAATTGACTTTTTTACTCCTCTTACCTAATAATTTGAGCTATATACATTAGATTTAGAGACAGTTCAAACATTTGCCCCCATAGTAACTTACCCTCTCCTGGGGCTCCACGCACAACGGGTCCCCGGCAGACTTCATATTTGCAAAATTTATATTTTTTCTCTGATGTTCCCGTGTTCAATACTGTATCTTGTTCGTCTAACCAAACCTTCTGGTCTTGCTGTGGCTCTATTATTTCATAAGCGCCTAAGATTCCTAAATGTGAATACTTAATATAGGTCACCACAATTAAAACCCCACTAATTGTGAAAATACATACATAGTATGTCTAGGTCATTTATTGACCGGAAGCACCTGGAAAGAATTTTTTTCTTGTTGTCATGTCAAAAATTTTTGACAAATAGCCTAATTGACTAAAATGGAACCCCTGCAAAATTGACCTCTAGTCTATATCTATCATACTTTTGGGTATCTTTGTGTTCACTAATGCGTGTAGCATTATTCACTGGTTAAGGACCACGTTTTAACAATGAATAGCTATAAAAGGTCCATTTCTCACTTGGGCGTTTTATTCAGTTAGTCAGAACAACATTGCTTGTGGGCCCCTGATTAAGTGTGTCTAAATATATAAAACAAGAATAGAAATTAAAAATGACCAGCTTCCCGTCTAAATGTTTTTCGTTCACAACTACATGGACCATAATTATCAGGGCCCGTAGCGCAGGATTTTTTTTATAACGGGGGGGGGGGGTGGGGGTGCGGGTCTTCGAAAAAGTGGACTTTTTTGGAAAAATGGACCCATCCCCCCTAATGGTCCTTTTTTAGACATTTTGAACATCTCATCATCACCAAAAAGTGGAATTTTCGTCATATTTGCCCTAAATTTTGAACCTTTATATCAAAAATCGTACGGGCTGACATAAACTGCATTTGGCGTTGTCAATTAATCGACCACATGTGCTTATCCATCGCTACTTTTTAATGGCGAGTTTGATTTCAGTTTATAGGCCTATCATATTTTGCATCATTTCTTTTCAGGGATTGTTTATACTCCTTCAAAGGGGCAGGGACTTCTCACTCGTTCAAGGAGTTAAATGAAGCACAACACCTTGTTGAGTATAAACCCCTTCTGAAAGGACGTAAAAGTTGACCTTCCACTCTTCGGCTTGTTCGGAGTAACTAATTCACATTCAATCTGGATACCTGACAGATTTAGTGGCCGAAAGTGGCGCTGGTGTTGAGGGAATTCATAAACAATCGCATGAACATCGTGATTTGCGTGTTTCCGTATACCGTCACCGTGCAAGATGGTGGATGACGTTATGGGCAAGTGCCGCCCTTTATGGTTACGCCTAACCATAGACGCCTACTACATCATGTATCCACATCCCATAATCCATGCAACCATACATCACGGGCCGTCTTGGCATGTCGAATGGGCTCAAAAACCTGTTTTCGTCAATAAATCCTTGTTTTGATCGCAACCCTAATTGTTTTTCGGTTAAACAATGTTTATCGAATCGAAAAACCACGTTTTTATTGATTACAGATTGCGGATTTTTCGTTGTAAAACCATTTTTTTTGCGAAAACAAGGGATTTACAAAAAAAAGTTTAGTTGGCGAAACACCACGTATATCCGGACAGTGTTAATATAGTGTTAAGGGGGATGACCCGATTAAAGAAGTCTATAAATTTTTTTGCATCTTGATAGAATGATTGCCTTCACCCTAAACCCCCATCTGTAAAGCTTCCCGCCAATATTCAACCCGTTTTTATGCAGTGGGCGGCGCCACGGCATGGGCCCCCAATTTTTTCTTGCCCCCTAGTTCCCCCACCCGCCGAAAGAAAAATGAGGGATTTTGGGCAAAATTCACGATTTTTGGGGGGGCCAAAAATCAGCAATTTTTGGGGAAAATCAGCGATTTGTGGCCAAAATTGGTTATAAATCCTCCAAATATTTGATACTTTCCCCCCCCAGAATTTCACTTTCCCCCAAAAAAAATTCACTTTTCCCCTGTTTGCCCCCCCCTCCCCCGAAAAAGAGATCTGACGCCGCCACGCCGTTTTGAAGTGAGAGCTAGCAACTTAATTTTCATTCCCATATATATTATTTTGGCGCCAAACAAGTTAGGGGTCTTACTTTTTGAAGTTGAGTAAGGGTCCAACCACAAAACTAGAACCTTGTTTTAAAATTCCACTATTTTTTTCCTTTTGGGCCCAACAAATTTAGCGTCTTAGTTTTTTGTTGAGTTAAGGGTCCAACTAAGACCCGTATCAATTCCAATTTACTTGAGCGCCAACCAATTGGGTCCTAATTTTGGTTGAGTAAGTAAGGGTCCAACTACAAAAGTAAGACCCTGTCTCACTACAAACAATACCCTAACTGTTTTGGCGCCATCAAGATTTCTTGAATTTGAAACATGATCTAGTTTTTGTAGTTCTTCTTATCGTATCCAAACCCAGAGGTCTCATATGATTCCACCAGAGATGGATCAACTAGTGTCTGACAGCTTCAGAATTTCTGCAAGGTCCTTGTTCTGGCAGTGTTTTTGCTCCAACATTGGCAGACCAATATTTTCTTGTCTCTGGTAGCTTCTGGTGCTGTTCCACAACCACAGGTAGTGTCTGATCTGCTTCCAGGTAGCCCCACTCTGCAAGGAACGGACCTTAGATAGGCTGATTCTGGTTCTCAATATGTTGAGATATCGCCATTCAGACCATGGGGAGTCAGCTCCAGGTGGAAGAATCTCACCAGGATCAATACCAACAGCTGTTACTCGGTTGAGATCAAGTCTTTCTTTCCACAAGGCAGGTGACTCTCTTAAACTCTTAGAGACTGTTTCAAAGGGTTGAAACTCTCTCTGGATTTAAAGGGCGTTAGCAGCTGGTCTCGTCCAAACTAGGTCTTCACAATGTTTCTTGGCACTACGCTCTTGCAATGCTCGCTACACGACACGGATGTTTGGTGGAGAAATTCCTGCTAGGTGATGTGTACGTTTCTCCGTTGGAGTTGGGCGAAGACATCCTGTGATAAGCCAGCAGGATCGAGGCATTAACGCTGGATCAAGCTTCTGGCATGGGTTGGTTTTTTTTTCATACAGGGCAAGCATACTATGCACTGGGTAGTCACATGGCAAGTGATCCAGCGTCTGCATCTTGTGCGCTAATTCCAAATCGTCCTACATAACCAAACGTACAGGTTTCCTGCATCCTCGGTGGTCGTAGGTAAGATGTTGAACAGAGAGGTGCAAGCACGCTCCCTTGTGGTAGTCCATTCTTGAGCCTATGCCATCGGCTTCTTCGCCTCTAGCTGAACAAGCACATCCTGTTTGCCAGCAATCATTTGATAAACTTAGTCAAGCGGATGTCCTTGGTGATTTCCAGAATCTTATGGAGTAGGCATCTGTGATTAACAGTGTCGTAGGCTGCTGATAGGTCGACGAACACATCTCTGGTTACCATACCCTTCTCGAAAAAAAACCATCAATGTTTTAATTAAGTTATCTACCTTGGCTTGTTGTTGATTTGCCTCTCCGGAAACCTGCTTTGTTCTGGTATGGGGTGTTCGTCTATCATAGGTGCGATACGTTGAGCAGGAGACGTTAAAAAAGCTTGTAGGTATGCTTGAGGAGTGATATTGGTCCATAGCTCTTTTTTGAGGATGGATGGGGGTCTTTGGCCCAGGCTTAGAAGTGCCATAACATTTGCTTTCCTCCAGATATATGGGTACCTTTGGGAAATAAGGCAACAATTGTAGAGCTCAAGAAGCTATTCCTTTGCTACTGGCCGAAGTTTTTCAGTTGCTCAGTTGAGATGTTGTCAGGCCTAATGCTTTTCCTTGTTGAAGTTTAGCAATACCGAATTCACATTCGTCCATGCTGAAGGGGCGAGTGAACCAGGGTCGCCACTAAACCTCGTACGGTCTAGCTTGATCTTATTCGGGGCTTCTTGCTGCACTTGCCATTTAAAAGCAGTTGGTGGGGAACTGGGTTGGGTGTGTGACACATTTGGCTGCTGTGGAGGGTTGTTGGATCCCATCGGAGCTTTCGGATGGTAGATCATGTTTTCTTGCTGGTATGGTCATATCGTGCGTCAAATAAAGTATGCCAGGTTTGGATCTTTTGCTGGGAGATCCTCACCTTTAGCAGTTGTTTTAGCCGAGAAAGGATCAGCTTCAAACATGGGTAATAATAATTATCCTGAATTTTCTAAAATTCCTAGGAAAGGCCTGGTATATATTCCGTCCTAACAGCTCGGGGTATGAATATCCGGGCAGTCTTGTCACTAGTTGGGCAAATGTGTCATAGTTATGGGGTTTGGAGCAATCCTCGTCACGTTCTGATCCAGGTCATCAGTGAATCCTTGCCAGTTGCTTCATGTAGTTCAAGCGACGCTTAAAACCTATATGGCCAAGGGATCACATCTGACCAGAGAGGGAACAAATATTGTTCTGATATCAGTCTCGTTGGGCTTTGGGATATAGGCTGGCAGATAAACCACATAATCCAAGTCCTTTGAAAAGCCACTGCTGCATATCAATAATGATTTATAGAGTGGTTGACTGCCCAGGAATTTGGCTTTCCTTTGCTAAATCACTGTTAGCGTGTTTACAAAAGGAGTGTTATTGAACATTCAAAACATTGTTGGATTATGGTTTTACCTGTCAACCCAGACGCAAAAAAGAAACATCGAGGAAAGCTAGCGGCTGACTGAAAAATGGGCCATAAATGTGTTAAAAGGCACCTTGTTTGGTCTTACGGCAGCGTTGACTTGGGTACCGATTGGACGATGTTGAGTTAGTGGAACAGGGTCCAAAACAATTCCTTGCTATCAGGTTTAGAGATGTTTTTGCTAACAATAGCTAATCAGGGTTGTAACCTCTCTTCCAACGGGTGGTATGAAATGATGGCGGCAGGTTAGAGTCGTGAAGGAGATGTTGACTGTCTACCCTTCCTTTCGACAGATGTCCGTCTGTTATTTCAATTGTAGACCCATTTGATCAATGGCATGTTTGAAAATCGCCAATGAAGAAGTGAGGTTTGGTGGGATTCTCAAGGCTGAGTTGAGGGTGCATGAAGTCTACTGATGGAGGTCTGTACTATGACAGAGCTGAGCTCAATGGTGAGGACCTCGATGTTGTTGTCATCAGACCGGTGAATTTTGCTCTACTGTGGTCTCTCGTTTTTCCACATATATAAGCACTTCCATGTTTTCGATGTTGTATCTCGATGGCAAGGACCGTTCCTGGTTTTGTTGCCGGTACGCGGTGTTATCACATTCCTCTGTGATTTCCTGCAGACATATAGGACATCGCGTTGGAGATTGCACCCATATCAGCAATGATGTTACTTTTTGCATTAGAAAAACCCTCCACTTTTCAATGACGCTATAGTCAAGGCAGACCTTAGAAAAGGCCTGCGCTGGGGTCTAGTCATGATATCGGTATAATTCAGAATGTTGTATGGGAAAAACAGTGTTTGTGCTGTAGAGATTAGCTTCACTGGCAATCAGTTACTGACAGGGTAGACCACAGGACGGTTCTCTATACTTCTCCTTTCTCTACTGTTTTGATGCCAATATATTTTAATTAGTTTTTAGCGTCCTAAGTTTTTAGCTTTACCTTTAGGGTCTTAAGTCTTAGGTTAGGCAATGTATAATGAGGTGTTTCGCTCAGAGGCATGCATGACATGAAGTATCGCTAGTATCTTCAGGCATTGGAAATAAGGTTTTTTAGACCAAATGGAAATACAATCTAATCACCCACACTGTGCAGTCCGCTATAGATGGGGGGGGGGGGGGGCCGTGATTGTCCAGAACAAACTCTATATTTATACGTACTATGTAGGCTATCCCTTAACGTTTAAAACAACCATTTTCCATGTTAGCTTTCAAAACACAGCTTCCTCGATATTTAACTCGACTTGACCTCCCGTTCAATTGGAGAATAATAAAGCGCATACAACAAAAGTTACAAATGGTGACATAAAATGCGGTAGTGAAATAAGATGTCCCTTTGATCCTTTCAATGGAATTGAACCCTGAAGGAGGACCATGCACTTTCAGAAATGGATACTTGGCATACCTCTTTAAACATTAACGAAAAGCGCGGGATTTTTTTGCGGTCAGTTAATATTTTTCGTCGTTTTTATAGAAATGTTGAAATGCAATGTGAGAGATCTGCTCTCTATTCATCCTTAATTTCTTTATAAAGCACATATAGGATCAAATAATGTTTTTTTTTTAAATGAAAAAGTCAAATTGAGGCTTTTTCCTTATATTTTAAGAGATAATTCATCCCTTTTGAAGTGAAATTTTAGCGTGCGATAGTGGTGAAAGTGGTACTGTACAGAGTATCCGTAATGTGAAAACCCTGGAAATTCTTATATAGCTACCAGCTTCTCTTTGATGGTATCGATGAGCTACCTATAGTAGTTGGTTTCACTGACATCTAACCTGAGCTTGGCTACAAATCATTTGAACCCTAAATATCGCTATCGTATACCATGCCCTACATATGACTAAACCTGATAGCTAGATGTGTACTGCAAAATGATACACACGTATTTATATGACATCCATGCATTGATCATAACGCCCGATCATTAGAAAAAGGATTTGCACCGGGGGTTTTCTTTTTTAATATTTCGGCGATTAATTGTCTTGCTTAATTAAACGCCTGAGATAATCGTCTGACAACATTATTTCCCCCTTAATTAATATCAGCGATGGCGCCAAGTGGACATAGGGATCCCCCAGACTCGACCTCTACTCCCCAATTAAAAAAACGTTTGGTCATGCATTGAAGTTTTGTCTCCCGCTTTCAAACCCCTTCCCCCCGCGCGCGGAGTCCTCCATTGGTAATCTTGCCAAAATATATACTCATAATGCCCTAATGGGTACCATTTTCAATTAGTTTCAATTTTTTAGTATATGATAATGAAATAACATAGATGCGATTCCATAAATAAGCTATAGAAAATAGATGGCGAAACATCTTAACCAATAAGCAACGAGCCCCAACTTCTGTTGCATTTGGCTAGTAAAAGGCCCAATGTTAGAAATGGGCGGTTGGAAAACGTGGATTTCTTCGAATTTGAAACATATCCCCAAAGCTAGTTTTGTCCCCCGTTTTTACCGGGCTTTTTTATGGCTAAAATCAGGGACAAAGCAAAGTAGTCACCCTTTTTGCTAATTAAATCACCATCCTTGTCATAATTTAGTAATTTATTAATGTTGCACTTTGCACTCCTAATAAATTTGAGCACTTGCGTATTTTATTTGTACTTTTTTTATGTTGATACCTCAAACATAAATTAAACACATCAGCAACTAAATCACATTCGTGATGTATTTATTGGTTAAAACTGTAAACAGTTTTATCTTAAAAACTAACATTAAACACTTAAGCAAATGGCACATTTTTGGAAGAGCGCCCCCAATTTCAATTTGATCTTTTGCACCGTTACGTTGGTCATTGTCTAAGAAACTAATACCTGCGAAGATAATGCTAAAAAATCGTATTTATCAAAAATAAGCGATTTTTGTAATTAGAAGTGGGACCCAGTTTGGACTTAACGGCAGAGCTGGAAAATGCTACGTTTATGTCCGTCCTGATTGAAATAGTGCCACTCGAGAAAATAACCTCTATCTTGACTTGCCCAACTATTAAAACAACCTAATGGATGAGCCGTAAACGTATATGCGCTATTCCCGGCTATTTCACATGGAGGCCGTTTCCAGCAGCCGTTTAAATTATTATCGGGGATTTCCCGATATTCATTATTCTAGTTACAAAAATTCTTCGTTTGTGAACATATACATTTCCAGCTTAACCAGTCACAGGTAGTTGACTAGCCAGTTCCAATGCAACGTGTAAAAATCTCCAAAATTGTGAAATTTGGGGGCGCCTTCAAAAAAATGTGCTAATGTGCTTAATTTGTATGTGTTCTTAAACAATTTTAGATTTCTTTCGATTAAACACATTACATGTTAAAATTATTATCCGTACCCTGTAAAAATGGTGTCTTGGCGTCATTTGTAAGACTGGTCTGGTATAGACATGTCTTCAACAATAGAAATAAAAGAAAATAAAACCAATTAAAACGTAATCTAAGACACGAAGACACGTCTTCCAGCCAGACCCTGTCTCCCAATTGATGACAAAAACGCGGTCTTACAAAACCCATGTGTCTTGCATAAACATATTGTGATTAGTGTCTTGCAAAGAGACGTGACATTTGACAATGTCTTGCAATAAGACTTATTTGTTGTCTAAATATATACATGTCTCAAAACTGATACACATAAAGGCTTTTTGCCAACACCATTTTACATTGTAGGCTTAATATTTGATTGGATTTTAGTTTACTTTACTTGTGTCATTTAAAATTAACAATTTTAATTTTTAAAAAGCTTTGCAAATTAACACACACGTGTGTTTAATTTTAATTTACAGTGTATTTTAAAATGTGATAAGGTGGTAAATAATCTATCACAAGATACGGCCTAAAATATGTTTAGTGTGCTGGCAGACCGCATAAATTTTCCACGTGTACTTGGTCAGTAAAGTCACAATCTTCGCCATACAATTTCTTGGCAGTATAAATCATAATGTCTAAGTCTAAGACTCCGGAGTAATATAGATGAACTAAAAATAAACATCCTCCCCTTAATAATTTGGATTCTTCACCACTGACCCTCGTCCATCATCAATGACCTGAAAGCAGTGTAATATTCGTTATATTTTTTATCCAGTCATATCCGGCAACCAAGTCCTCGTGAGATACGATCCGATCTAGAGACATTCCATCAATGGCGAAAATGGAATAACGGATACGACTCGCGCACTTGTATGATGAGAGATATAATTAATGTCTTGCTTATTAAAGTAAACAGGCACAGGATCTTTAAAGGGTGGTTTTGAAGAAAACAATCCTGTAAGACCGTAGATTCTTACTTCATTCCTGAAAATGGGCATAATCAGGCAAAATGAATGCATAAGGAGTAAAAAAAGAAGACCACCAAACAACAACAACGACAGCACTGAACATCGCAGAACATAAACACCAACAACAACCAAATTGCCAACCCGACTTGAGTACTGACATTTTCAAATATAACTAAAATGGTAAATAAATGGGCTTTTATGAGTTTAGAAATAGACCAAATAATTTTAGGCATTATAAACTAATAAATTTGAGTGCCAGGATACATTTTAAGTATTTAGTGCTTGCCTTTTCCAGACTTATTTTCCCATTCATTTACAGGGAAATGGATGATTTGGATCAATCTGGATCAGATTACATATCCGCATGTAATTGGTTAAAGAGAAACGTTAATTCTACTAAATATTGTATATTGTAGTAAATAGTCCATATGGTGTAGACCAAAGGTCAAAGGTCATTATATGGTGAGATTAGTTTTTAGACTCCTCCCGTTAGTGGAGAAGGGGGCCGATCCAGAGGCTCTATGTTCGTAATTACTAATAACGGTGCAACATTTTTTTTATTTTTTTTCACCGATGCAGAGCGTGTTCCAAAGTTTAACAATTACAAAATTTTGTATTTTTGTTAAAAATAATACTTTTAGCACAAAATAACGTTTAGATTTTTGTAGGGTCCCATAGAATCCCTTTATCCACGTAAGTGGTTAAATGCCGTTGCGCCATGACTGTCATGGTTATTCAAATACTGCGCCGATTCCATAAAGTTCTTTGACTGACAAAAGTTTTCGGTTTGTGTCACATTTTAACAGTTTACTTGAAATAACTAGGACTCACAAAGCCTAATTAATTTTGCCGCACGTAAGAAATTATTTGTTCTAATATTAAACCATGGTTCATTTTGTGGTTGGTCACTGATCATTGGTTATCAGTGAAGACGTATCCAAAATGAACAGTCAAATAGTATATACATGTAGTTTATGGTTCGCGCAATTATCACAAGTCAAGATGTTATATTTTAATAAAATAATTGGTATTTAGGGTTCACATTGGCCTTTTTACTCGCTTTGTTTGGTTTTACATATTTTGTACCGTCATTATCGCAGATATTTCCTGGTAACACAATGCAAAAGATAAGTCCAATCTGTTTGTACTCGAATGCATTATCGTGGTATATTCGAAGTCTTGAACTTTTTGAAGGTCTTGAACTCGTCCCTATAGACGGGAGATAGATTCTATCAATTGCCCTTTACCCTTAACGAGGAGCATTGACCACTATTTTCTTCGTCCGACCGTATCAGGTGTACTTATTTATTTTTCATTCAGTTCTACTCCAATTGACCGGCTAAAGCTAAAAGAATATAATCGTCTCGGTCAAATCTTTCGTAATTAAAATGTCATCTTAATCATCTTTATGTTGTCTTGAATATGGTATGACAAGATGAAGATCAAACCGGAACAGCATTTGGGATGGCAATTTCCTCCCGTGTCTGTCGGCTTGGAGATGAGAGGCGCGCTTCTGATGCGACAAGTGACCTTTTTTACTGGAGATGGTTAATAAAGTAAATTGTGAATGGGGGAGTTGATATATGAAGCGAGTTTTTAACGAGTTCGGTTGGGCAAGTTGGTACACTCTGACTTTTTTCGGACGCGTTGTTTGAATATTTATCCAAAGTTTATTTTCTTGTTAAGCCAATATCCGCCCTTTGCACGGTTTCGCCATTGTTTGGAGAGACTCGAACTGAGAGCAAATTTGAATGGAAGCATTTACAAAACAAGTTTCATCAGGTTGGATTCTTTCTAAACAAAACCAATGACCTTGTAGGAGATGAGTGCGTATAGGTAACACTCATTTATTCCAGTGCCAAGTCGATGCTTTACCTGCAAATGGCGAACCGTACAAAGGGTGATGATGACGGCACTGAACGATTCATATGGCAGCATTAATTAATGTTAGGTGGTGGTTGTGGTTACAAGGACGGTGGTTTTGTTGGACGACGGTGAATGGTTGTGGTGGTGGTGGTTGTGGCGGTCAGTAGTGGTCGTGATGATGATGACGATGATTGTTGGTAATGATGTCTATAGTAATGAAAATGATGGTAGTGATCATGATGATGATGATGATGACGACGACGACGGTGGTGACGATGACAATGATGATGTTGATGTCGATGACGAAGACGATGACGAGACGATGACGGCGACGATGCTGACGATGATGATGGCAATAACAATCGCGATGAGGATGACGATAATCATGATGGTGATGGCAATAATGATGACCATGACGGACGATGATGATGATGATGATGACGATGATGATGACGATGATGATGACGATGATGACGACGATGACGACGACGACGGACGATGATGATGATGATGATGGTGGTGATGATGATGATGATGATGATGATGATGATGATGATGATGATGATGATGGTGATGGTGATGACAATTGAGGACCATGACGGACAACGCCGATGATGATGATGATGTCAATAAGTCGCTTCTTAATCTGTACTTCAAAATAACTCAACAAGACAAAATAACTTGCTACGAATAACTCCTTCAAGTTGAGAGATATACACGACATTGGCATATCAACCTCAGGCAAAACATGCCAAGGCAATACCTCCCCTCGGCCTTTTAAAAGTCTTATTTATTTTGCGTCCAAATACCGCAAACTTGCTGTAAACTTGCAAAATACCACATCCATAGGCCTATACATTAACTTTCTCAGTGTATGGTACTCATGCTTGAATACTTTATTCATCTTGACATTGAGTTCATATCAAAAGGTTTTATCTGAGCATTTTCCCTCGCATTTAAATTTCGTACATTTTGTCATCCACCAGAGGCCATAAACATGCCATCTGTTATAAGATTTTTACAAGGATATTTGTAGAAAGTGTACAAATAACGTTCATGTATTATGAAGCTCGACAATTTTGCTATTTAGGTCTAGGCCTATATAAAACTTAATGGTCGATAATCAATAACTTTTAGATAAAACATCCAAAAGTCTGCTTGTCTTTCTGTCTGCACGTCTATTCGCTCCGTTTGTCTGTCTTGCTGCGAGCAAGCCCCCCCCCCCTTGCACTTTTTGACATGGCAAGGCTTTGTGAATACGCATTATTGTCCATCCGTTAAATAAATCGAGTATTTAGTGCAAGAAGGCGCCATCTGCAATAGCTGCCATTTGTCAGTTGTGTTGTTATTAAGTGTTATACCTACCAAATCTAACACCTGGCAGCTTTTGCAGATGGGGTCTTTTTGCACTAAACCATCGAAATGTCAAGATGTTTATCGCATCAAGACGATCACATTCATATTTGAAATGAAAGCTCGATGGCACGCATGTGAATTCTTATCATTCGTTTCCAATACACATTGGCGTGACGTTTTGTTATTAACCGTGTGAAGCAAGTTTACGCCTGGAATGAATGAATAAATTATTGAATAAACAAATGTATACAAGCAAACATAAACAAAAGTCATCAAGGAAATCTTCAGAACACTGTTTGCCTAATGCCATTATTATGAAGTCTGTCCATTTAATTGTCTCAATCGTCAGTAAAAAGGAAATCTAAGTCTTTAGACCATTGGCAATAGGGGATGCACCCTGCACACACTATCGATGTAAAAGCATATGAACAAAACATTTAGGCTATAAATAAACAACAAAATCCCAGTTTTTCCAGCCGTGCATGGAATAGGTCCTATACATCCGCACGAATACACGTACATCAAGATGTTTATCACATCAAACCGATTACTATTCATACAAAATCGCGGCTCCATGGCACGCACATGGATCGCAATCATATCTTTATGATTTGTTTCCAATACACATTGGCGTCTTTCTTGAAACCACATCAATGGTCTTCGAGGAGAGGCCTAGGCCTCCTTTTAGGTTCAGCAAAGAAGCCGCTCTCTGATAATTTATGGCATCCTTGGGGTTCGCCATTACCCCACCTATTAACCTTGCATTTGGCCTTTCCACAATACTCTCTCAAAATGCGGCGGAGCTTACGGTTTCCATGACAACGCTCATAATTTGCCAACTTACCAGAAAGAAAATCTTTGATCCATCAAGTCAGTGTAGTAAACATGGTAAACGCAGAAATTTAGTTCAATATTTTGTTTAATCTTTCTGAATGTAGGCAACACTCATTGTGTCAGATATTCTGGTTCAAATGCGAAGTCGTAAAAAAATCTTCTGAGTGATCTAAACACGTGTGAATTTACGAGCTATAAAAGTACGCTAGCGCAAGATGGATGTTTGCTTAAGAAATTACCCATGATTCATGACAGGCTGGCCTCGATTTTAAGGACATCATTTTGTCATTTTTTGACGAGAGGGTGACATTTGGCGGGATTGCAGTCCCTGGAGTAAGTCCGTGATTGATGGCGTTTTAATATGTTGTTTTTGGTTCATGTCCTCATTGAGGTCGTCTGAACCAAATGAGCAGGCATGGTCATAGGACTTCTACTACAGGGCACGGAGGATGTGATGTGATGTTGTATATGCATCGTCACTTAAAATTATCATTGTCTTCATATCTTCTTGATTAGTAGATTCAAGCAGGGAACGGGGTCTATGATTCAAGCAAACGCGATGTCTAAAATCTTTAAATAACCAGGATTTTCGTATACAGGGTGTCTAAAAACAACCAGCCGATACATTTTGGATAATTTGTTGATAAGCTAAGTGATTTTCTTCAAAATGTAAACAAATACCACCCTCACTCGGTCAAAGTTGAGTTTTGTTTGCATTGTTGTATTTGCTATTTGTTGTAGTATAGTCCCCTATAAGTGATTTTGATCTTGATCCTGATCTTGATACGGTATGTCGATAGGCTCCAACTCGAAAGAAAGCCTAATCATAATTGTTGATGATGAGATCATGGAATTTACTTGAGTCAGGAATACTCGTCATGGAATATGGTAGTGCGTTCCAGTCTTTAGCAGTGTTTGGAAAAAATGTCATCTTAAAACAGTTGGTTCTGGCAGCCGGAATCTTGAAAGTAAGGGGATTATGACGTCTAGTGTTAGCTGTAGTCTCTGGTCTGGTGTCGAGGCCAAGATGGTCATTCAAACGAAGGTCGACATTATTATGAACTCAGTATATTGTGCATCATAACAAGCCTCAGTGCTGGTTTCACGTCTCTGTTGCAGAGCTGGTAGACGGATGTTCTTCAACACTTCAGTCACTGAACTTTACCTTCTGTAATCCTTGGTGATGAAACGGGATGCACGTCTTTGGATAGCTTCAATTTTCTGGATGTTTTTCTTAGTATGGGGATCCCAAACTGTACTACAATATTCCAAAAGGCCGGACCAAGCTTTTGAAGGCTTGAATCTTAACATTTTGCGGGGCATTCCCCCAACATACTATTGGCCTTGGTAATGACTTTATCAATATAAGGATTCCGTTTCATGTTGGTTGACAGCATAACGCCAAGGTATTTATGCTGGTCAAGAGCCTGCAGGAAGTGCCCAGAGAGCTTGTAGGAGCACTCGATCTTACTTTTCCTCCTTGAAAAGCGCATGATGCGGTTGCATTTTCTCCGGCTTAAAAGACATCAGCCATTTCGCCTCCCACCTCTCAAGACATTTCAGGTCCTTTTGAAGAATTTCACAGTCAGATGACGATTCGATTGGTCGGTAGACAACACAATCGTCTACAAAAAGGCAGACATTTGACAGGAGACCATCAGGCAGATCATTTATGTACATGAGAAATAGAAGGGGGCCAAGGACTGTACCTTGGGGCACCCCCGACAAAACTTCCACAGGTCTAGATGAAACTCCTTGGATGTTAACACTTTGCTGTCTTCCCACAAGAAAGGACGATATCCACTGATGAAGTGAACCGCTGATCCCAAAATGTGTGAGCTTGGATAACAGTCTACGATGAGGCACGGTGTCAAAAGCTTTAGCGAAATCTAGCACAATCGCATCAACATGCTTACAGCTTTCAGAAGAACTCCAGATTTTATGGACTGTTGTAAGAAGCTGGGTCTCGCAGGATCGTCTAGCACGGAAACCATGTTGACAATCACTGCGTGTCTTGTGTTGGCCTAGATGACGCATGGCGTGGCTGTAAATCACATGCTCGATAATTTTACAGCAACGAAACTGGCCTATAATTAGCGGGATCTGTACGCCCCTTCTTGTAAATAGCAGTAATGTTTGCCTTCGTCCAAGCTTGAGGCAAGAAACCAAGCTGGATGTTTTGATTGAATATTTTGGTAAGAACCGGGACATTTTCATTGGCACATTTCTGAAGAACAAACGGATGGATCCCATCTGGACCGGGAGCTTTGAATGGAGACAGATTCTTAAGAAGCTTGAAGACACCCTTAGAGTTGACAATCAGGTCTGGAGCAGAAGGTAACTTCCACCCAATAGCTTTAGGAAGAGGACCTGAACTCTCTCTGGTAAAGATGGACTTGTACTGACTGAGAGCTTCGGCTTTCTCCATAGCAGAGCTGACCAACTTGCTGCCATTGAACTAAGATAAGACACATTTTTAGGTCGCGCGATGTTTGGGAAAAATTGGAATCCCGACTTTTTGTCCCTTTGTACAGCCAGTAAAGGTACGCTGAGTTCGGATTAGGAGTTAAATGACGATATTACCACTAGAATTAGCGATTGTGGATAGCGGTCTATGGATATCAGGGTTCAAGTACAGTTAGGATTACGGTATTAGGTTTAACATTATCGTACTGTGTACGCGATATCCTTGGGTTTAATAATAATGTTAATAGAAGCAATAGCGTACTTTTAGTGACAATTCGTAGTATTTTGAAATTATTGGTATTTACTTGCCAAGCCTCATCAATATTCATGAGTGCCGTCCCGGTCATGTGGTCGAACCGTCCAATCGCACAGTGCAGCGACATGTATATGGGTCCCCAGATAGCGCTGGCCTTTCCACTGGCTTGTCATTCTACCACACGTTTTGGTGTGCTTTAGATGCACATTGAATATTTACACTATTCGTATTTTTGCTCAAGATAACCTTGGAGTTAGATTCTACCAAAGGATAGGTACATGTCAAAGATAGTGTGTCGAGAACGACATTGGCGTACAGAGCTTTTAAAGTGTACGTAGCACTATAGACTAATAAAAGTATATTCTGAAGTTAAAAGTGGTGTCTTACAGAATTACAGGTCTTCCTTATCGGTGGAGAAGTCGGAGTTCTGTCCTCCTCAACTTACACTCGCTATAAATTAAAAGATCCATATCACTTGTGGCGGCCCCAAACACAGAAACATAACGAGCGCCCGCTACAAACTTGTGTCAGAAGTGGGATCTCAAATTTTAGGATAGAGGTGTTTTTATGGCGGAAGAGGGTGTGTACGTCGGAGAGGGGGTGGAGGAGAGGATATGGAGATAACGAAAGGAGCTGTACGACGGAGAGTAGATGATGTAAGGGATAAGAAGGAAATAGTTGGAGCGGAGGGGACTGCCGAACGAGAAGATGAGTGGTTGTTATCATTTGAGTAGTTATGATGCGGAAGGAGCAGAAAAAGACTGGAATATGGACAGGGACGTGTGTCTGATGCCAGCCCTATCTGTGCTCACCGCAAATGATATTCGCCCGAAGGAGTTGACGTTTGCGGAGCTTGTCAGAGAATGTGGAAAGAGTTTAGTCCGAAAAAATGTCCTGAGAACTACTCTCTGGAGCTATCACGGCGTGAACAGAAGCCAGGAGAAAGTTGGTATGCCCTCGGGCTAAGACGTTGACTGCGTTAGCCTACATCAAGATTGAAAAGACGGAAGGAAAAACAGGCGGATCTTCGAAAGAGATCTTTCGTGAGACTCTGAAAGAGGCGGTTTTGGAAGCTCAGGCGGTTGAATCATTCTACCGATCGGAGAAGACGCGGGGCCGGGCGGGGTAAGGTCGTGTACGCCTGGGCAGATAAAGTACAGGAGTCCTCTAAAGGAAAGAAGTGTTAGAAGCTCGAGTGAATACCAGTTTGGCACAGGTGGAGAAGTTGTTTAGTTGATTGAGTGCATGAATGCCAAACGGTTAATGAATATGAGCGGGTGGAAGGAACCAATTCACCACCTCGGAAGTACCTAGGGCCGCGGACAGAAGGCACGATAGAGGGTCACACCACTACCGATACCCTAAATCAGCAAATGCAGCAGAGATGAGATCGGAACTTGTCTGCCACTTTTGCAAACACACTGGTCAAATGTGGAGAGATTGCCAGGCAAAGGCAACTAAGAGGTGTTATCATTGTATGAAGACAGGTCATTTCGCGAGAGCATGCAGTCATCAAGATGTAATGTGTCTGAACTGTCATCAGGAAGGCCATTTTGCCTGGGATTGTTGGGTAGATTCTGGAAACGAGCCAATGGGAAGGCCGACAGCATCGGGGCCCAGAGTCAAAAGTAGAGGAGGAAGCTGATTTCATAGTTAAGGTTACATAATATTGATATAGGGTCTGGGACGGACGGACGGACGTAAGCTTTCTGTTCTCGAATCGTCGCCACATGAGGATACCAGCAGGCCATTGCATGGTGGTGTCAGCGTTTGTATCTGGGATTGCTTGCGGTTAATACATAGGCCTAGTCGAACCATTGGAAGATAACTTTCTACAAACAATGGACTGCTGTTAGCTAGGACCGTGGTGGAGACTGATGATAACTGCATCATACCGGTTACGGTATACGAATGTGGGTGGTCAACCTCGGGATGTGAAGCAAGGAACAGATTAGGCTATTCTTATTGGCGGAGAATGACATTTGTGAATCAATGGTTGCCGAGATCAGACAGGGAGAAGAGTTCTACGAAGTCCCCGAGTTTCTGAGTGAGTTAGCAGGGCAATGTGCTTCATATTTCAAACAGGAGGACCATGAGAGAGTCAATCAGATGTTGGCGAAGTATCAAGATGTATTCTCCAGTGGCGAATACGATATCTGCAGAACCACCAGGGTAAAACAGCATAACATACCGGCAATTCTTGACCTATTCGGCAACCATTACGGCCGCGTTCGTCGCCGCAACAGAGGGAAGAGGTGGAGAGACAAGTGAAAAAATACTCGATGAGGCTCATCCAGGCATCGGATAGTCCATGGTCGACGAGTCCTGTAGTGTTGGTTGCCAAGAATGATGGTTCCAAGGGCCTGTGTTTGGACTATAGGAAACTTAATGAGATTACCGCAAAGGAAGCGTACCCGTTGCCTCAGATAGATGACTCCTTAAATGCGCTTGGGGGAGCAAAATACTTTTCTTCCCTAGCTCTGGCATCCGGGTATTGGAAAGTAGAGTTGGATGCTGACGCTAGAGACGAGACTAGTCTACCTTCTCGACAACGAGCAAGTTGTATGCTTGGAACGTGCTGCCTTTCGGTCTGTGTAAATAATGCCCCTTCCACTTTTAAAAAACTGATGGATAGCGTGTTGGCAGGATTGCAACGGGAAACGCTGCCGGTTTATTTAGACGATGTGATTGTATTCGGCAAAACTGTGCAGGAGTCGCTAGAGAGAGAGAGTTGAAAGCTATTTTGGCTAGGTTTCGCGGTGCGGGCTGAAAATGCAATTAAGCCATCAAGATATCACTTGTTCCAGAAAGAGGTCAGCTTTTTGGGGCACGTAGTGTCAGAAGAGGGCACTCACGCGGACCCTGTCAAGATATAAGCTGTGCGAGATTGGCCATCCAAGAACGCGTACCCAGGTGCGGTTCCAGTATCATATGATTGGCGACCTATTACCGCCGTTTCATCAAGCGGTTCTCAGACATAGCAGTTCCATTACACTGGCTAACTGAGAAGAAAACGCCTTTCGTGTGGACCAGTAGGGGTGATGATTCTTTCTGTAAGTTGAAGAAGGCTCTGACTAATGCATTAATCTTGGGCTATCCGAGAGCTGAGGGTCTGTCCATATTGGATACTGATGCTAACAAGTTTGCGATTGGTGGAGTGTTGTCTCAGGTGCAAGATGGAGAAGAGAGGGTGATTGCCTACGACAATAAGTCTCTATCCAGGCCGAAGAGGAATTACTGCGTGACTAGTGATCAGTTCTGGCAATCGTAGTGTTCCTCAAGAAGTACAAGCACTACTTTTGAGGGAGCCGTGTCAAAGTCAGGACGGACCATGGGTCACTGCGCCATGTGCTTGTGCAATTTCAAAAACCCCGACGGATAGCTACCAATGTGGTTAGAGGAGTTGTCAACATTGACCTCGAGTAGCACTAGATACGGCGACGCCTGAATACCGACGGCCTGTCGCGGATACCCTGCCAACAGTGTGGTCGAATGGAAGCTAAGAATGCCCAGAAGGCGGAAGATTGAGAAGAAGCAGGGAATCGGTGGGCGGTTCTCCAAACCTGGAGTTTAGGGAGTTGGCAAGGGCGTGTGGATCCGTGGATCAGGAGAACCATTTTGCGATGAGTCGTCTAGTGAGGATAGCTCTGGATATATGGGCGAAATTGGATGCCAGACGGATGAGCCAAGAGTAATGGTAGACATAGGTTGTGCGGCTGCAGGCTGCCAATGTTGGGGAAGAAGCCTTTGTTGGGTCAGCATTTCCACTAGCTGTCCACCCCATGATGCAAGTCGGCTCTGCAGCTGACGAACGGCACGATACTGATAATGACGATGACGATGGGTAACTCTCTACTTGTTTCAAACCAATGTTGGGTTTAGAGCTGGATGCTAGCGAAGGCTGGGGAGACGAAGCTAAGCAAAAGTCACATACTAACTTCATAACCTCAGACTACATTAGTCACAATAAGGTGCACAGTTTTCTGACGAAATGATGGGTCCTTTATTGAAGAAAAAGAAAAAGGAGGCCGGTGAGGAGCGTCCGCCTTGGACCAGCGTAGCAGCATTGTCCGATTTAAAACTTACTGGGCCAATGGGATGTGCTAGTAGTTATTAAGAAGGTGTGTTAGTGAAAAAGCGGGAGGGTGATGACGGCAAGCTTGTAAAGTGGTTGATAGTCATGCACAGGACACTTGGGAGAGACAAAACGCTGCCCAAAGTGCGGGGACGAGACTATTGGGCTGAGATTAATCATCTCCGCAAGTGTATGAGTTGTGCACAGAAAAAGGGTACACCGTGCCAACGTAAACACCGAGCTCCCTTAGAGCATGTAGCAATTGATGTGCTTGGCTCGCTCACTGCTCAGGTTAACTGATACATCATTGTTGTCCGAGATTAGCGGACAAAGCGGATGGAAGCCTTTGCATGAAGATCAACAGACCGAGAGTGTGGCTGCAAAGCTAGTGGATGAGTTTGTTTACAGGTTCGGGGTTACCTTGGAGTTGCGTTCCGATCAGGGCCAGGACTTCGAATCAGCAATGTGCAGATTGCCAGGCATTGCAAAGACATGCACGACGCTCTATAATCCAAAGTCTGATGGGATGCTAGAGCGGTTCAACAGGACAATTGTGGATGCTGTGTCACTGATGATACAGCTGCATCAATTGCAGAAAGATTGGACCATTACATGATGTACGTCGGATTTGCTTACCGGGCAAGCGTTCAGGCATATTCGGGATAAGAGCCCGAACATGATGCATGATGTTGGGACGTGACGTGTGAGGAAGTCCTGTACTTGGAAGAACCAGTTACGCAAGCGTGATTTTGATCCAGGTTCTACGTTCGAAATGCGGAAGGAGTTCTATAAGGCAGTTGTAGTTCATAAGTCACAAAACAACACAACAGAGACAAAGATTGTAAATTCCAGGAGAAATGTCGCAAGTCTAACTTTTGGCGGCTTGTACGAGTGACACTAGAGGGGAAGTGTCTGGCATTCCTACTTTTACTAAAGAGTTTGCCGATAATTACTATCCTACGACTTACAGCGTAGCTAAAGACATTGATCTCATTGCCATTTTCAAATCTCCTTGGTTAAATGTACCGAATTCGGATGACCAAAATTTCCAATCATTCATATTTCACCCATGATATCCGTAAAAATCTTAATTGTAAAAGCTCCTCCTCTACTCCCGTCCCCGATGGCGTCATGTATGGCCATATAAAGAAACTTCCCTGTACCCATAGGTTTATGGCCACCCTCTTTAACAAGATCCTTGAGTCATGGCGTCCACCAGAAGGTTTTACTATGAGTCTTGTCAAACTGATTCATAAAGATCTACATTTCATTACTGAAGATCCGGGTAATTTCAGGATGATAGCCCTTACCAGTGTCATTGACAAGATTTACCATCTGCTTTTGGCCGAAAGATTTGATTCTTTTATAAAAAAAATAATGGTTTGTTAGATATTAAACTTCAAAAAGCATTGCTGAAGGGCCTTAATGGGACCCTAGATCATAACTTTGTTGTAACTGAGCTAATAAACTTGCTTTAAACAAGTTAAACTTTAAAGTGATTTCATAATAATGTGATCAATAACCTGACAGAAAACAACTATATCGACCAATAAGGATTTCATGAAGAAAATATCAGGATGTGTGGAACACACAGAGGCACTAACTGAAATGCTCCAAGATGCCAAAAAGAATTGTAAACCAATTGTGACAACATGGTTGGACCTGCAAAATGCATACGGTACTGTACCACACAACAGTTTGCTTTAGAGTGGTATCATGTTCCAGACCACATTAGGAAGATAATATTTAAACACTAGCTGTCCATATGTGTCAAAACAACTGAATGGGCAACTGACTGGACACAGTGCATGATAGGAGTCTTCCAAGGCTGCCCACTCTCCTGCATCCTGTTTTGTGGCCGTCTTCAATCTGTGTCTTGATCTCCAAGACCAGTCCAAACACCTCGGGTACTGCATGAGTGGATCTGACATCATCTGCCAAAGCATATACGCAGATGACCTGACCCTCGTAGCTAGGAGCCCAGAAGGATGCGAATAACCTGTAAATACAGTGAACAACTTCCTCAAGTGGACACGGACCATTGTACATTGTTCCACATCCTCAATGGTTGTAGATACTCATTACAAAGCGGAAGAAGATACAATGGCGCCATGACCCAACAATGAACGCAATCTCTACAGTCTGGCAACCGTACGGCCGTAGAGCAAATCAGAAAAAAAAACCGTCACACTGAGAATCTGAACTCCATCTCTACAATGCCTTTCGCACAGCTAGGGTTACAACCTATGCAATCCAGTTTGAGAGACAGAGCCCAAACTAACTTCTGAAGAAGGCCAATGACTGGATATTCCTATTGGCATGAGGAACACAAACAAAGAGGGTTCCTCCAGATATCACTGAGACAGCTAAGAGACGAGATATCACACCATCTTTTCACCAAAAAACAAAGGGACAGTGATCATCATATAGTTGAGAGTCCCTATGGGGCGAAAACGATCCAATGCATAATGCAAGAAGTGCAAATACCAAGAATCTAGTGGTTGAATGTGAAAACAATGGGTGGTTCTACCTAACTACTTTCAAATTGAAGTAGCGAAGCTGAGGTTCTCCAATACATCAGTCAACAATGCCTGGTATCTTTGGGCATTCCTAAGGAAAGAGAAGGACAACACCCGACACAGATGCCAAAATTGAAACTCAGAGCGAGCTATGTCAACTGGCTCAGCAGAAGAGATCGAAGGCATCAGTCAGACAGATAGGGCTACAGCAACTCCAGCAATATGCGCTGAGGGAAGTGGAATGGGTTTGGAGCGCTCACAAAACCATGTTTAACCCGCCCAAAAGTCTGGTCCAAAGCCCCAGAGACCTCAGAAAACACTAATCTAGACAAAGAGATATTGCATAAGGCGATTTCCCCCCTACGAAGTCACCTTCACAGGAGGGAGGAGGATCTATCAGCAGTGTATATCTTAAAACGGATTATGATATTTTGCGCAACGAAAACGAACGAAAACAGATTTTAATGGTGGAAGAGGGGTAATTTAGGAAAAAATTGAAAAAAATATCAGGTACTAGGTAAGGAGGGTGAGATTTTGCGAAACAGATTTTCTTTGTACACGATACAATATGATTTCAAGCAACTTTAAGAGGCGGAGTGAGAAGAAGGGAAGTGAGGGTGGACGAGGCAACAGGACAGGAGGCGCGAATGAAAAGGGGAAGTCAGGCACAGGGGGACAAGGGGGGGCCGCAAAAGATGACACCGCCGGCCCACAAGCCCACCGGAAAAATCTGTATCGTTTCGTTGGCGAAAAATATCATAAGCCCTTTAAAAGGATTAAAAGTAGGCTCCGAAGCGGGACCGCGCTGTGTTCTGTACCAGTGAACATTCCTCAAGGGGAAGGGGCAGAAAAAGGAACACTGGCAGGGAAGAAAGCACAGAAAAAGAAATAAGAGGGAAGGAGGGGACGAGAAGTGAGAATTTAAATAAAATGTGAGCATTGTGGAATTATAGTAGGTGACAAAGACATCTAGGTTTAGCGTATTACGTGTCAAATTTACTGTACCGACGCGTATTGCGTATTGTGAACAAAACATGGAGGGCGTTTTTTTAAAAAAGTGTTAACTTTGAAATTAAACTGCTGTTTGTTTTTACTGTGTTGGGTCAGAATAAAAGAGGGTTTATGCACCCCATGTACTGATTGCACCCGAACACACACGTAAACGGGGTTGTAACGTTTTTAACCTTTATGTTATCAAAAACCTAAAGTTGTCTTAAAGAGTCGATGATTTGCCTATGATTGTCTCCTGTGCAGTACACAGTAATAAAAGTTCAGTACGTTGAATATGTCTACCACTGCAAAAAGTGGCCAGAAACGCGGTTGCTTGCAGAAGAATGTAGTGGTTAGGTATTAACATGTCAAGTTTCTTAAAAACACTCGGCGTGAAATAATACGACTTAAATGTTTAGATTTTAAACAGGGTTGTAGCTATCAATTGATATTAAAAATTTTGACCAAAGTGTGAGAAAAACGCGGTGCAAAAAATTGTTAATCGCTGTTTTTACAGTGTAAAACAAAAAAACACTCCCCCCCCCCCCCCCCTCCTGCACACACTAAGATAAATAATTCATAATTCAAATATGAATCGCTTTTTGAGTATCAAATATGCGTGGTAATTCAGGTTCTGAAAAAGTTAAAAAAGTATGTGGAGTGGATAATTATAAAAAAATTTGTAATTCTGAAACACGTTTGAAATGAACACCTTGTTGAAAGCCTAGTTACATGCTTCTTTAGACACGTGTATCATGAGTATCGTTTTACATCTGTACATCTTATTAGATATATAAGATTACAAGAAGTTTAATAAGGGAGGAAGAAACAGATAAGAAACTGCACAACAATGCAAATATTTTAAAACATTTTTTGTTGTGTGTTTTCAAAATGTTTCCATTTAGTTAATTCAGTATTGTATTATCACGAATTTTTAAGTCTCCACCTTGTGAAAGGGTCTTCTTGGCAATAGACAATCATTGTTGAAACCAGTTTTTGAGACACGTGTCCACAAAGTCATGTCTCTATGCAAGACATGTCTAAAGTGTGTCCTATGCAAGACACCCAAACACAAGTCATGTTTTCATGCAAGAGAAGTGTCTGCCACAAAGTCATGTCTTTAAGCGAGCATGTCTAAATTGTCTCGTCGCTATGTAAGACACAAACACAAGTCATGTTTTCATGCAAGAGACACTTGTCTTGACACAAAGTCATTGTATTTAAGCAAGACATGTCTTAATGTCTCGTCTCTATGTAAGACACTCAAACACAAGTCATGTTTTCATGCAAGAGACGTGTTTAGACACAAAGTAATGTCTTTAAGCAAGACATGTCTAAATGTCTCGTCTCTATGTAAGACACGCAAAACAAGTATATGTTTTCATGCAAGAGACGTGTCTTGACACAAAGCAAGACAGGTAACGGTCTGTCCCTATGTAAGACACGCAAACACAATTCATGTTTTCATGCAAGAGACGTGTCCTGACACAAAGTCATGTCTTTAAGTAGACATGTCGAAATGTCTCGTCTCTCATGTAGCCCGCAAAACCGCAATTCATTTTTCATGCAAGAGACGTGTTTGGACACAACGTCATGTCTGTTAAGCAAGACATGTCTAATGTCTGTCATACTGTTATGCTCATGAATGAGTACAGATAGATGAAAGTGTCTTACAAAAACGGAAGTAAGGAATGTCTGTGTGCAAGACTAGTCTAAATTTACTTGTCTCTCTATGTAAGACACACAACCACAAGCCAGTATGTTTTCATTGCAAGGAATACGTGTCTTGAAACAACAAAGTTAGGTCTTATGAAGCATGTCTAAATGTCTGTCTCTATTGCTACGACACAACAAATCACAAGTCATATGTCTTCATGCAAGGACGTTTGTCTGACACAAAGTCATGTCTTTAACTGAAGCAAGACATGTCTCTAAATATGTCTTTGTCTCTATAAGACACAACACAAGTAATATGTTTTCATGCAAGAGACGATGTCTTGACACAAATATGTCTTTAAGCAAGACATGTCTTTAATGTTTGTTTAGTAAGAACAAAACACAAGTATTGCATGCAAAGAGACGTGTCTGACACAAGCAGTCTCTATGAACAAGACAGTCTTAAAGTCTCGGCGTCTATGTAAGACACAAACACAAGTCATATGTTTTAATTGCAAGAGAGCACAGTGTACTTGTGACAACAGTCATGTTGTAAGCCAGACCATGTCTAAATGTCTGTGTCTATATAAGATCAGCACAAACACAACCAGTGTTTTCATGCAAGAAACGTGTCTTGACACAAAAATAATGTCTTTAGCAAGACTGTCTAAAGTCTTGTATCTATGATGTTTAAGACACAAACACAAGTCATGTTTTCATGCAAGAGAACGTGTCTTGACACAAAGTCATGTCTCTATGCAAGACGCGTTCAAATGTCTCGCTCTATGTAAGACACAAACACAAGTCATATGTTTTCATGCAAGAGCGTGTCTTGACACAGTCATGTCGTTCTTTAAGCAAGCATGTCTAAAGTCTTGTCTCTATGAGACACAACAGCCATAGTGATTTTCATGCCAAGCCAACGGGTCTTGACCCAACGTCAGTCTTTTAAGCAAGAAAGGTACAGGTCTAACGGTCTTGTTGCGCTATGTAAGACACACAACCACAAGCCATGTTTTCATGCAAAAAACAATCGTGTCTTGACACAAAGTAATGTCTTTAAGCAAGACAGTCTAAATGTCTTGTCTCTATGTAAGGACACAAACACAAGTCATATATTTTCATGCAAGAGACCGGGTCTTGACCAAAAAAGCATTGTCTTTAAGCAAGAAATGTTCTAAATGTCTGTCTCTATATGTAAGACACAACACAAGTCATATTGTTTTCAGCAAGAGCACATGTCTTGACACAAAAACCCCAAAGTCATGTCTTTAAGCAAGAAGACATGTCTAAATGTCTTGTCTCTGATGTAAGCAACACCACAAGCCATGTTTAATGCAAGAAACGTGTCTGACACAAAGTCATGTCTTTAGCAAGGACATGTCTAATGGCTCTTGCTCTCTAGTGTAGCCCCCCCCCCACAACACAAGTCATGTTTTCATGACAAGTAGCGTGTTCTGGACACAATAAGTCATGTCTTTAAGCAAGACCATGCCTTTATCATGTATGAAGGAGCACGTTGTGCATAGTATTTAAGACACAAACACAAGTCATTATGTGTTCATGCAAGAGGACGTGTCTTGACACAAAGTCATCTTTTTTTCTGCTCTATATGCAAGACATGTCCAAATGTCTCGTCTCTATGTAAGACACAAAACACAAGCATATGTTTTCATCAAGAGAGTGTCTTGACACAGTCAGGTCCTTTAAGCAAGACATGTCTAAATGTTATTGTCTCTATGTAAGACACACAACCACAAGCCATGTTGTCATGATGCCAAGAAACGTGATCTTGACAAAAAGTCAGGTCTTTAAGCAAGACATGTCTAAATGCTCCCCTTGTCTCTATGTAAGACACTCAAACACAATCATGTTTTAATGCAAGAAGACGTGTCTTGACACAAAGTCATGTCTGAAGCAAGACATGTCTTAATGTCTCGTCTCATGTAAACAACAAAAACAAGTCATTATGTTTACAGCAAGAGACATGTATTGCACACAGTCATTCTTTTAAGCACAGAATGTCTCTAAATGTCTTGTATCTTGTAAGACACCCAAACACAATTATATGTTTTCATGCAAGAGACGTGTCCTGACACAAAGTAATTGCTTTAAGCAAGACGGATGTCTAAATGTCTCGTCCAGACACGCTAAACACAAGTCATTATGTTTTCATGCAAGAGATTCAGTTTGTAAAGACGTGTCTTTGAAGAAGATTTAAGACATGACGCGGTGGAGGACAATGTCTTCGCCGTGTCTTAAAAGTATGTTTTTACATTGTTTCAATTTTTTTAAATTTATTTTGTTGAAGACAGTCTATTATCTATTGCCAACACACAACGTCTTAATAGGCCTACATGGTACCAATATAGGCATACACTCGGTTACAGTGCATTGAATTATAAACCAACGTTGGGGTACCCTTTTTGGGGAGCGGCGGTAAGCGCAAAAAACCCCAAGGTTGAATTTGCTGCAACTGCACACCTGCCCTGTCCAAAATTAAAGCAAACCCCAGGTGGGGGGGGGGGTGGGAGACATTTCGGCCTTTAATGGTAAGTGTTCAACAGCTGAGGGAAGCACACCTGTTGTATCCCAAATTCCAGGTCTCCTTTGTTTGATGTTGTTGGTGGGTTTTTTTAAAGAAATTGTCTTCATCTTCCTCAAAGTGGCCAACTTCATCCAACCAGACCTGCACATCAGTTTCTCCATACCAGCAAACCAACAAAGGAAGTCAGGCGCGCTCCACAACATTAGAAGATGCGTGGGATGATCCCAGCTTGTAAACCGCTACACGGTGGACGGGACTAAAAATGCTCCATGCCCAGGAGGAGCCTCTTGATCTCCACCGGAGTGGCGGGGTGCGGTCGCCCTTCAAACACACCTTCTTCGTCGGAGGCATGCTCACTTACTTACCCCAAGGCAGTATTTTTTACTTCTTTAAGACCTAACCCTTAATAACCCATTGGTGCTTTGTCGAATTGGTGTTCGTATAGTTCAGCGCGACCACTTGATAATGAGTTCCATAGGGTTGCATGCGAAAGGTTGAGCGACCTTATTTTGATATGCAGAAACATGAAACTCTGCTGGAGCTTGCTGGGTCGGATATGATGGAGAAGAAAGTTCCACTCAGACATTTTCCTTTGTGGTTTTTTTTTTTTTTTTGTTTTTACCCGTTATTGATATATAGGACCCATGAACTAAATTTCGTCCCATACTAAAATCGGAAGAAAGGAAATAATAGTTGACCAAAAGGCCAAACTATTTGTTACTATCATCAAGGGATTAGTTATCAGGGAACGCTAGGGAACAGACCACTGTGTTGTTTACAGACCACCCTGCAAATGACATCCGATTATCAACTAGTCAAGTACACTGGGTGTATAACATTTTTATTCACCCTGTAATTCCTCCGAATTTGGATTCATAACACCAGTGGCGTAACAGGCGGGGGCGGGGGGCAGGGGGCGGTACCCCCCCCCCCCGACGACTTGGGCCGGGAAAAATTTGCAAAAATCATGTAAATCAGCCGTTTTTTTTTACCCATGACCGGGAACAAATTGGTCTTGACCGAGAGGGAAAAAAATGTGCCCCCTCAGAGCGGGCAGGCCGTTACGCCACTGCAACACTGCAAAAAAGTTGTGCTGATTTGAAAAATATCAAAGAGTCACTTTTTTAAACATAATGAATGCCCTTTTGACCAAAATGATGGTCACTTTTAGAACACGTATACACGGTGTTCCAAAAGTGAATTTTAAAGGTGCAACGATGGATTTCGAGGCATCCATAGGCCTATTGCGTCAAATGCGGGCGTCCACCAAAAGTCTGTCGGCAATTTGCACTTGTCGGCAAATGGGACATGTTTGAATGATTTTTTCGTTTTCGGCGCCCCTTTTTCCCCTGTTGTTGTTTGGTTTGCTCTTCAGAATTTCGACCGAGTGAAAAAACACAAAGATTTGGGTCTATTGATAATTCCTGAATCCGGAACAGACACTCAACACCCCCTGTCCTGTTGTTTGTTGCTCTTTCAGAATTTCGAACCGAGTGAAAAAAATATTGTGGTATATTGATAATTCCTGAATCCGGAACAGACACTCAACACCCCCATGTCGGTTGTTTGTGGGTTTGCTCTTCAGAGTTCCGAAACGAGTGAAAAATATTTGGGCTATTGATTAATTCCGGAATCCGCGAACCGACACTCAATCACCCCCCCCCCCCCCCATAAAAATGGATGGGAACGCCCTGTCCAAATGTAGGATTTAATATAGATAAGACATGCCAATATCTTTTAATTGATAAAGGAATGGATTTACAATATTTCAAGGTAATTTGGCCTCAATCCTTTCAGATGGCGGGATATTTTTAGGGAAGCTTTACACCAGTGCGAAAATCGGGGTATAAATATTTTAAAGGGACACTCATATATGAAATCTATCATTCCACCTTTAAATTAGTTACTTTTGAAATATTCTTATACATTTTATAAGTGTTTTCATCTTTTTACAGTATATGCATATTCCAAAAAGGAATGAGAAATAGTAGGAATACTCAGTTTTTAAACAGAACCCAAGTACCAGGGTTCTATATTGAACACTTGCCAAGTAAAAACTTACTAAGTGTTAAAGAAATGTGAACACCAAATGTTACATTAATTAGTTCTATAATTGAACACTTGCCATAGTAACAACTTCATAATTTTAAAGAAATGTAAACGCCAATGTTACAATTAATTAGAACAACATTTTAAAAATTAGTTTATTTATTATTTTAAACCTTTATACCAGTAATTTGTCGTTTTTTAAATTTTTGTAGTGTTCAAACTGCCAAAGTGCTAACATTTAGAACAGTCAAAATGCTATTCTAAATTTAAACTTGGCGATCCACTTTCATAGAAAAGAATTTTTCTCCAAATGATGACGAAAGTGATTGATTGATAAGCCTGATGTCTGGCACAACCATATCAGCCATTGAAGGCATTATAATGTACTGGTATTAAATGCTTTGAAGTTAGTCATGGCAGACAAAAAAAAAGGACTACTGCTCTCGGGTGGAGCCTAGATCGAATCGTTTAACAAACAGCAAATTCGTGTTTTTGTCTGGTTCCTCAAGATCATTGAACACTGATAAGGTGAACGACCAAAAACGGCCGTTTTTTATATTTTCAGAGGCACTGGGCGGCAGGGATTATCTTTTTGGTTAGTATAATTATCCCCGCAAAAAAGAACGCAGGTAACTTAATAAGGTGTTTAACCTGAGTAAACATCTCAATCTTTATAAATTATACAATAGATATTGGTTTTCTTTTATCGGTACATTGATCAGGAGGTCATGGATGGAAGAACAATGATCAGGTTTCACGGGATGGTATTCCAGATAGGCACGAGAAGTGGGCGGTCCACTGTGCGTGCGTTTGAGTCGAGTTAGATCTTTGCTGTTCCATTGCTTCCATTGAATCTATTTGTAGGAATTGCAATTACTTTATCACTGTTGCTGTTGTGTCCAACACAAGGGTAATGAAATTTCACTTTAGTATATTGCAAACCATAATTGCAACAATGGTCAATTACAAATCGTTCATTACAAAGAAGCTAAATTACAAAAACACCAAACATTTCGTATAGGGATTTTAATGGAGATCTTGAAGGTCATAAAAACCTCATATTGATAATAATCTAATAATTAAAATAGGTCACCACCTGGTGTCATCAGTCATCATCATCGTCCATTAAGGGGAATGGCGATGACGATGACGAGATAGAACAGTATATGAAAGGACAAAGGTGAAAAGGATAGAGAGATGATGGTAAATGGGAAAGACAACGAGGACTAAGAGTTGTGTGGCGTTGCGTTCTCTTGTCTACCTTCTTCTCCTCTTCTGTCTCCCTCCTCTTCGTCTTCTGGTGTCCTAACCGGAAAAAAATGGGGGAGGGGGAGAGGGAATTTTGGGCCACAACTCATAACTAGTGGTCTTACTACTATGAAGGCAGGGCGCCGAAAATAAGGGGCCGGGCATGACCGTTAGGTGACAGATCCTTGAAGGGGTTACGAATGGGCAACATTGTTCTCTCAACAATTTGGGGGATCAACACAAGTAAACCCTGGATGAAAATTGAGATTTTCGAAAAATGATAATGAGATTAGGTTCATGGGTAATATTGGAACGGGTATCAGTGACCACATTTAATTTAGATTTCATTGATGTGGTAAACAAGGTTGTTTGGTGACGCAAGGGAAAACACCCAAGGTCATTGGGTGAGAACTAATGGAATTAATGTTGCCGAACATATCCGTCACCCATCCGCCTGTCATCATAATTGACATTATCCGTGATGGTCATAGCGTCGCGTCTCGTTTTCTCGTTCGATTCAATCGTTTAGTGTCCAGCTGTAAGTCATTGCTATTGTCGCCATGGAGCCAACTTCTCGTCTGCCAACACCACCCCACCCTCCACTTCGAATCATAATATCGGTGACATAGTCCACGATAATCGTCTTCTCAATCATTTAACACACAGTTGTTGTTGTCGCAAGTAGACCAACCAAAAACAACCCCGGACTCATTAGGACTTTTTCCCGCGTATACATACCACATACAGGTAGTTGGCCTAACCTATGAAATCCTTTTTGTGACCTTGACTTTCATCATCACACAATGCACAAATGCGAGCGCCTCTACCAATTTAAAAACGTGAACTCTATATTTGTAAGCGACACAGGTGTGAGAAATCTGCTGGCTAATGGATGGCAAAGCAGCTGCCAGAGAACTCAACAATCCGGACCAGTAGGATGCCCCCATACTCAATTGATCATAAGAGAAGGGTAAAAGCTGATAAGGGGAGGACCTTTCATGAGATTGATGAAGTCCTCCCTGACAGTAAATTTCCGTTTTCTATGGTCTGTGTCCCACATGTTCCATACGACGACCAACCCCGTTATTAAAGGCTGACTCAAGATTTCGAAATATAATTTTTGTTGTATAGAATAATTAAAAAATTAAGGTTTTTGTTAACTGTTAAAAAAAAATTTCCGTAAATTTACGGAAATTTTCTGGCAGCAGTATTTCCAGGCATTTTTAGGGTAAATTTACAGAAATTTCTGTCAATTACGGAACTTTGACAGTAATTTTACAGAAAATTTTGTCTCCATATTATGGAAAAAACTATGTATTTTAACAGAATTTTTCCGTAATTTAAAATTTCGTACGGAACCAAAAAAAGTCCGGAAATATTGCTGCCAGAAATTTTGAAATATTCCGTCAAGTTAAATTTTTAGCTTTCTTAAAAAAAAAAATTTTTTATTTATGGTTTTTTTCCTACAACATTTTTCCGTAAAGTTACGGAAAATCTGTTTTCTTAATTTAACGTTACGTACGGAAATTTTTAACAGTGTAGAACTAAAGATAGTCCCTAAAAATGCATAATTCCAAAGTTGAGATGAATCAGATTTTCGTTTTCCATGCATTAAACATTTATTCACAGTATAACAGTGCCATCGGATACCTTGTATAAAAAAATTTCCGTGATCCTGATTTTCAACAAAGATGTAATTTTCTATATGAAGGACTTTTCGATGGTGAGCTTAGTAGTTATTTCACACAGTGATTATGTATGGACAATGCATTATGGTATATGCAAAAAATAACGATTTGTTTGGAAAATTGAGTGCGCCGGCCGTCATCGGAAATCTCTGATTCAGCCTTTAAAGGCACGATCAGAAACATTGGGGCGGAGAGACCAACTGGGAAAATGATGAAAATCGGGGGGGGGGGTGGGGAGGCCACAAAATCGAATTTTCCGCACACTTTTTTTAGATTTGTCAACCGAGTTTTTTTGTAACTTTTTTAGAGAAGGGGCGGGGGAGGGAGAGGAGGAAGTGAGGTATGTTACGCATTTTAGTATACGGGGTGCACTATGATTTTAGGTTTAGAGATTTTTTTGTTTTTCTTTTGTCTACTATCAGGTCTTGTTATTTCTGGTCGATGATCAGCGAAGGCAGCGGTAACATTTTCTGAGGGCGCTATTCAAATTGAAGGTCGGGGCATTTGGAAGATTATGCCATAATAATCAATCTATGATTACATTAATATGGTAAATTTAGTCCTGATGCTTGATGTATCACATTTAAAATTCTTGTATAGTCCTGAGCTAGCTAGTAAGTCCCGCAACTAAATAGAGCTAATAAACAAACGCCAACTGACTGAAACCTAGGGTTTAAGTCTAGAGTCTAAACCTGGGCTCTTATACGGGCATGAAATAGACAGAATAATCAAACCAACTTACTCTATCTATTATAATACCATGACAATAGTACCAATCACTCCACGTTTGGGTATTGGTAGTTAGTTCCGGAAAAATCAGACCTATTTGTGACTTTGGGTGTCCTGTGGGAATCGGTTTTCCATGAGGTAACATGTTATAATAAAAATGAAGCCGCCATCAAAGGCACGTTACTCTCTATATGAATGAGGAAATGGTGACTGTCGATTCATCTTGCTTTCTATCATAAGAAAAAAAAAGACCCCGGAAAGAAATACCCTTGTCGGAACGGTTAGGAACTGTGTCCCGTGCCACCGCCGTTACAACCGAAATGCGGTGCGCGTTCCGTGGGCTGGTATCGCAAAAGTTAATCGGAATTTGTAAGATGAATTGAAGCTTATATCATGTTTCATGTCTGATCCATGTGATCCTTGCTTGAAATGTCAAAATGGTTACGTTGGTGGAAAGAGAGTTATAAGCACATTTTACGTCATGTCATGGGGAAATTATTTGGTAGCTTGTGCACCTTATTTTTCTACAAAATTTATACTACTACTAACAAATGAGAATCTGTCCGTTATGCGTTTTAGTTGCCCTCTGACCTATGGAGCTGATTTGGCATGCAGGTAGGAAACACCCATTCCTGACTTTTGTTATCAGTTTCAGAGTGACCCAAAAGGTCAAAGGTTTCGTAAAAATGCCCTTCTGTTGCCAGCTGGCATTTCGTATGCTTTTTTTGGACATATAATGGGCTGATATTTTGTCATGAAGGTAAGGTGGGCATCTGACGTTTTGTCAGGGTTCAATCAATCCCAAAGGTCAAGGTCATCTAGAGGTCATTTTTCGTAGAAATGCCGCACAAAAAAAAACTAAAAAAAAAAAAAAAAAAAAACAACAAAAAAAAAAAACACCACAAACCAAAATCAACCACAAAAAAAAAACAAAAAAAAACAAAAACCGAAAAAAAAAAAAAAAAAAAAAATAAAAAAAAAAAAATAATGAACCACCAATTTTGTCCAAAGAGCCACTGACGGAGTACATAACTAATCCGAGTTCACAGGTCACACTATAGTTCAAAGGTCACACACGCGGAATGCACTAGTTATTCTATAAACGATTGGGCAATGGCTGCCAAAGAAATGGTAGTAACGGTGTCTCACGAAAGTCTGTAGGGAGTCAACAATCTTGTTTTATTATTAGTTTTCGACGCAAATTAAATTTTTGAGAAACTTTTCCAAGCAAGCAATTGACGAAAAACAAGCCGTAATTCTACCACTAGCTCAAAACCATAAATAACCCGACAATTATATCATGAATGTCATTTTTGAAAGTTCTTTGAATAACCTAATGACCAATTTTCAAATATTTTTGCCAAATTTCGGAGGAACTTGACGAAAGTGCGTGTGTTGCAAGATGCATTTAACCCATTTAGTCATTCATTTAAAACTTCCCCCTTGTGTCAAATGATGAGAGGACAAACTGTAGCCACCTTTCCCCTGGCTGTTTAACCAGCTGGTTGACAGTATTGGCGAATGGCTCCTATTTTCCGCCCGCTTTCATCCCTATGCATCATCCCGCCCGGGGCATCCTCTCATCCCGGGTCATCGTCTAAGGCGCCGTGTGATGTTCACGTCGTACGTCGTCGACGTGACGCCATCTTCAATCTACGTACTTGATTGATGATAGTGATTGAACTAGTGATGGGTGCTTACTTATCAGTCATAGCCATCAAATCATTAAAACAATAAAAGAATGCTTGATGGTACAATTAATGTAAAAATCAATTAAAATGAGTACTCGATGGTAACGTGCTTTTGTCGACACTCCCGGTGTCCTTATTCTTTCCTTCAACGTGACCGTGGTGGGGTCATTTTTTCTCTCACTTCTTTCTTGGCATATTTTTCTTCCCTTTGACTGGATGAGTTTTGAAAAATGTGGCTCGTAATTTGATGGATATGCTCACATGGAAAAACAACGGAGCAATGCACAGAGCAAGCGATTAGTTCTCTGAGGTGCCCTTTTACCGTGCGTGAACGTAAAGTGAGTTAGCATTGGTTGGGCATAGCAATTTTTACGGTGCCATTAAAAAGGCACTTCCAAGTGCTCCATCGCATTATCTGTAACTTAGGCATGAAAATGAACTCATGATGTAACTCCCACATCAACAGTCATTTTCGGGCTTTCTGTCCAATATACCACCGGAAAATGGTACTAACTGGGACCTATTCATTTTGGCCCTTTCCTGACCGTTGAATACCGTTGATAGGCAGCTAGTACCGGCAAGCGGTAAAACTCTCGCTATGGTTATTTTAATCACGAAAGTGAGGCAGTTTTCCGCTAGCCACTAAAGACACTCCATGATCACTGTATGGTTACTTCATATTAGAGTGATCACATGTATGCCCTCCAAGATTGGATTGATCACTCACGTTGTTAACACTAAGTGATTAGAACATGATCACTGTAGGCACTCCTTTCATTGAGCTGGACATGGTAGGTAGGCACTCCCTGATGTGTAGGTTCACTAACAACTAACACTGGACACGCCAATCACCTCCCATGGAGACCTCCATGAATTGGAGTGTTTCACTGTAGTCACTACATGGTCACTGTAGACTTCATATTTGTAGTGATCACTGTAGGTTCTCCATTAGTGGAGGATCACTGTAGGCCGTAAGGCACTCCCGTCGTTGGACTGAGGGTAAGGGTCAACTCATTGGTGTTCAATTATAGGGTACTCCTGGTCATATAGGTAATTCATATTTGGCAGTGATCACTGTAGACACTCCTTAGTGGAGTGATCACTGTAGAACTCCATGTTTCGTGATCACTAGAGACCCCATGATTGGAGTGATCATAGCAGGTAACGGGGCTATTCATGATGGAGTATCCGGGGGCACTCTATGAATTGGTGTGATCATATGTAGGCGCTCCGTGAAATGATCACTGTAGACACTACCATGATTGGTGGTTGATCATGGTAGGTATACACTCTATGATTGAGTGGTTTCCCTGTGCGGCACTCCATGATCATGTAGTACTACTATCATATTTGGAGTGATTACTGTAGGACCTCCATGATTGAAGTGTCACTGTAGGTACTTCATGACTGAAGTGATCATGGTAGTAAGGCACTCCATGATTGAAATATTCACTTTAGGCACTCCATGGTCACGTAGATACATCAATTTTAATGCCACGCCATGATTGGAGTGACTTGTAGGAGCAACCCCATGATGGAGTGTTCATTGTAGGCAATTCTGTCACTGTAGTCAATTCATATCTGGAGCAATCACTGTGGGCCGCACTCCATGATTGGAGGTACTTCGCATTTGGAATGTTCACTCCCAAACTTTTCCTGACACTGTAGGTACTCCGTATTTGGAGTTATTACTGTGAGGACTCCGTATTTGGAGTTTGATTACTGTAGGCACTCCATATTTGTAGTGATCACTGTAGGCACTCCATGATGGGAGTGATCATGTATTCCCTGGCATTTGGAGATCATGTAATGTATGGCACTTCCCTGATTTGAGTGTCATAAGGCACTCCAGAGTCCTGTAGGTACTTCATATTTGGAGTAATCACTCTGCCTCCATGATTGGAATGATCACTTATGGGCACTCACATTGGACTGATCACGGGTATGTCACTCTATGATTGGAGTGTTCATTGTAAGCACTTCATGATCACTATAAGGTTATTCATATTTGAAAGTGGATCGATGCAGGTAGGCACTCCATAATCAATGTAGGTCTTCTTTTGAGTATCACTATATGGCGCAATCATAATTGGACTATTCACGTAGACAGGAAGTGTTCACCATAGGTACTTCATATTTGGGGTGATCACTGTGGCTCTCCTATTGGATCAATGGTAGGTAGGAACTCCATAATCAATTAGGTATTTATATGGGGGTGATCACTGTGGGCGCTCCAGATTGCGATTGATCACTGTGGTGCACACTCCATGATTTGATGAACCCATTGGTAGGTAAGCACTTCCATGATTGTGGTGTTCACTGTATGGCACTCCGGGATCACTGTAGGTACTTCGTATTTTGAATGTCACTCCATGATTGGAGTGATCGTGGTAGGTACCCCCACTGAGTGGATGTTTCCTTGTAGGGCACTTCATTCGTCTACTGTAGGAACTCCATGGTTGGAGCCATGATCCTGGAATACTTTGTATTTGGAGGGCGATTCATTATAGGCACTCCATGATTGGAGCGATAACTGTGAACTCCAATGACTGAAGTGGATCACTATATAGGAACTTCTGATGGAAGTGTATTATGGTAGTGAGGTACTTCATATTTGATTGATCACTGTGGTCACTCCATGATTGTGTGATATTTGGAGTCGCTCCGTATTGAATGAATCACTGTAGGCACCCCGGATCGGTGTGGTTTGATCATGGTAGGTAAGCACTCTTTGATTGGAGTGTTTTCACTGTCGGCACTCCATGATCACTGTAGGTACTTGGAATGACATGTAGGCTCCATGATTTACTGATCCTGGTAGTCACTTAAAGACCCTGGCACATTTGAAAAATATGCGCGCTCAAAGTTTTCAAAATCGATATTTTTGCATGGCTGTAAGGCTTTATAACAAAAGCCCCACCCGAAATGCTTAAGACCAAAAATCAACTTCCCTTATGGGTACAGAAACGCACGCCGTATCCTGTTCCCACGCTATGCACGTTGTTTGATCGGTCTATAAAACCTGTGTGTTTCATATAGTGAGTACGAGTCAAATATTCATGTAATATAACACATTTGTTGATTAAAGTTATGAAACACTTAAAAGTTAGCCTACATGTAACGAGACGTCTTTATCCTCATAATCAATTACCTATCTGTTTTTGGGGTATGTTTATTTTTATGTGTAAATATATCTCTGTTCTTCCACTGGCCTAGACTACCATTTTGAGAGCAAATTGAAGAAATTTGGAAAATGTCCAGTGGCCGCTTGAATGATCGAAGTGATAATGGTAATAAGCACTCACTCCATGATTGAAATGTTCACTGATGCATTTCAGTAACTGTAGTATTTGAATGTTCACTCCAGCTATTGATACGATCTTTTTAGGCACCACATGATTGAAGTGTTCATTGTAGGTAATTCATGGTCACTACTGTAGTAATTCATATCTGAGTAGTGGGCCGCACTCAATGATTGGAGTTCATGAAATGGTAAGGTAGGCACTCCATGACGAAGGTAACTCGTATTTGTAAGGTTCACTGTAACACTCCATATAGCACTGTAGGTACTTCGTATTTGGAGTGATCACTGTAGAGCACTCAGTATTTGGAATTGATTACTGTAGGCACTCCATGATTGGAGTGATCAGGCACTCCGTTATAATCATGATCTCAATATTCAAGTCCAAGCTTCTTATAATACATCCTGTAATCTATTCTTTCCAGCCTACTCTAGTCTACGTCTGCGACGACGGCCGTAGTGGGGTTTCAGCGGCTTTGGTGTTAATCACTGTGGGCACTCTGATTGACGAGTGAATAGGTCGTTACACCATGATTGAATGTTCACTATCATGACTATAGGCCCTCCGTGGGTCACTGTAGGTACGTCATAATTGAAGTCACTCCATATTGGAGTGATCTTGGTGAAAGGCCTCCATAATTGAAAGGTTCACCTGTAGGCACCCTAATTGGTGAGTTTGTAGGCACTTTGGAGTGATCACTGTAAGCATTCCATGATTGGAGTGATCACAGCGGGCACTCCATTATTGGAGTGACCATTGTATGTAGGTACCATGATTTGAGTGTTCACTAAAGGCCACTACCACGATCACTATAAGTACTTTCATATTTAGAGTGATTACTGTATGCACTCAATGATTGGATGATCACTGTAGCCCGTGCCGCGTGATTGGTGTGATTACTGTAGTCCTTTGCTAATTTCTTTAAAATGATGGTGTAATCTTCTTCAGTAGAAGATTTTATTTGGTTTGGTCTTCTTATGAATGTATAGCAGCTAACTGTTCACTCAACATAAATCGTTACCATGGTGAGATTGAAAGCGTGGCCGCATCCGGCTTGTTCTAGCATCTACGTTTTTAGGCAATGCAACAGATTTGGTGTGTTGTAGTCGAAAATGTAAAATGATAAGAGGGCGCTTATATGTGTGACGTAGTGGTCACGTGCCAGTGTATATAAGTAGGACTTCTTGAAGGAATCGTCCTCTCTGTACCCGCCACGCTTATAGCCGGTTCATGTCAGTTCAGCTAGCGGAGCCAGCGCTCTCCTCTCCTAACCAGCTAACAGCAGATACTCCATCCGTTACTCTCTATCCGTGGGATCCGGACCGACCTACCGTTATATGAGCATTAAAAGTTGATGAACATACATTCGACTTCTGTGTTGTTATTTATGTCCGGATAAGGTGATTGCACATCCATCATGAGTGAGGAATACCCCTCATGCCCATCGCCACATCAGTGTTTGCTTGGACGCTCGCGACCATCAAAGGAGAACTGCAGAACCGCCACCATATCAAGCCCAAGCTTATATACTACCATCCTGCATATTCTTTCAGCCTACTGTGATTCTATTCCTGCGACGGGCGGTGGTGGGTTGAGCGCTTTGGTCCCGGGAACTCTCCTGTCAGGCATTGTGTGATGTTGTTCTTTTCTTTTTCGTCTTCATTTTTTATGTGAAGCTCATGCATTTGTTTGTGGCTAGGAACAGTTGATGCGAGGTGATGAGCAACAACGTGGCAAGTCAATGCGCCTACTTTACAGTTCCTTAGAATGGAAACCATTAAGATGGCTTTGCAAGCTGGAACACCTCACTCCGAAGAGAACGCAAGCTACATTCATGGCATGACTGGTCACAGGAGCATAGTCTTCTCGTCTTGTCTGACTTGGGGTTTTAAAACCTTGCCAACAATCCATAAGGATAACAAGGGTCTGGGGTTAATTTTGGGTGGAACTTGGTAACTATAACATTGTAACATTGTCCAAACTATACTTATTGCGCCTCGCGGAGCGCGGGCTATAGAGATGGAGTAAACTGACAGACATGGAGTTTTTGCTGAATTGAAGCCTGGAAGCCCTTGGTCCTAACAATTGTCATGACAATTGAAAATGATGAAACAGGAACATTACGTTGGTTGTATTTGAACATTGCATCAATATTAATGCCAAACACAAAATAGTTTTTTTGTAAGTAAAATGATGATACAGTGTGGAGATAGATTGTATTTTTCAGTGTTTTTTAATAACAAGTTATATTGATCTGTACAAGGTTCTATCAGATTTCCACGTGTTAAGTGGGGTCAAAAATCAGGCCATTTGGGCGAAGTGCCAGCAGCAGTGCCTGTGTTTTCATAATGCATATTCAGAAATTATTTACAATGTCTTGACAGCTGGACACATCAGTTACGATGGTCGAGTCGACTAGGTACTACAGTACACTTGAACAAGAGTATAGTGAACTTGAGTTAATTAAGTTTGATTACGATACACTATTTTACCACATTTTTCAATAAAAGTTTCAACATACACTACTAGCATTTTTTTGTTTGGAAATGATATTAATCTCTCATTCTTTGCTATTTTGTCGGATGGTTTAAATATTCCTGCCATTTGCGGCGGGCATACATTGGTGCCCAGCCCAACAGTTTCTTGTTTTATTACATTGTGATTATGAATGTTATAACCAGGCAACTGCTGGCCTTCGCCCAACTGGCCTCCTTATATTTGATCCACTTAAACACGTGGAAATAGAACTTTGTACAGATCCAATATAAATTTGTATAAAACCACTGAAAATAACATCTATCTCACACTGATCATCATTTTACCTTACACCAAAAACTATTTTGTGTTTGCATACATATTTACGCATGTTCATCACAACTCATTTTCGTAATCCTTGTAGCACTGTTCATCATTTTCAATTGTCATGAAAAATTATTATGACTCAGGCTTTTCAGGTGCAATACCGTAGCAAAATCTCCAGTCTGTCAAGTTATTCACATCTATACCCCGCGCTCCCGCGCGGGGCAATGAGACCATTTCCACTGAAATGAAGCTTTTTTTAGATTGCCCCTGTAGAAGCTAATTTAACCTTTGACCTACAATAACAGTTTTCAGCTTATACTCCAATAACGGTAAGTCAGAGATGCACAACTATACATTTTTTTTAATCCTTCATCATACAACATTTTGGTATGCAATTCAACAACATTTGGCCCACTTTTTCAATTTGACCCCTGTATAATCTTTTGCGAGCCCCTAGCTCGCTAAGCTACCCCTACAGAATGGCCATCATATATTTTTTTTTTTTGTTCGCTTATGTCATAGTATGAGGTAGCCTCTGGTATAAATGCCTCTTGCCCCCCCCCCAGGTGGTACCAATAGGCTACTTTAGATTGTCTGGCTCCATCCCACACTCATAGGCTTTAGAATTGTGAGCGTGAGACGTTTGGGTGCGGCGTAGCAGGTTTCCGGTTGAAAGAGACAAGTGACCTAATCGGGGCTTTGTTGAAAGATGTGTTGTGATGCTGCCGTCTGCTGTGTATAAGTCTTCCCTTGGGGGATGTCCCCAACCACCAAACCTTTTGTTGCTATACTTGTCAGGCACAATGTAAGGTAGCTCGAGAGCAGTCCAGCGTCTGCTTTTCAAAAAAGCACTTTCACTCTTTTGAAAAGCAACACTTTTGTGGCAGAGCCATTATGTTTCATCTTGACACCTCTACAATCTTCTAAACATCCAGTGTTCTACAGTGAAGTTATGCAACGAAATGTCCTTGAATTTTAGAAATGTCCTCGACTTTTGGAAATTTTGGAAATGTCCTTGAATTGTATGGGGGGAACTTTTTTGGAACCCCTTATATCAGTGTTATTGTTATGACATTGTAAACTTAAAACAACTTTGATATGTATAGAAAGTGTTACAATCCCTCTAAATATGTAATTTACAGCGAAAATTAAAAAGTGGCAAACACTGAAATAAACACATTCAAGTGTTTAAAAGCTTAAAGCATGAAGGTCCTAATTATTTAATCAGACATTCAACACGGTGATTAATTCTTATGATTAAACGGTCATATCTTGTTTCATTCATAGCCCTGAATTGTTTAATGTGGTGTTTTTTGTTAGTACTATAGTTGTTTACCTGATGTAAGTTTCTAAAAACTTTCAGTAGTAGTCTTTAACAATTGAAAAAAACAAGTTACTTCGATATAAACAGTGTAAGGATCAAGATGCAACCTCCCCCCTAACCTCCACACACAATATCTGGTATCCAACATTCTCTACCTCCTTCGATTTAAAATTCCACACAACTTCTTCGAAAAAAACTGCTTATACGCTACGCTCTACTTGGCATAAAAAGATATAAAAGTTAAATCTCTCAAGTAGTAACTAAAACTTCGCTTTTAATGGAGCGCTTCTCATTGGCGAACACGTATTGATGGGGCGACCTTATCTCGTGTCCTGAAGAAGTGAAGCGACCACTTGAGGCGCACGGGTAAACACTTTGAGCTCATTTCGATAACGATAAGAAAATAGAAAGGATGCGGCAACACTTCGAGAAGGAGGAGGTAATATCAACATCCGTATACTACAACATATATAAGACGGGTTGATGCAGTGATGTTATCTAAAATTCTGAAGTACTGCTAAGTGTATCCCAAGGAGAAATTTACTTACTTTCATATGCTTGGGTCAAAGTCAGCGAATCTTACGTCCACCCCCCCCCCCCTTAGGTTAGTACAAAGATCGTATACAAGGTGATGGAGAAATGTGCATGTAGAACTCGCCCACTTCTTTTGATCTGGTGAAGCTGGCGCGAAGATTACAGTGAAAGATGATAAAATTTATATTTTTACTATGTTTATGTTAATTACATTCCGCATGCCTTTTGTTTTAAAACCGATGTCTCAAATGAGGCGAGACTAGCCGAAGCCCAACTCGAAATTGATCAAGTTGAGGTATGTTGGTTGAGTCAGAGTTACCTTTGATGACTACGTGAAGTTATTATTTGAATGTTATGTCAAAGCAGATGAAGAACAACTCCTTTATCTTTCCTTCCCTTGTCAACAAAATGCCTAGCTTGATATTCCTCACTTTGACTTCATTTGCTAATGGTGCTTTCTTCGAGGCCCCCGCTACGCGGAGGACTATTATATGTGCTTATTCTTGAGTCTTCACTGTAAATCCCTGGCAAGTGTTTTGCTTTCTTGTAACTTTACAAAAGCTTAAACACGAATCCACATTGCCTATTTTTGTTCAAAGATGGGCATTTTTTCAGCCCGCTGCTCGCACAACTTGTCAAAAAATAAAACCAATTCTATTACGGCTATTCAAATTTGTCCAACTAGCGAATTTAATGATTATAGTTGTTTTTAAAATTGATTGAACTAAATCGGATGTTAAAAATTACAGAAAATAGAAAAAGGACTATATGAAATTAATGCGCCAACACAAATAGCAACTATTTAAGCATTTTAAAAGTTCTCTTGACATTTTGTCGCGCGTGCAATGTGCTTAATGTCAAGGAAAGTCAGCAAGTACAGTATATACGTTTCAGCCATTTCAAGCCTACTTAGTTCGGGCATACACAAGAGAAAAACAAACAAACAAACAAGAGAAAGGAGCCCATTGTAAACTAAGTGGGGCCATGGGCAGCAAATTGTAAATAAAGTAGTCCATCTAGAAGCAGCACTGCCCTCTAGTGGGGGGCGAGCGTGCTTCCACGATGGACTAAAATAAACGGGGTAATTGAATGTAACAAAATACATGTACATTAAAGTTGATGATTAATGGGTATAGCGCATAGCAGAAGGAAAAAAAAGGTATGGGAGCAAGTCAGTTAAAAAGGGGGTCTCTAATGACTCGTTCTCCCGGGCCCGCCGGTGCGGCTTGTGAGTGTCCCCCAATTGAATTCTAAAAAACCGAATTCCCTATGAATTTCATTGATACTCTATAAAGTGATGCATAAAATGACCTTTGGGCCTTTTTACAGTCGAATATATTTTCACTTTACGCTATCATTAGATTATAGGGCCAAGTCCAGATCGACTAATAGCCCCCCCCCGGCCCCTCCCCATTTTATTTATTTTTATTTATTTAAGCTCATTTAGGGCGGTAAGCACCTTCAGTGGACACAAGCCCTGATTTCCAAGGCGGGCCCTGCAGTACAGAATACAGGTACTTGTATAAACATAAGAGCTCATAAGTAACTATATTTTACGCGGAGGAAGTGATCAAAAATACCTGAAAGAAAAGCTACTATTTCTCATTTACCCCGTGAGATCTCATTAGAATTCCTTTCATGGTTTGGACACCTCTGGATGCCAACATCTCTATTTTTCAACAATCTACAAGCTGTTATTAACATTTCATGATTTTAGGCGATTTTGAGAGTAGACAAAAAAAGTGGCTAAAATTTTTAAAATAGTACATGTATAACCGCGAGTGCCTGAACCTGAATTAACCCTTTTTATGCACAGTTTGTGCCATTTTGTCCAGCACATTATACACTTTGTACAACGCTATAGAAGCGAAGATGTATCAAACTTCTGCTCAGGGTTTTCTTTTTTATGCTATACAATTCTGGTACAATTTGCATAGTAAAAATGGAATGGATGGAATATGATTATTTTGTTCAAATCTTATGGCTATTTTATTACCAAAATTTGGACCAAAACTAGGATAAAAATTAATGACATTTGGGGATCTGTGACGTTTTTTCAACAATATTTTAAAATACAAATCAACATGTAGTGCACCCGAAATGTCTGAATTTATTGAAAGAAGCTTAAAACCATTCCCCCCCCCCAAATTACCAAAAATAAGTACAGATTTTATTCTTAACAAATCTTCAGACCCTGTTTTGTGCTTATCGTACAATATTGCACGAAATATATGTTCATAGGGATCAGCAATGGCTTTTCGTTGGTTGTGTGTAAAATACGGCGTTGTTAAAACAATCATTGCACGTACGCCTAATCATTAATATGGGCAAAGTTTAATACACATGTCTATTATATCTATTCCAATCTATTTAAATCGGTGCTATGCCACACGGTAATCATAAAGGAAAATGATGGAAACAATGCAAATGGGAGTCATTTGGTAACAAATCGCACGGTATTTACGGTCTATCAACCAAAAAATCTGATCCTTTCTAATTCTTAAGATATTCATTGAATACCGTGCAGAGCACACGTTCTATGCAAAGAGGTTCTATATAGATTAGAGAGGCAAACGTGACGTAATCTTTAGGAAATTCACCGTCTAGCATGTTTTGCCGACCACAAAGAAAACTTTAGAGTACCAACAATAGAAAGCATGGCGCCTCCGCTTCTTCCACATCGTGGGTGCCGTTGCATATACACTAATCGGTAGTGATACAAAATAATGTATGTGTTAGCGGTGGTCAGGTGTATAATAGTGTACTGGATCATTGTGCTCAGATACTCTTTTTTTCATAATGCCCAATGCGCGCCTTAGGTGAAAAGATGTAAATTTTTTTTCATGAGGCGTTTATTTAAATCAAGACGACGTGATGTGTCATTTCGTCGTGGTGTGTCATGGGAGGACAAAATGAACCACCCAATAGCACCCCAACATCCAACAACTGATATTTTGGGCGGATTGTTTGTATCGCATGACAATGCGGTATACAAGCACCCCCAAACTGTAAATTATTCCGTGCAATATTCAAATGTAAGCGCCCAGCACGGACGAATGTTTTTGAATGCGTTTCACCCCCTTGGTTCTATGGGGTACGTGATTGAATACCGTCACAGAGGGTAATAATCACTACATGTATATTCTATAATAAAATCAGATGAAAAAGCCAAAACAGTCGTGTCTCACATGGTCAGCGGGGAAGACAGCGATTATGGATGCAGAGGAACCAAGTCGATCCCCGGTGGTGTGATTGCTGTTGTTTTTTTTATGAGCTTCCCTTTCTGAAAACTTAGGCATTTCTGTCTTCCCCTAATGAATTACCAGTTATGGAATGAACGGGAGTTTACTTCCAATTTATGTATTGAGATGTGTTGCTAAATAATATTTCACTTGAATAAAGAGTAGTCAAAAAAAAAAAAAAAAAAAAATAACGGATGTTTACTATTAGGAAGCGGGGGTGGGTAAATGAAAAGTCATTTCAAAAGAGGATTTACTATAAAGAATAGCGGGGTTAAAACGAAACTATAAAAATGCATCATAAGGGGTCTGAGTTTTTTATGGCACATTATCACGAAAACTAATTGCTATGGATATAATATCATTGATAGTTTTCTGCTCGGGAATTAATTAACTATTCACTTTTAAATATTGACCTGGTACCTGGACAGATAGATGAACAGAAAAGGCTTGGACTGAGTTAGAGATGACTTGGACTTGGGTCTCATTATGATAATTTATGAGTCATACAATTTATGACAGATAATTAACGTATAGATTAAAAGATCAAAAATAACGATTTGCTTTGAGTATTGTACAATGAAGTTTTATCTCCACCCCGTTTGTTAGCTCAATCACTTAGATCGCCTAGAGTAACTGTTGCTTTTTGGAATTTGTTTTTTTTTATCCATCACATCCGTGCACTAGGCAACTCAAGGAAAGATAATAAATTGAATCACCCATGTCTATAACCGCGAACTAAGTGTGCTTTATAAAAGTTTACAACGTTGTATATATATATCATACCCACCCTCCCCTCCCACCCCCCCCACAATCAATGTTGGTCTTCTCCAATGCATATGAAAACCAGATTTGCAGGATTCAACTTGAAGGGCGGGGGGGGGGGGGGAGTGCGGCAATAAAAGCGTTTTTCGAACAGGTTTGAACTCAGATATTGTAAAACTATTCATACGTATGTAAATAAGGCCAAGTAATCAGGATTGGAATGCAGAATTGTCATTTGTAATCCACTTAATCTAGACATTAATATAAGAATAAAATGCCCGTTTATTCATTAAGGACCATTTCCACAATATTTAAGCGGTGATCCACAATAATACGTTCTCTATATGTGCACCTTTTAGAAACGCATTCCATATGATCCTTTCATCGTTGTGAGATCTCTTTGGATACCAACATCTCTATTTTTTCAACACTCTACAGCTGTATTAAAATTTCAATGATTTTAGGCGATTTTGAGTATTGTTGACAAAAAGAGGCGATTTTAAAATCTGTTCATGTATTAAACGCGAGAGTGCCTGCGGACTGAATACTGATTAAAACATATTAATTGTTTAATAGGAAGAGCACACTTTGATAAACATGTCTGCAGGGTAACTAAATTGTCCGAACGTTATTTAACTTTTTATGATAGGTTTTATGCCAAAAAACTGCCAGTTTTCAGTTTGAGAAAAGCACTACATCCACCGCATTTTAACCGGTTTTGTACGTAGAAGAAACGCCGACTCCCCTGGAACTGAATTGCAAAATTAGAACGTTTTAATAGAAAGATCGTACGTTTAAATACTTTTTCTCTAGGGGAACTCATTGTTGGAAAGATATTTCTAATTTTTTATCACGATTTTAGCATAACCGGATATTTTTCAATGGACAAGAACGAACAGGGCACAAAATCGGTCCCTTGCGTTAGTTCCCCAAAGGAATCCTAATGTAGGGCTAAAGAGTCTCTAAAGGATGTTTCGTTTGGAGTTATGAGCGAAAATGTGGCTCATTTTGGTCAACCCCTAATATTCAGTTACACATGGAGCTTACAAAACTCACCTTTTTAGCCCTTTCAATCAAAACGCGGATTGAAATATCGACGCGAAACTTTACAGATTGGGGGGGGGGGTTGGGTTGAGGCATCTGTCAAGATGAAAACTTTATATACTTAAATCGGACCATCCCCCTTTATTATATGGAATTAGTCTAAAAAAAATTGACATGTGTTGCCGAGTCGAGCAAACATGCAGAAAGGCTTACCAAAACAGAAGCGCTGATAACAAATTGGAATTCAAGCCGGAAAAGTACACGAGGCTAAACCTTAGAATGAGCGGCGGTATAGGTGACCAAAGAAATGAGACGACAGCAGAAAGTGCTGTTAATTTCATCTGATGAGAGCAGGCTGATGAAGATGAAGACATTCTTGGAGATTCTGATCTGGTCTTATCATTCACCGAGAGATAATTCGTCACGCAGCTGCACAAAAGGAGAATCTTCACCGTTTTACCTCCATCATGCACATCTTCGGTTCTAGCAACTTGAGTTCATCTGTTCCCAAGCTCTATAGAGTGTTCCAAAATAAATATTATCCTCCAATTCCGAATCACAATAATTTATTGCAAAGACAAATTCAATTTTAACGTGAGACTCAGGAAACCTATTTCCGAGGCTCCAAAAGCTTGAACAATGTCTAAAAGATTTTGGTTATAGGCCTACAAAGTTAAGGGACGGTGCAAAACATATTAGTGGTCTCAATTTGCTCTGACCCGAAGAAGATTGCCATTTCAATGATTTTTTTACGAGTGTGGCTTTATCTCTTGTTCCAATAAGCTCCCACCTTGTGAAATTTATAGCACCCAACTCTGAAATGTTTCCAAATTTCTCACGGTTAAAAGTGCGCCAGAGTCAAAAACTTGCTTCAGTTGATTAGGATTTTATAGAAACCAGTAAATTAAAATATCTATGAGCACTGGCTTGGATGGAATTCCATCTAAATTTCTCAGAGATGGCTCTGGAAATCTTAAAGCCTATAACACATCTTACTCGATTTCTAGTGGTTCTGTGTCGCGTGAGCCTAACCCTATCACTACCAAAACTCACTAGAACTCAAAGAGCTGAGGTTGGAAAATGCACTAAGTCCTAAAAGATGCGATGACGTAATCGTACTCATATGGGCACGAAATCGCTGACCAGGCCAGCGACTCCCCCTTGGCTTGCCATCCCTGCTCATGGGAATGGTGCGCCGGAGGCCCCAGGTTCGAATCCCGCCACGGATGTCCAATGTTCTTCAGCTTCTATCCCTTTACCCCTTCCCTTCCTCTCTGGAAACCAAAAGACGTTTAGGGTTAAAATGGCGAAAGTTAATATAAAACACAGTCGCGCTGAAGTGGAGAATTAAAGACCCATCAGCATCTCATGCATTATGTCAAAAATCCTCGAAAAAGCGGTACATGTTCAGCTTGAAAAATATCTCGTGGATAATAACTTGATCTATGAATGTCAATCCGGATTTAGAAGCTCCTTCTCTACCTACTCATGCCTCACTCATTTAACTGATTATATCAAAACCCAAACATCAAAATGCTTATTTACCGGGATGATCATGCTTGATCTTAAAAAACATTCGATACTGCCAACCATACCATTCTTTGTAATAAACTAAGTCAGCAGTGGCTCTCCTCAACCGAAAACAAATCGTTCAATGGCATCAATTCTCAACCCCTCTATATTACTTGCGGTGTTCCCCATGGGAGTATTCTGGGCCCTCTTTCTGTTTTTGCTTTACATCAACGATATGTCAATCAGTTTTCCCATCATGTTCCACTGTTTATATATTTTTTCAATTGATAATGTGCAATTTATGTAAATATTTTTATATTATTGACGTATAAATACGAATGCCAAATACTGAACCAATCACTTAATCAATGAAAAGTGGTTCCATTGGGTGGGGGCTTTTAAACATGTTCTAATCTTTGTTTTTTTAGAGTAACCAATTTGAACGTATATCTACCGTCTTTATTGAAGCCTCCAAAACACGCCCAGCACACCAGTTTCGGCAAACGCGTTTGAGGTGTTCTCAATCTTTAAAATCTGCACTGCTACTTTCTCAGTAGCCCTTACTCTACACAATTTTTAAAATCACAGCTATCTGTCGCTCACATAAAAACAACTCGGTCACATTCAAAAAGAAAAAAAGGTCCTCTTTGGACGAACGAAATCCGTGCCCTTTCCCGAAAAAAAAAAACCAAAAAAATCTTGGCTACAGGCCTGTCATGTCAAGCCCTGAAATTGACATAAACCCAATTCAATAGGATAGTATATGGAAGAGTTTTAGAACTTATAAATTAAGGTTGCCGTTGACGGGGCTAAGTTGTGAGCACTGCCGCGCCGGTGCTTGGCTAGCGGCAAACTGCCTCGCTTTCGAATCACGAAAGCGAGGCAGATTTACTATATGGTTGGGCGTTGCCGACGGTGTTCCAATATCGGTTTTGCCAGGAAAGAGACGATTATACGAATAAGGTCAATAAAATTGAGAGCAACTTAAAACTTATTAAACCTGCAGTCACATACACAACGTCATATGACCAAACACTAAAACTTTAAACTGGTGAAAAGATTGCAAACATATTTTTTGTATCTCCATACGGTATAATAATTGAGAAAGGCACTGTACTCTTTACCCCTCTTCCAGACAGTGGACTGTTCTAAAACTTTACATGACTGCCAGTATGCGTGAACATCCGAGCAGTCTTTAAATTTGTGCTGTCTTAATTTGTTTATCATTTTACTTTTGTGAGAGAAAAGTTAGGAAAAAGTTAGCACTGTAAGCAGGAGAGAAAAATCCACGCAACAACAAAACTGACAAATTCAATCCATGTAAATATTAATATTAAACCCCCGGAAATAAAACCGACTGCGAAAATACATGGTGGGGCAGGGGGTTAACAATGTATAATTGGTCAAAAATAGTTGATCAGTTATACGTACACATAGTACATGCTGAATGTCCCCGAGGCGCTGGGAGTTGAGCTCTTGAAATGTTTCAGTTAACCACGTCTTGTCAGATTCTTATACCCTCCCGGCAAGCTGGGATTGTTTCTTAAGCCCACATAAGCTTCTTTCGGATGTAAACGCAATTTAATTGCATAAACAATCGTTCTTGTCTTCGCCGCCCGCCATCAACGTGTCCTTATACATGATCATGATCCGTTATACAGTAGTTTTATTCTGTTTACACACTTTTTCATAATTGGTTAAATTTTTCCCGGTAAATTTTGATCCATCAAAGCTTTTTTGAGAATGGACCCGACTACGATGATATGGCATGTCTATGATTCAATCATTGGTAAAGATTAGTATTTTGGACTAAATAAGAAGTGTCAGACGTAGACTGGGATCAATATAGGGAAGAAACAGGCAAAAATTGTGATTATAATTCATGAAGGCAATGTTTACAAAATGGCAGTGTCAAATCCTTAGAAATGTACTATTCTTATACTGCTGAATCCGAGAACATTCGTCAATTGAAACTCAAAATATATTTGCAAATAGAATGTTTTTAAAGTGGAGGTAAAAACTAGTCTAACTAGTTTCACGCTACAGTACGCGGTAGTTTTTGACCACCAGCCATGCTTCAGGAGCAGGTCAGGTCTCCCTCACTAACCTCAAAGGGCAGCTATTGTTTTTTCTTGGCTTCGGAATTTTTCCCTCTAACCTTAAAAAATAATGAAAATTTTATATTATTTTAAAAGAAGCAGGAGTGAAATTCGAACCCCAGACCACTGTATGGCAGCGAGGATTGGTGTGCCAGATTTGTAATTCTAATCTTTGATTGTAATCAGTACTCAATATAACGAATAGCTCCGCGCTGGAACGGTTTTCATGTGCACAACTTATGCTCCAGGAGCAATGGTGGTCAAAATCTCACATAATCCACGCGACAGTAATTTTTTGTCATATAGTTTGTTATGGAGAAATGATGCTTTCAACCCAAGTAGACTAAACTATATTGAAGTAGACTCTTAGTAGACTATATTGAAGTAGACTCTTAGTAGACTATATTGAAGTAGACTCTTAGTAACCTATATTGAAGTAGACTCTTAGTAGACTATGTTGAAGTAGACTCTTAGTAGACTATATTGAAGTAAACTCTTAGTAGACTAGACTATATTGAAGTAGACTCTTAGTAGACTATATTGAAGTGGCTTTTAAGATCAGTGGCTTCCCAATGACCGCCGCCATCTCAAAAGCCACTGACCTAAGACAAGGCTTATTTGGACTATTTGAATGTAAGTTTCATGCTGATTCTAAATATAATCATTCAAATGCACACGTAATAACGCTTTAAAAAATAATGAAAAAACAGAATTAGATGTAGGTATGTCATGATCGTCACGGCAATTGAACCGTGCCACAAAATGTTATAATTTCGCACAGACATGCCGTATAAAAATCAGACTACTTTTTGACTTCGGCCGATAAAGTTCGTGAACTGCACATCAAAGCGATTCTCCTAGACTTACACATGAATACCTACATCTTTTCAACAAAAAGACCAAGCTTATCAAAATTGCCTATAATTTGCACAACTTTTAGCTACAGCATTCAAGTAGATCAAGTAGATATTTAGTTGCCAAAAGCTTTAAGTAATAATATTTAATTAATGGCAGTGTATAAATGAACCTTTTCAAACAGCAGTGGTATGTGTTCTTGCTGTTGCTGTTGCCAGTGTTGGGGGGGCGAGCGAAAAACTGCCTCGCTTTCGTTATTTTAATCACGAAAGCGAGGCAATTAGGCGACGCGACGGCGCTCATACCGGGTTTTCCCCATCAACGACAGGAGAGGGCCAATTATGAATAAAGTCTATGGTCGCCTGCATAGGGTAAGATAGAAATATCCATGACATAAATATAGGTCTGATTTTGCAATTAGATATTTTCTAGAAAATCGAGGTCGCCCTCCTTACAAAACGACTGAGTATATGCCTTGAAGGTCTACTTTTTGACACCTCAATATAACTAGTCCTGAGACATTCAGCATGTGTTTCTACTGTCAAGAACCACTTTTATATAGACCAGATTATCGCAACTCTGCTAGACCTGACATACCATCTTTAAATCTTACTCGATGACAAAAATGATTTCCTTGCGGTTTTATTTAAAAGACTCCTATGTGACAACAACAATAATAGTTTGTGTAAGAAATGACAAATCACTTTCACGTCAGAACACGATCGGTACACTAAAATATTGTTGTTACTTTGACCTTTTAAGGTCAGAGGTCATAAGTAAAGGTCATTGGCTCATCGGTGATGGATCGGACCGCCCAAGTTTGCCTGAGTACATTATTATTCCCGTTTTACCTGTCACGTTTGGAAAAAGTGCATGTTTCGATAATACCACCTGAATGATTTGTCCCCATTGGCGACTGGGAAGGGGGAAAGTCAAATATGTTCACAGAGCTAGCCTTGATCTGATTAGAGAAGAAAACGTGGTTTGGACTGGGTGTACATAAGCACGTACAAGTGCATTGCATCCGGGATTGTATCAGCATGTGGCATCGTTAGGCCTAGTACCATGTTTCTATAGGCCCAACGTCAAACTTCATCATTTATAAATAATTTCTTCTTTATGAAACCTGCATGGGATTTATCCTGTATCCTGGTATATCTGTTCATGATAATGTCCCATCATTTTTTTTTGTTCATTCTTCAACGACCGCCTAAATTTCACAAGTTCACTCAAAACGGACAGACCCCGACCATCCGGCCCCGACCAGACTCAACCTTTGAACTATCTTTAAACCAATGGTAACCTAGTGTTATGTTGTGACTCATTGGTTAAATTTAGGCTTATTTGTCATTTTTATGGCAATCGATCACTAAAAGTTTCATTTTTTGGATGAAATTTAAAGGTCCCTGACCCGATCGCTAATAGGCTCGTCCCCAGAACCCAAAGTGATCGAAATTATAGTGTCTGAAGAAAGCTACTACTTTTCTCATTATCCTGTGAAATCTTATAGAGCTAAAAGTTGTTTGGTTTGGATGTTTTGTTTTGTTTTTTTTTTTTGTTTTTTTTTTCAGTCCCAGCACAAATCAGACGTTTGGTCGTGTTTAATTGAATTCAATCTACTAAGAACAAGGAAGCCGATAAATGCCAATTATCCGTTGGCTTTACTGCACAACATTGTATGCTTAAGTTACCTCTTTTTATGAAGGAATTCAATTTTTTCGACCTTCTCACTCTAAAAATAGATTGATTTCCAAAAATACCTAACTTTTTAAAACAGGCTTTCAAAATTAATATTTTCATGAAGGGTTCCACTCAAAAACATGTGATTGAGAGTATTGAAGTCTTGCCCTAGATTGTGTCCGCCATTTTGAATTTTAAATAATAAATATCTAACATATGTGGTATCATCGGAAAGCTTATTTCATTACCTTTAATTTGCTGCAAAGATAATTCCAATCGGTCAAGCACAGGCCGAGCCACAGTTTCTTGAATCAAGCAGTCAGCTTTTCCCCTATCCACGGATTCCCATTTGAATGCACGGCGGCCAGCAAAGCAAATGACTCACCCAAATGATGATAAGGGTATGTCTATGTTTATGTCAATAAAGTGGTATCTTAAAGGTGTAAAAGCCAGTGATAATGGTAAGTTTTATTTGAAACACTTTTTCAGGATGTAGCATATTTTGGTCTACAAATATAGACAATACTTTACAAATATAGACAACACCTCAAAAGATTGGTTTGGATGTTATGGGCGAAAATGTGAACCATCACAGAGAAAACGTTGTTTAAAAGTTTAAACAACTTTTAAACAACCTGTTTAAACTTTTAAACAACTTGTTTAAACTTTTAAACAACTTGTTTAAACTTTTAAACAACTTGTTTAAACCTTTAAACAACTTGTTTAAACTTTTAAACAACTGTTTAAACTTTTAAACAACTGTTTAAACTTTTAAACAACTGTGTAAACTTTTAAACAACTCGTTTTGCAGTTTTGGTTAACCAATATTAATTTTACCTAGTATTATGGGACTTACAAAATGACGTTTTACAGCCTTCACATCAAAATGGATTGAAATAGTAGCACTTTACAGGTGTTTTTTTTGGGTCAAGGCCATTCAATCAAGATGAAAACTTTATAATTATAAATAAATCGGGTTATTACCCTTTAAGAGGCACTGGCTTACCATAAAAGAACAGGAATCCCATAATTATTTGTTTGAGTTTTAGTTTTCACTTTGGCGCTCCGACATGCCACGCTCATAGGCCTAGCTATACAACATGATTTTTACTTTCTTTTTAATATCTGATTTCAAACCCAGGATTTTTCTGCACTATTTTTAGCTTATTTTTTTGTTTTGATGGCAAACAACAACCGTCGTCATGATGATCGTCATCACACACATGCCACAAACACAGAAGTGACAGCCCTCGTGGTAATGAGGTCCGTCCCCCTCTGGGCGCGATAGACCCAGGGGTAATTACAGGTTAGTGACATCATGGTGGCGTTTAATCAGGTGATGACATCAGGTGTCTGTCATTACACCCCATCTGTTGTGCACTTGAGATGGCGGTAGGAATTACGCGATGAGCCCCAGCATGTTGTTCTTTTCGCCAGTATGCTTTTAGGTATTAGTTGCGTGTCATCCGATGTACTCCAATGGATATGAGATGGCATTTTGAGAAAGCTTAATTATTTAGGATGATTAAAACCTTGAGAACTTATTAAACTATTTCTTTCGAAGGATGTACAATTATTATTTATTTTATTATTATGTACAATTCACCCGAAGGTAATTGACAGGAGCGTCGTTTAAAGATAGTGTCAAGCTCATCCTGACAAGACGATCCTAACGCAATACCACCATCAGCCACCGCCTCCACTAGCTCCAGCACCAGCACCACAACAAAACCTGCACCAAAAATACCACCACGACTAGCACCATGCACCAGAACCACCGCTAGCACCATCACCACTACCACCACCCAGGCTACCACCACCAACACAAGCACCATCGCCAGCACCATGCACCTCCAGCACTAGCACCATCCGTTCTATCATTACTACCACCAGTTCACCACCACCATCGCCGCCGTCAGCACCAGCACCAAAACCAGCACTACCATCATTATCTGGCGCTGCACTGAGCATCACCACCACTGCAGCACCAGAGGCACCATCGGCAGCACCATCAGCACCACTAGTATCACCACCGCTACCACCGCCGTCACCATAGCATCAGCACCCGCACCAGCAGCACCACCACCACCATTGGCACCGCCAGCACTTGCACCACCACTTCCACCGCCAGCACCAGTACCATCACTACCCGCGCCACCAGCACCTGCACAAACACCACCGTGACCACTAGCACCAGCACTAGCACCACCACTACCACCGCCAGCACCGGTACCATCACTACCGCCGCCAGCACCAGCACAAACACCACCGTGACCACCACCACCACTAGCACTGAATGCATGGCACCACGAGCAACACCAGCACTAGCATCACCAAGTTCCACCGCCAGCGCCACCACCACTACTACAGCTACCACCAGCAGCAGCAAACACCACCAGCGGCACTAGCACCACCACTACCATCATTACCACCAGTCCACCACCATCGCCGCCGTCAGCACCAGCACCAAAACCACCACCACTACCACCACAGCCACCAGCATGGTCGTGGTGGTGCTGCAGCAGTACCAGCACCACTTTGGTACCACCACTATGGCACCAGCACCACTAGTACTCCCTACAGCCAGCACCAGCAAATTAGGCACCACCAACACCCCCGCCAACACCACTATTACCAGCCCGCTACCACTACCAGTGCCACCACCATTATAAAGTATCTACATTACATTATCATGATTATGTTTCAATTTCATTCTTTTCCTTCTCAACGTTTATCGTCATCATCGTCATCATCGTCGTTGTTATCATCATCATTATCATCCTTCTTCCTCCCTCGCTTCTTCCAATTCTTTGCCGTACATCTTTGCCATCATCGTCAACATTTTATCAATGTCACTATACGCATAGTTTATATGGCTCTCATCAAAGCCATCATCATTATCTTATTTTCGTAGACACGAGACGTCGCTATCATTGTATGTCGCCAACGCATCAAAAATGGTGTCATCCGAAATCTCACCGAAGCTTAAAGAAACTGACCAGGTTAAATGTACTACATTTCTACATTGAGTATTACTGAGATTTCAGAAACCTCAAGATTAAACAGATATATTTTCCAGGCCGTCATGTAAATAAACCCTCTAAAATGTATAAAGCAGCGTAATATTGTGTTTATTATGGAGCCACTCCTGCGCTAGCTCGAGGCATCTCAATTTCACGGGGTATAACGAGTACGGGAAAATGCTTGTTTTGTCAGGGATTTAGGATAGCGACATTTTTCATAATGTTTACGTTAAAAGTACTTTGTTCACTTCTGTTTGCTTTTCTTTTAAACATTGGTCATGAAAAATAAACAGATTTCATTCAACATGAGTGTTTCAATTCAAAGTATTTTATTGCCTGGTATTAAGTGGGAGGCACAAGGATAGAGGGCGCTCTAAACAATTTTGCAGCCGAGCAGACGATGACGGCCGAGCCTGTTCAGCGCAACAACACATCCAATTGAATCAAAATAGCATGAACAGGTAAAATTTGATTTGCGCTGGCCATGGATGGTCCCATATCTCATACACGACTTCGTTCACTGCACATTTTTCACAGTTATTCATACAACAAATTGAAAAACAATCCTTACGGTAGAGTTAGTTCACCGACTGCAACTCCAACACCACCGGCAGTTGGGAGTCGAATCGTAATGAAAAAATTACCAATAAACGGTCAACTCATATTTGTCCTGTCCTTAGTTAGGTGCACAAGTTTGCACAGGGCAATAGAATCTGAGACAAATGTCGAAAGATCATGTGTCCAATAGGGGAACTCCCTTATAATGATTGTGTCGGACAGTTTCCTTGTTCAGCGAATTATTGTGAAAATGTGATAAGTACATAGTTAGTACATGTCCGGAATCTGGCTTTGTCAAAAATTGAGGGCGCCCTTCCCACGAAATCTCTGAATGAATATCCCTTTCAGATGTTTCAGAAGACTCAGATATAATACCTCAAATTAAAGTTTCGACGTACGCCGTGTTAAGTGTCACTAGCTGCCTAAATTGAAGAGATGAAGTCATTATTTAGTTTTATTTAGTAGTCATCATTATTTAAAATTTCAAATCGGAATTCAGCGTTAAATTCACAAATACAGTTAAATTTAAAATATCTGGAAACGAAGAACGAGTTCATTTTTTATTTTTGGAAAATACGGAGGAGATTTGCAGCCCGACTTTTCAATCTAGTTACAAGTCTATAAATCTATACGGAATTGTTTGTCTGCACTGCAAAACTGGGGTGTTAAAGTAACACCATGGGTGTTAATTTGGACACCCTCCTGCAACACCAGTAACTAATACCAACAAGCTTGACACCGACTTGTTGTTAAAATTTGAACATCCCACCCAGTGTAGTGTGTGTTGTAATCATGACGGCATAGCCCTAGCAAATCTTGTATACACAAATTAAGTGACCCATGCCTTCTCCGTTTTAGGCAAAAACAACTTTCATTGTTTTGATTACCCTCCATATCTTTGCCTGCATTACATGTTTTGGCGATCATCCTGGCTAAGTCAATCTTTCCCCTATCAGAATCTGGCTCTCCACTGAGCACTGCACCGCAGGCCTGTGTACTTAGGCCTGCTGAGGAGGCGTTCTCCCGTAATGCCTCAGAACGGGCAGGTCTGCTAATCATACTAATTGTCCAGGGTGTGTAAAAACAAACAGATGTAATGAAACCATTGAACTTGACCATGACCAAGAAAAATGATTGACGAATTGTTTAATCCACTAACAAGGTTACTTTTTTTTTATTTTGTAATGGTTGATTGATTAGACAATTATTTGTTTGAACGAACATTTTGGAACATTGACTCAGGTCGGAATCGAACTCACACTGGATCTGGGTCACGGATTTCATAAGTATAGACAAGTTTAAGTTATCTATTATTAAAGCAATGAGTGATTGATCGAAAATGGCCCTGCTGCTAAACCGATGCGACTTTTTGCGTGCCGTTGCCAGTGCTTTGCCATTTATGACAAACTGCCTCGGTTTCGAGTATTTTTAATCACGAAAGCGAGGCAGATTGGCTACTTGAGCGTTGGCGACGGCGTTCACACCGCATTGCCCCATCAATGACAGGAAAGTGACAATTACGTATAAGGTATTGTGACAAATCAAAAGGTCTGATTTTGTTCTATAAGTGTTGGATTATTCATTAAATGTTACCAACTTATAAATTTGAGTCAAAAAGGCTAAATATTATTGTTTTATTTCAGTTTCAAAGTCAAAAGGACACGTGCACACCTCCGTACGTATACGAACATTTCTCATGAGGGAACCTTATTGTTGTCAAGTGCGTCCGACACATATATCAAATGTTTTCAGGCCATGAGTGCACGGCACAACTTTTAGGGATACGTTCGAAGCTAGTTAGGAATGCGTGGGACACCATGTGTATGGTCTACGGTCTTTGTAATCCGCAAGTTGCTGGTTCGAGCCTCTACACAAACTTAACATTTTAATTTCATTTTTCTGGTAGCGAGGTAAACGTCGCGTGCAAATTAATGTACAAGACCAGTCCTGCTCCACAAGTTTGTCCAATATTCCTTGTCGGTCGCCGAAAGTTGAACAATGTATTCCATCCCTTTCACATGAGCTAGACAATTATTGTCATGAATCACCATTACTCAATTGGATATTGCAATATACAAGTATAGTCTTATCGTAAGGGTTGAAGCGATTGGCTCAAACACCCTTTCTTTTGCGTTGCTACATGCTTGCACTGTCACTCACCACAAAGACAAATCACCGATATTAGCCAACAATTACGCCAAGTCATGAAATAATTTACCTTCATTTGCCTGAAGAGAAATGGGTTGCCATGCCTGTCACGCGTGCAGACGTCTTGAAGAGAAGAAACACGCGGGAAAAAAGTGGCTCCATCTGGCACTTTGGTCAAATTAAAGGACACACTATATCTGTCGATTTTTCGTCTCGAATAACCTACTGAAGAAAGATTGGATTGATTCGTGATCTTGACGCGTGACAGACATTGAGGCTGCCAGGTTCGAGAGGGAAAGGGTTTGGTGCACTTTAGGGACTTACCTTGTTGTTAATTTGTGTGTTTTTGGTTCCTTTGGTTTTTCTACGATGGTGCAACCGGTATATTTATGCTACTTTAAAGATAAAGATATAAGTACAAATTTTGCTTTCCAGATGCTCTTTTAGTTCATCTAAGCTCATCTATGTCATCTATTTTGTCCCCACTATGGCAACAAACAGTTACGACGGTTTATGCGGGTGCAGATGCATAAGAGACATAATGCCTAACTTTCCACATCTTGCTTCTTGCGTGGAAAGTTAGGCATCATGTCTCTTATGCATCTGCACCCGCATAAACCTGAACTCTAAGGATTCCCACCAGTAAATAACATGAGAAACAGGTAAGTCCAGTTCACACCAGTAAATAACATGAGAAACAGGTAAGTCCAGCCCCCACTGCAAATGAGGTGTTTTTTTTGTGACCCTCGCCTAAGTATACCCAAAAAACTGAGAGAAATGGCAAGATCCGGGTTGTAAATCATGGTTGCTATCAATATTAAGTATAAAATCTGTAGGAATATCAAAAAAAGGTTGTCATTGATATGTTATTTTGTTCCGACAAACCAATTTTAACCGTATTCTTACAGGGAACACCTGACTGAAAAAGTGCTGTGACCTCCAGGGTGTACGGTGCATGCTAGTCTTCACGGTCCAGTAGCTCGAAAATTTTGGGGATAACTACCTTAATTTTATGATTGATTGGGTAGGAGATATGATGATCTTCAAGCAGAATGTTAGCTTTAAGGTCTGAGATGTTCCATTGAGGAGAAAATTACGTTTTCATCTCGCCCATTTTGTACAGGAACGAATGGGACCAGCATTTAGTGGTGTGAAACCTATACGAGCTGTGTATATAGTAGATAGCCAAAATAGTTTGTGACCTCCGCCTGACCTCGGTAAGTCAATTTGATCTTGTCAACTAGTTTTCAAAACACTGGTGATTCTGAAGCGGTCCCCCTGGCCTAGTGTTGCCTGTGCCGAGCGGGGGGGGGGGCAGCACAGGTGAACTGCTCGATAGGCAAGGCAAGGTAAGTGTGAATGGAGCTGTAAACACTCTTAGCTGGTTGAAGATTTTGAAGCGAATGTAAAATGACCAAGTCTAAGCTTAGTCTAAGGTGCAAAATTCAGCAGTCTGGCTTGCGCAATGTATTAGCCGATTAAATAGCCACCGTATGGATAAAAGATAGGCCATGACAACTTTTGTGATGTACATGCCGGGTTTTACCAATGATGGCAGCTCTTCTTTTATCCAGAAAGTGAAGCTTTTTTGATACATGTTAAATTGAAAGTGTTTGTCAGCTATAATAGGACTTTGGTGTGACATGCTTACAAGCAACCCCCCCAGTAAACCCCTCCCCGAGTAAACCCCTCCCTGAGTAATCCCCTCCTTTCACTTCTCAAAGGCCAGGTGCTATAAGGAGCAAAGAGTAAGTTATTTTATTTCTGATATATGCTTTAAAGCAATGGAAAACAGAAATAGTGTTTTTGGTGAGTCCTATCTAAGAAATCTTCAGTAGATAGCAGAATATTTGATATTTAGAGGACACATACTATTTTCTGCTCACTTAGTGTCTGACTCAGAGATTTCGAAATATTATTTTTTTGGTGTAATAACTGAAAAATAGTCAACTAGAACTAAGGATAGAAAACCTAAAATTCACAATTCCGCATTTGAGGTGTATCGGATTTTTCGTTTTGATGCGTAAACATTTTTGTTTAGTATTACGTCCCATCAGATACTGTGTATACCAAAAAATTTTCCGGATCCGGAATTTATTATAACAAAGTTGTGATTTTCTATAATGAAGTAATTCGATGTAAGCTTAGCACCTTTCACACAGTGATTATTAATATTGGAAGCATTATGTACATGCCAAAACACCGGATTTTTTGGAATTGAGGGCGCCCCCGTCCCAGGAAATCTCTGAGTCGGAGGGGGCCTTTAAATTAAAAAAAAAATTATCATCATGAATGATCGACGAACAATGTGAAGGGGTTTCACACATAGTCAAGAAATGCATATCCTTTAGTACAAATCTGAGGTCTCTATAGGATTCACACCAGTAAATAACATGAGAAACAGGTAAGTCCAGCCCCCACTGCAAATGAGGTGTTTTTTTGGTGACCCTCGCCTAAGTATACCCTAAAACTGAGAGAAATGGCAAGATCTGGGTTGCAAATCATGGTTGCTATCAATATTAAGTATAAAATCTGTAGGAATATCAAAAAAGGTTGTCATTGATATGTTATTTTGTTCCGACAAACCAATTTTAACCGTATTCTTACAGGGAACACCTGACTGAAAAAGTGCTGTGACCTCCAGGGTCCACGGTGCATGCTAGTCTTCACGGTCCAGTAGCTCGAAAATTTTGGGGATAACTACCCTAATTTTTATTGATTGATTGGGTAGGAGATATGATGATCTTCAAGCAGAATGTTAGCTTTAAAGTCTGAGATGTTCCATTGAGGAGAAAATTACGTTTTCATCCCGCCCATTTTGTACAGGAACGAATGGGACCAGCATTTGTGGTGTGAAACCCTAAAGCTCGTACGTCATGCTCGTGTTAAGGATCATTTTCTCCTCTGTCCAGTACCTGCTGGCTAAACTATAGAGCTAGCTGAAGACCTCATCGTAATTAGCCCTTCTCTGTCGTCGATGGGGTAAAATTGGTGCGAACGCTAACGCCCGATCTGGAGATTTTTGATTGTTGCAAAAATGCAACTAAACCTCCCCAAAATTTGATGTATTTTTGTTCTCAAAATGTAGATTTAACCAAATTTGACGATATGCAAATTAATTTGGGAACACTACTCTCTAACTAAAATGCACTATTTAAAAAAAAAAAAAGTTGCGCCCCGACCAATATTCTTGTATCATATTTGGTTCATTGGTATAATTAGGTTAGTTCTTGCACAACTGTACATATGCTCTTATTATTTTATATTTTTTTACTTTTATTTAAAAAATAATTGTTGTATAATACTACTACTACCACCACCTTCTGTACTCGGAAAGAGGAAAAGAGAGAAGGGGTAAAGAGAGGAAGGTGGCGAACGAGTCGATAGGAATTGCCCAAAAAGTGTAAATTGTCGAGTGTCATTAGCGTATAATTATTTTGGTTGGCGCATTACAGCGATTATGACAAAACAATGGGTCAAAATTGACAAGATGACAAGTTCATGATATGAAAATACATCGCTGTCATTTCAATATCCGTGTTCGTGTTAACTGTTGCCGGGAAACCATGCCACGAACAGAGAAAATATTGACTTTAGTAATGAGCATAATCGTTTAATATCATGCCCAGCATAGACGTCTTGTCGGCAAGATCATTTCAATGTGGAGGAGAAAAAGGCGTTAAACGACAGGGCGCGGCGGGGAAATTAATGCTTTCCTCCTTTTATGGGTAAAACATTTGAAAAGAAAAGGAAAAAATCGAGTTGTGAGATTTATGAAGCCTTTTGTGCGTTTGTGTACATTTTTAATTATTTTTTGTTGGTTTCGATTGACTGCTTGTAAAAAACAAACGCGGTTGCGTAACATCTATGGCAAGTCCAAACGCCATAGTCCAAACGCCAGGTTCGACGATTAAGGAATAACTAGATTTATCTGCGAAAAAAACTTTCTCTTTGTTTTGTTTTGCTTTTTAGTAGTAAACCAAGTTTGTTAACGATAACCTGATTATGGACTGATAAACTGGGTTTATCAACAATAAACACGTTTAAATTGGTCTATGGACTTCATCCGTAATTGGGCCTTTCTTTCAGATGATGTCGATAAAGCCCCAGTCACACTGGAAAGGCGATTGCCTGGGATTGCCCGCGATTGAGAAATCGTGCGATCGTCCAGGCCATCGTAAGATTTGGTGTCAATCGTTGTGAGCATCACCCTAATAAAATTCATCTACGATTCATCTATCGATAATGGGCACGAAACCAAACCCACACAACACAAGACTAAGTGGCACAAATGCACAACAGTCCTTGGTGGTGACACGTTGGTGGCACAACGGTCCTCACATAGCGCGCGATTGGTCTATACACGGTGCGTTATCGCAGACACTCGCAGGATAGTCGTACATATCTTTTCCACGCCTCATGCTATTTGGAACCGCACCACTCTAAACAATGCCAATCGTAACGATAGTCGGTGGGGCGACTACATACCAGACTTGACGTGCCACCATCGCACGACCAAATGCGATTGTAGGCGATTGTATGCGGCGGTCAAACCTTGGTTCAATCGCAGAAATGTTTTTGAACATGACCGAAAACCTCTCTGCGACAGGAGGGACATGTGCGACTACCTGCCACAGCCCGCGATCGTCGCCGATCAGTGGCAAACCTTTTTAAGATTGCCGAAGACTGCTTGCGTTTGCCAATCGCAACTAGTCGCATCTAGTTGTAACCTGTCGTTATCTCCCAGTGTGACTGGGGCCTTTAAACCAGCGTGAACGACATCGCCGAGTCGCCGACCGTGACCAAGAGTCAATCTACTTCGTCATTACAACATTAAGTAACGAACGCGAGGCAGATTGACCGCTAGCAAAGCCTATAACTTGCATAACAGTAGGAACGCCAGTGGCATTGCTTCCGGTATTTTTTACAGGACTTGACCCCTGATTTGACGTCACAAAATTTTAAATCCAAGCGTTCAGATTTGCGAGTGCGAGTCCTCGAAGAAAAATTTAAAAATCGAAATGATATTGAAATTTTCGGTTCAATTATGTAACTTACCACGCACATAAGATACTAAACTTTGATTTCCAGTAGAAATTGGTAGAGATATGGAATTCCGTGCCAGAAAATTAAAGCTAAACACGCCGAAAATACGTACCAAAATGTGCGAAAGTCAGAGTCACGAACAACAAAAAAGAACATATTAATTCGCCATCTACGAAAAATGCTACAGAGGTAGATCTTGATGTACATTTCCAGACAACATTACAATATTGGCCCAAGATAAGCCCAATATTGAATTTTAGATTGGCCCAATAATGGCTTACAATATTGTACCCATGTTATTTGCTCGTTGGCCCTAGAATGGGCCAATTAATATTGGCAATACAATATTGGGCCAATAAAGAGCCAACCTTGGACCAATACTCTGATCAAATTTCCAATTATTATAAAAAAAATAAAAAAAATAAACCAATTAAAATATGAGCACTAATTAGCGCTTAATTAAAAATTGCATTCACTACCATATATAGGACTGACCCCTCCCTCTTGATACAGGGAAGTGTTTGCAATCTACATTTTACAAATAGGTAGTGAGGCGAAGTTATACACAAATGTGTGTGAACATTGGATAATTACCTTTTTCCTGACATTACATTCTAATCTATGGTGTCCCAATTATATGTTTGAGTTAAATATGGTTTTGTGTTTACATTGTAGCATGCTATCCCTAATCAAATATCTAGAAAATGATCAACCAAACGCATCATACTAATTATATTAGTGATGAAAAAGTTGCATTTATCACTTCAGAAAAATAGAATCGTCAAAAACATAACCTTGTGCTGGAAAAACTGAGAGGTCTTATTTTGCAGACCCGCCCACACTATCACAACATCGAACCAATGTTTAAGTGGCCAATGGAAACCAATTTGCTCCAATATATGTCAACAAGATAATGCCATGCTAATATTGCCAATGGGGAACCCATATTGGCTCGATATTGGTCGACAAGCTAATGCCAATGCTAATTTGCCAACGGGAAACCCATATTGCTCGATATTGGTCGACAAGCTAATGCCAATGCTAATATTGCCAATGGGGAACCCATATTGGCTCGATATTGGTCGACAAGCTAATGCCAATGCAATATTGCCAATGGGAAAACAATATTGGGCCAATATGTATGTTGTCTGGGTTAGTTTGTCTGAAAAATCGTGAATTAAATGGCATGCTAAGACGGCCATTCGCATGTTGGTGTTTTCGACCTGAAAGGTGTTTGCATGCGTGACAATGACACGCAAGCATGACGCAAGTGGATACGAACCTCGTGCAGAATTTGTTTGTTTTACGCTTAGACAGAAAACCGAGCTTTTATATTTGTGTCTCTTGGAACTTTCAGGAAAGGAAAATAGGTGGTCAGTTTGTTAGTAATTATATTGGGAAATGGTATCGTTTTACAGAAAGAAAAGCACTCTAAAAGATAAAAAAAAGTAAGATGACTTGATGACATGCGTGGAATCCCCAATTAAGTTAATACGGAATAAAGAACATGAACCCCATTCAACTGTGTGCATATTGATTTTTTCGTGAAGGAATAACCGGTAAGGGCTCAGTCTTCGATGGCGTAACATGCATTTTAAGGGGAAAAGGGCCCACGCAAAATTCGCCTACTCCTTAAGACCCCCCCCAAATGAGATTAGGAAAATAATAAATTTATAGTATACAGTATAACATCAATTTAATCTTCCTGGAGCTGGCCAGCGTGCCGAGGTGTTAAAAAAAATAATGCCCTTGGCTGGACTCGAACCCGTAATCGCCGCATTACTTGAATAGCGCGCTTGCTAACTGAGCTAACCAGTTGGCATATGTAAGAAGCGATAGATCAACTCTATAGGTAAGAGTTGACTAATCTGTCAATATCATTTTTGACAACGTGTTTTCAAAGTGCGTTTTCTAACAAGTACGGTCATTGCCACATCGATCAATCCTATCAGAAGATGGAATATACCAATACTTTTTCTCATCATGCCTAAAAATGATCATTCATTTTGTGATAAGATGTACATTCGAATGTACTACTTGAAAAATGTAAACATTGCAAAATTCTGCTGGAAGTTGACAGCATGATCATGGCTAAATTTGCCTTATATCGACTGTGGAGAAAGCCGATTGAAAAATTGTATATTTATAAAAAAAATATATACATATCTAAGACTTTATTTCAGGAGTCCTTGTGGGAATAATTTGTCCTCTCCTGTGTTAATATTAATCAATTAAAATTGCTAATGAAAACCGCGCGAAAAAATATCACCAAAGTTCGAACCCTTAAAAAATTGGACCTTTTAACGGCTATATGCGTCGTTGGCGTTCCTACTGATAAGTGGGTATTAAACCAATCGCTGACCAATCGCGGTCTTATATACAAATATCAACATCAGCTGATAAAACGCATGACCTGAATAACAGCCAAACTGTATTGCCCCAATCACCCCTTTATCATGTTTATTCGATGGACATGAAAAACAATGGGTCCGGGAATTAGGTTTGCTGTGGAAAAAGTCCAGACGACGAAATTTACAGAAAGTTAGTCGGGATTAAATATTGACGTTTCCTTAGTTAGGAAAAATGGTATATTACATGAGCTACGGATATGACGGGAACAGAGGAACTTGAGTTATTGAAAAGATTAAGAATACAGGAATGTTGTGACTCGGGAGAGTCCTAAACTTCAGGATGACGGGTAATTTATACGGGAGTTTGAGGAGTTCTGTTTCAGTGATCGCTTCTGTTTCAGAATTCGCTTCAATTCAGTGATTGCTCCCGTTCGCTCATTAAATATTAACGTTTCCTTAGAATATGGTAACTACTTAAGCTAAGGATATGACGGGACTATGAGTTATTAAAAGAAGAATACGGGATGTTGTGACGGGTGGGGCAAAACCGCAGGATGACAGGAAATTATACGAGAGTTTTGAGGGTTGTTGACAATTTCATTCACGTGGTTGGTTGGCACGGTGTGCATTAGTGTTTCACTTCTTCATTGATCGCTTCCATCAAGTGATTTTTTTAATGTCCAAGGCTAGTCAAGCATTACAGCACTTATCTATTTAGTAAAAAATAGTAACGCTGACGGAATTGGCGCCAAGATAGCGATTTAACCTACTTTTTTGAAGCTCTACAAGTCCTGGTTTGATGCTACATGAGCAGGAAAGGCATTCCATAAGCCTACAAACTGAGAGAAATGTAGCCTGTGGGAGATCAAGTTGGACCTTGGGATTTCACAGCAAGGTCATGAGACCTGACTGAGAGCCTAATAGCGGGGTCGGTCAATGAGAAGTGCTCAGGTAGCAGCTGGGCTGAGGAAAGGATTGTTGTAGCAACACCGACTGTCCTGATATGACCAGAGGTTGGAGTGGTAGAGCTAGGAGCTCAACTCTCAGGGATTTACCGATTATAGAACTGAAACGTCTCTGGATTGCATCAAATTTGGATAGTGTAGTGAGTGTGCTCCACACAATGCTGAGCTTGCATATTCAATGTTGGACATGTGGATCAAACTAGGATTTATATATAAAAATCCTGTGGTTCTCGCAAGAGATAGGGGTGGAAACTTCGACGGAGCAGCAATACTAGTAGCTGACTGGGCAGTTTTTTAATCATATTTTTGGTATCACAGGGGAAGGACAGATCATTACTGATGGAGATGCCAAGGTGTAAATCAACCCTGTCGAGTTCTTCTAGAGTTGTTCCAAAGAAGTGGAGACTTGGATGGCCGGTTACAGCATCTTTCTTGTTTGATATTGTTACAGTTTTACACTTGGTAGCACCAAATGGTACATTTCATTCAGTTGCCCAAGACTCGATTTCCTGCAAATCATTGTTGAGAGAGGCCGCAGCTGGAATTCTGTCCTCTTAACTTTATGAAGGTCGTGAGTGTGACATCGTCTGCATAGAGGATGGATGGTTCAGGATTCTCCTTTTGATGTCGTCAATGTATATAATGAAAAGAAGAGAGCCGAGGATTGAACCTTGTGGTACACCTGCATTATTCGACTTCTTGCTGGGCTGGATGCCCTCCCGTTTAGGATGACTCTGAGGGAGCGGTCGCGAAGGTAGTCCTGCAACCAATTCAGTAAATTTTCTGAGGAATCTTAAGGCAGAAAGCTTGACCAGTAGACCAGGATGCCACACTCTATCGAATGCTTTGCTGATATAGAGACAGACAATTCTTGAATCCGCTCTGTCACTATGGAATTAGTGATGCATTGGGAAACGTAGGTCAGGGCATCAGATGTAGAATGCCAGACCTAAGGCCGAATTGTTTGTTTGATATCAATGAATGTGTATCAAGATGGCGCTACATCGTTTCGTAGATCAGCCGCTCTCGTTCGCTCAACTAGCGGGAGCTCGCGATTGTAATAAATACCCGAAATATTGTTCTGAAAATTATTTTTCTGTGTACACGCGAACGAAATCATTGCATTAGTGAATTTAAAGATAAGTAAATGCTGTTACCATTTTTTTCTCCAAAAAAATAGCCTGTTTAGGTAAACTGTATACTAGTATGTGGCCCTGACATTTCGATCCTAACAGGATCTTCATCAAAGGTATATAAACTGACAAAACAACAGATGTTTAGATATGAATTTAATGGTCCTGTCACTCCTGTGGAAGGAATTGATGTGGTTAGTGAATGTGATGAGACTTTCCTCATCACTTGTCCAGATGAAAAATACATCATCGATGTACCTCCAAGGACGACACGGTGCTGCAGCAAGAGCCTGGTCTTCAAAACTGGACATGAGAATGCAAGCCAATGAAGGCGCCATTCTCGTGCCCATCGCCGTCCCGTGTACCTGCAGGTAATTGTCATTCATTCATATGAATGTATTCTTATAGTTATATAATACATTATGATGGTCCATTTTTGGCCGAAGGTGCCAAGCTGGCTGCGATACCTCCATGCATCGTGTATAGAGAGACGTGACATCAAACGTTACACCTGGGTGGTTCTTGACAGCTGAGAAAGTCGGGGTGTCATGAATGTAGGAAAGAATCTGTAGAACAGGACCACCGTTTCTTGCTCATTTCCTTGTTCATTAACTTCTATTGTTCTATTTCAGCATATTTCTTATCACCATGATCACCCATCCCTTTCCTTTGTTTTCTTTTAACACGTTTCATCACTCTTGTCTATATCTTATATGGTTTGTCTTATTTGTTGTTCTGTTAGTTTGCCGGCCTTTGATGAAGATCTTGCTGGAATCGGGAAGTTGGGCCCACACACCAGTATACATTATTGAGTTTGATAGTTCCACAAGGACATTAACAAAGCGACGTTGGTATCAGAATAGTTGATACCATTTGAAGTCATGACATGCCAGGTGTTACTCGATACGTAGATGCGGGATTATTTTGTTCATATCGAACTAAAGAAATTTACGTTGGGTGTCCCTATAGAGGAGAATGACTACCAAACTGACCATCACCGCAAAAAAAGAGGTATAGCGTTATTTGTCTTGTTAGATCTAGGAGCAATTTCCCACTAAACACAAGGCAGGGGTCCGCTCCATGATTTTTGAAAAGTGGCAAAAATGGCATTTAGGGATTTAAGGGATACACGTTTCGCGTATGATTTGGGTGTTACACTTATCTAATTATTGCCTTCTGCACAATCATCTTTATAATTATAAAGCATCTCCTTGTATCAAGGTTTTGCGAACTGGCCAACGTTTTCCACAGATTATTTCGCTTACCATACTCCATCCTAACATCCAAACAAATTTTGAAGTTTACACCTACGAATGAAAGAAAGTCACTGAATTCCGATGAAACTACAGTGCAAATAGGGTGTTCGCTTTTAAGCAATTGAACACATTTCCCAAGTTTGACTTTCAAGTCAACTTTGTACAATTAAGGACACACACGAACCGAGTAGATTAATATGTCAATATTTAACAGGTATATATAATGAAATTTGGCGATCAATGGCCGCGGGTCTATGTGAGAACTACCTAAGATAAGTAAATAATTGTATTTGTGATAGGATGGCAATGAAAATCAAATTAAAGTTTATCAGAATGTCAAACACCTAGCAAAGTATACGACCTTTTGGAAAACTGTATAACCTGACCTGCAGCCACAATGGTTTGAACAAGCAGTTCACGTTCCAGAGGCTGCGATTGATGTTCGATAAGTCTTTTTCAGGAAGGTCAATGATGCGGATGGAACGGACCCGTCTTGAACTGCATCTGACGACAGAGACGGTAGAAATTGCTCCAAACCAAACACAATTAGCATATCCGTCTTGAATCTAACTGTAGCCTTAGCACGCTTGACAGTGAGAGCTATTAGGGGAAGCTCTATGCATGGAGGAGGAAGCATACGCTGGGCTTTCGCCATCCATTTGGCTTGTGCATTGGTTCTTCTCCCACTGTTCAATTACCCCCGCCATAAGGCCACTCCTTATTTGTTGACAACCCCTTTTGTTGGAAAGGGGGCTCGAAAAGGACTCTGATAAAGGAAAAACTTGGAAGACGTCGGAGAGCCCTTCAAAAATCTGGAATCACAGAAGAGTCCTTAAAAAGGACAATCTGCACTAATGAATTTAGCCTTCTGACATAAATTTTGTTATATTATTTTTGCATAACTGACACTTATCATTAGGATGGAAAGGGAGCATATATTTTTAATGACACACCAACACTAGTGTGTCATATCGTGTCATGAAAGCTATTGCTATTAACATAGGGGGAGATTAACGTCCATACTCAGTAATTAGTTACTAAGTTCCATGGTGATGATGTGATTTGCGGGATGGACTATTGTTTCAATCCTCTCAATTGCATTAACTTAAATAAATTATCTGTTAATTAGGCCTAAGAGTCATTGACTATCAGCGGTTTTCCACACTAACTTAAAAGGTGTTCTTTCTTCAATTATATAAACATGATTGAAAGTCATAACCGCACGAAGCCTGTTTTTGTTTTGGTTGTTGCATCTTTATAATGAATACAGTGGCTAATTCCACACTTAAAGTTAATAAGCCGAAAGACCATCTTTACATTATTTTTGTAATACAATATGCGTCTTTAATTTATTGCAAAATTACAAAAGAGAATGTACTTTTCGTCTACATCTATATATAGTTAAAGGACTAGACTGTGGTCTGCAAAAACTATACCACAGCGTAGTGAGCTTTTTTTTTCTGTGTTTCTTGTTAAAATAAATTCATTCATAGGCCTATCAATTAGCAAATCATGGAGAAGGCCATGTAAACCTTATGACCATAACGTTGTATGATTAATGTGATTTGAAGACTTGCAAATAACCACAAAATATGCTAATTTTAAATGGCAATTAATTTAAATCATGATGGTATTTGTTATTTATAAAATCTTAGTTATTTCCATTTTCAACACAAAGGAACAGCCAATCTGCTGGTAGTATATATTGTAAGTACCCTAATTTTTAATCTGCAAGGTGACCTATGTGCTCAAATGGGTTTATTTGTCGTGGTTTTGCATAGAGGCGTTGTTGTTAAATCTTTAAACACACACTTTAGTTGAGAGTAGCTCCTAACTTCTTTTTATCTTTTGGTTGCTCCCTAATATCTCCCTGTAAAACTTTGCATGTAACTTGACTTTCAAACTTTTTGTGTCAAATGCTAAGGACCCTACATTATAAAATGTTTGTGTAAATCACTATTAGGTTGCTTGCACAATGGTGGTATACTATATGTAACACGAGAACATATATTCTCATTGTCCCAATATCAAATAAGCATTGTTAAAAGGTTCAATTCCAAGCAGGTCCATGCAGTATATGCAATAACCATTGACCAGATCAAGCAATATGTCTAAAAGACAGCAATTCCACACAGCCTATGCAATAGGCTACCCTTCATATGGTACCCATTGACCCAGATCAAAATGTGGATTTTGCCCTTGGTTGCTGGTTCTCACATTTCAGACTCCACAGGTTTAAGACAAAAGTATGGGGACGAACGAAAAGTGACCACCTTGCATTTGTCATCAGCATGATAGATAGTAGTCCAAAACCATTTTTGTGGAATAAAGTACTTTGTGGAATCACATGAAGGAGGTTCAGCTATCTGCTTTCATCAATTGTCAAACAGGAAGTGGTCTTGTTATGTAGAATGGTGGGTAAAGTCACAACTTCATACAAAATTCACTAAATACTTATCAATTGTACTCGACTAATATATCCAACCCTTTTCAACATTGGACTTCAAATTAGGCTAATTGAATCCCAATTATAATACTAAAACAATCTTTTAAGATTTGAACCATGAATAAAATATTGTTAAACACACATGTTCAATTCAGTAAAGGTGACAAGCCACAAGGTTACATATTCTGCAGCAATGTTTTTGACCTTGCCACAAGAGATAGTAAGCAGTGCATGCAATAATCATATTAACCTTGGCTCAAGATAGCAAGTAAAGGCCACTATGATGGTTGTATGTCAGTTAATTTAGGCTGGATCAAAGCATGTTCAAAAGTTTAAGTTTATCACTATTATTAGTTTTATTTTGAACCATGTGTGAACATTGCATTGCTGTGAATGAGACTATAGCAAAACCACACCACACTTCCTTTAGGCTGCAACTGGGAAAAAATTTTTTTTGTTTTGGTGGGGGGGGGTGTCAGTACAGATGGTACAAGGCACAGGGGAATTATACACTGTGGAAGATTATTGGTTGAATACAGTAAAGAAGACCCTTCGGGCAGAAACAAAGTTAGGTATACAACAGAGTCAGAACTGAATACACATGTCTCTATAGAAAAGGCAAGCACTGTCCATGAATCAGTAAGTAATGAAGGATTGTGCTAACACTGGTTCAATGTCTTGGTGGTGGGCTGCTCGTCGACTAATAGATAAGGGTTATTTCGTGATCAACAGCCTCTGCTCGCCCGATTACTTTTAAAAAGCCAGAGTGGTTCCCACCCCCCCCGAAAAAAAATAATAATAAAGCACCCAAAATTTCAGGGCTTTAATAAAAAATATGCAATTTTTTTATAGATTTAGGAGTTAATTTTTATTAGCCTTTCAAAACAGCACACCCATTGAATTCGGGTCCAAATGACTGAGTTGTCCCTTATTTAATGAAATCTGTGTCGGCGTGCTTATACATCAGTAAAGAATTGGAGAGAATATGCACGCAGCCTTGAGGGTCTTTCCGATTTCATGCTTCGGACAATCTCCACCGAATAAAAAAGAGGAGAAGAGAAACAAGGTTTCCTCGGAATTCTGATGAAATCTTTAGTCTTAATGAAAAACATGAAATTCTAGGCTAAAACTTGGTTTCTCGACCGAAAATCCAGGTTTCTCAATCGAGAACGTGACATAAGGCGCGAAATTTTTGTTTTATTTTCGATCGGCAAACCATTTTTGGGGATGGACAAAAGGGTTTGGTAAACGTTGGATTTCGATGAAAAAATCTTGTGTTATTGCGAAAAAGCTGTTATCGACAGCAAAATGGAGGGGGTGTTTTATTGAAACATACTGTTTGATCTGCAAACAATTCTAAGCGAAAAAAAGTTTTTCAATTCAATCAAAGAAAAATCTGGTTTTATCAATTCGAAAATCTAGGTCGAAGTTTCCGCAAGGTTTCTCAATAAAAAATGGTGTGAATTCTAACGAAAACATGGTTCGCCGAGGAAGCCATTTTACGCTGAATTAAGGTATATCATATTACTCATCTCAAAAAATGGTTTTCGATTAGAAAAACTGATTGTTGGGGGGGGGGGGTTAAAGAACTGGTTTTCGTGGCATATCGACGAAAATCTGGGATGCCAACGAGAAACCAGATATCTATACCAAAAAAAATTATAGGTGAAAACCCCCTTTTTTAGATCAATACTATGAATGTTCTTCGAATCGAAAATTTTGACTTTGCAATTTAAACCAGGTTTTTGAGACAAACTCGGTGTGGTTTTTCCTAATTGCACATCTAGCTTGCTACAAATGTGAACTTTAGGAGAGTAGCAAAACATGTCATTTCAATCTCCAAGGACTTACAATAAAATACAGCAGATTCAAAAATTCATGGTAGGTTTGAGAAAATTGATGCGAAACTCTGACAAACATAATGAACACCTGTCATTTATTACCTGGTTGAGATTTCGCCACATTCATAAAGTCTGTCACGATTTCGTGATTGAATATGTGGAAGTCATTTATTTCGGACTCTAGCCCGTGCAATAAGGTCATTTTTATCATTATGTCAACCACCCAACTGAATAATGCCACCCCATAAATTTGTTGAGAAAGATTGGTTTGATAAGTCCAAAGCAATATTCACGATGAGTCTATATATTTTTCCTTCTTCGAGATTGTTATTTTCCGGTGGCGCGTATAGGTGCAATTTATCAAAGCAAATCGTCACGCAAACACAGATCCACCTACGTGTTAAATATTAATACTGTTACAAGGGATTGCATTTATCATTTTGAATGAGTAGCCCATCTATACAAGCTTGAGTATGGCTTGATTTTTTGAGCGTCTTTCAAAAAAGGGCATAGTGTCACCTTTAACAGGGGTTTCCCCAAACGGTATGAACGACTAGAAGAAGCGTGGAATGGAAATTCGGGTTTTAATCCACGTCTTTCAATCGCTGTTAAGGACTTGCTACATGCTATCAACAACATCTATTGCGTATTGAACCTGAGTGAGCATTTCCACCTGGCGCTGACGTCTCATGGCTGAATGGCAGATGTTCAAACAGATGAGAAGCAGAACGGCCGATTCATATAAGGTTCCTGGGCAGAAGGGGCTACCTGGAAGCATATCAGAATACTGTTTGTGGTTGTGCAACAGCGCCACAGACAATGGGATATATCTTGGTCTGCCCACTCTGGAAGCAAGTATTAATACTAGTAATGTACTACAAAACACAATGGTTCCACAGCAGTTATTTAGCTATATAACTTCGTGCGTAACTTAATTCGTTTGATGGGGCGAAAAGAATTTTGTTGAAACGCATCACCCAATGATAGACGTGGGTATTGGCCGACGTTGGGGAGAATACACTCGTCGGTATTTAAATGTTTGTTTGCAGAGTCGGGCTTTGCAGAGTCTCTTGCAGTCGGCTTTGGGAGATTTTCTATACATGTATAAGTGTTTATAAAGTCTACTCGGTCGGTGTGTCTATGTGCATCGCTCAGCACCCAGCGCCCTCCTTTTTATACGTGGATTGATTACGTAATATTCACAACACGTTTAATAAGACACAAGAGACCCTATATTCAAATTAACAAAACATCTCTTTGAAAAGACTTTCTTACGAATTATGATGTCGATGGCTTGCCATAGTCGTACGCAGTTGACCATCGGTTGTCTTTGTTCATGTCAAGCGGTTTCCACACGTGTTCTCCAGGTTGCTGTGAGTACCAAGACCCAGCATGTGCTTGCCGCTTGTGAATAATTGTCTACTGGTTTGTTTGTTCAGTTATGATTGTGTCATTTATCATATTTCTGGACATGTATATTTATTCAATGTCATATTGTCTGTCACAAATGAGGTGTTCGCGATATGATAGTATTTTCTTAGTGTGCAAACAAAACGACTTGTCCATCTTGATCAGGATGTAGCCAGGGAAGCCGTCGACCGTCTGCCCCGAGGTCTCTTGGCAGACCACACTGAAAAAGGAAAATGCTGCACGTTTGTCTTTAGTGGGAAAGATGGGCGTGCATGGCAGTGGAATTCTTTAGGATATACCATGGCGTATGTGGGGCAATGGATAAACATTGTTTTTACATTGAAAACATGGTTTTTTCACCAATAAACCATATTTTCCGGTTCACAAAAAACATGTCTATCGATCGAAAAAAACATTGGCGAAAGCCGTGTTTATCGACTGAAAAACCGTGTTTATCGATCGAAAAACTTGTTTAAAAACAAGGTTTTCTTGGCCAAACCCATTTTATTGATCAAAATACCATGTTTACTGAAAAAAATCGATCAACGAACATTTTTCGCCAAGAAATATTTTTCGATGAAAAAACGTTTTCGCCGATAAACCTGTTTATCGATCAAAATGTTTTTGACGAAAACACGGTTTCTATCTACAAAGTTTGTTAAAGTTTATTGGCGAAAACTGAAACATGTTTTTGCAATAATTTTGAAAAAGTTTGTCAAACTGGATAAACAAAGTTTTTAAAATCGAAAAACCACGTATATCGATTGAAAAACACAGTTGTCCGTTGAAACCCCTGGTGCCAAAGACCTGGTTATCGTTGAAAAACAAAAAATACAAAATATTTCCTCTTTTAAGAAAAAAGAGCCACAAATTATCAGATTTTGGTCTGAATGCACCTCGGAAATGGGCTGTCAATTTTTTGATTTTGTCCTTATTATTTTACTTTCTCTCGCTTCTCTCTCATTCGTGATTCGGTTCTCCCTCCTTCCTTATAACCGTAGGGCTTTCTACAACTTGCGTGGCGTAATGATCATCCGAACATCAGCGTTTTTCACAATCAAAATGTCAAATTTTCAAAAAGGTCTTACCGTTACCATATTTGAAATCAACATACATGCCTTTAACTAATCCAACATGCTTTATTCCCTATGCGCTCAAAAGGCCCGCAATGAGGCATCTTCAGAAACATTCATGAGTTAAACCTTTTAGAGCGCGTGAAATGTTAATAGAAACGGTAAGTTACACACAGAATCAACCATAGACTCAACCACGTCAGTCTATCATCAGCAATCCCCCAAAAGTTTCGCTCCATCCGTCAGTACGTGGTTAATTGGGCTGAAATGTACCATTAAGTACCAAGGTGAAAAATTATTGTGTTAAAATAAGACATACATAACCCGGATGGTGATATATAAGTCAGCAGTTTTTGCAGTTTTTAAAAGCGCAAGAATGTGATAATGCGAATTTAGAATTAGTGATGCTCGTAACGATGGCAGGCAATGAAGTATAAGCAGCAGCGGATTCACCTAGATATGCCACATGGGGCTCTTAAAACATGATTTTATTTCATTCGGCATATGCCGGCGATCCATAGAGTATAACAACTCAGATAAACGACACAAGGCATCGTTTTTCTGTCCATGGACGACAAGCTTACATCCCTGCAAAGGCCGGGGTGGTTGCTTTGGTTGATTGGTTGGTTGATTTTTAAAAATGCCGTTTATCGCTACCAAGGCCACTTATACGCCACAACTGTAAAGAACGTAACTGAACAAAACACTTATAAGAGGAGGATGTATTAGTACACACACTGGCCATAGTATTGTCAACATGCAAACAAGCAATTATATATTCACAAATTGATTTAAAATTGTATCAGAAGTTCTTGACTCCCTTACGTAATTTGTCAAAGTGGGGTTTTCAACAGATGATGTTCCCAGAATAAGCGTGGTTGCGACAAAACGTTTAATTGATTTTCTTTATCCTTAAAGTCGGGTTAAAGCAGCTGGCTAATGATAACTTGCCGAGTGTACTCCAGAAGGCTACGGCAGAGAACAGCGTCAAAATGGCCTGCTCGAATATCCGCTAAGTTGAACTTTACGGGTTTTGCAGGGTCTACTCTAAATGTTTAGGGCGAAAATGGTGTGTTGTAATGGACCGGAATGAGATAATGTCAATAAAGATTGGAGCACTTTTACCACCGTTGAACATCGAGAAAGGCCACTTGATACCCTGAAAACACTTTAATGCACCGTTGCCATTGTGCTGTTTGTCATAGTAGTCTAACGCGTATTTACACGGTGATTTACGTCAACCACATGAGTTATCATTAGAATTGTATTTCAGGTGTCTCTGATTTATCGAATATTTCAATGACCACTATCTTCCATTGACTTTATCTCGTTTCCGGTCCCCACACAGCCACCATGATTTTCTCCCTAAAATTTTAAGTAACCCTAATGAACCCGTACCATCCTAAGTGGCCTGTTTGAAGCCATATCTTTTTGTGTCACAGTTGTCCGTATTCCTCTGGAGTGCATCGACAAGTTATCGTTGCTGTTCCTTTTCAAATCCGCCATATTTAGGGAACTGACAATCAATCAAACGTTTTTTACTCTCTTGGATTTGGGGTAAATAACCTCTGTTTGAAAAAACACAACTTTGGCATTTTTAATCGTATTGAGTGGTCAAAATCCCTGGTATGTTTGACTCAATTGGTGATTATTAATTTCGTTTTTTCTGAATGTTTCAATACTTTATGGCCAGTGTGCGTATTTAAAAACGACACTCCACACATGAAATCGCAGGCCGACCCGAGGGTCAACTGGTACCACGTTGGTGCGGAGCGAGGGAAGACCCACTTCGCTAACCCACCCCCAAAACACTATAAATGCATGCCACCATAAGATAGGATTTGTTTTTCCTGGTTCGTTTCAATTCACAGTGGAAAGAGAAATGGAATCGATTTCGGTCAATGTTACCAGTAAATCCACAATCGTAACGGAATATAATTTTCGAGGTAGTGACACCACTGGACTTGGATTTGAATCGGGGACCTTTGACGCCAAAATGGTAAAAAACACCAAACCAAGCTCACATACGGATCGTGACTGATTTGTAAGGTTTTCTCAATCGCTTGCCAGATAATGTCCAACCTAGTATATTGCTAGAGACTGAAGGGTTATTTCAAAGAACACCACCCGAAAGGTCTAGCTAAAGTTCTAAATATCTCGAGATCAGTGTGGTTTTTTAAGTCTGAAAAACTGTTGTTGGGATACATGTCTAGTTTTTATCGAAAGATGGCGCTCGACCTTCTCGCATTTAGGCCACACTCGGTGGTGGCTCAGTCTTATAGCACAGCGGGTGAAAATCATTAGAACCGCATTTTCCTACCACTACAACCCCATTTTTTTATTATACCAATTAATCTGTTATAGGTCCCCTACACCTGGAAAAACACACGAATGGTTTTTCTAGATGATTTATTTTTAAAATTAAATTTCAGAAATCCAGCAAAACTACAGAAAATTAGCTAAATAAGGTAACTTCTCACTTTACCATACGGAATTTTTCGCAAAGATCCTTGTCGAAATTTCACAGTTTTTTAACAGATGTACAAATCACGGAAGTCTGTAATTTATGGGTACTTCTACAAGAGTGACATTGTCTCTTTGTAACCCAAATACCCATAAGTAAAATACATTGGATTCAACGAGGTAAGTGGAAATATTCACTGTGTAAAGATGATAATTATATTAATAATATTAGTTAAAAGGTAAAAAATACAGAGACTTTTAGGAGGTATACCTTTTTTTCTTGATGGACTTTGGCAAGATGGACCAATTTTAACAAAAATAGCTTCCTATAACACCTCCAAGAACTGACGGCTGAACTTTTTTCGATAGCGTTTTTTCAAAAATGGCCGCCGCCGGCCAATTTGAAATACAAAAAATATATCTCTGAACAGAGGAGCTACAAATGATAAGGAAGTATCATTCCCACTAAGTCCTAGCACAACAATAAGTTGGTCGTGATGTTTATTACTATTAATGCCATCTTGCCCTCATAAATAAATCCAAGATGGCTGCCGACATTACCTTGGAAAATGTAATATTATATAAATATCTTTGCTCATATTATTAGACTGACAAATAATGTTTTGATTTTCCTACTAATTTTGACTGAGAATAGCTATTAGAATGTTAATTGTGCATTTGATACTGTCTGATCTTTAAAATCAAGATGTGGCGACCATATACTCATCTTGAAAATGATATAATTGCTATTTTCCTCTGGGCAACATTTGACCTAAGGGAACAAGTATTGATGTGGACTGTTTTTTGTCAGGAAAAATTCAACTGGAATAGTGTATACAACATTTGCTTACCACGTTGACCTTTAAAATCCAAGATGGTGGCTTGTAGCCATCTTGAAATTTAAAAAAATGTAAACTATTGATATAACAATGCCCTAATTGAAACAGATAGATAAATCATTTTTTTCTAATTTTGGGCATGTAAAGCCCATTATTACACTGAAGCAAAGCACCCTGTTGTATGAGAATTGATTCCTTGATGAAACTGAACTCTACTATTTATTGTATAGACATTTGCAATGTAAACACCCCTTAGGTTTTTTGGTGAGTATAATTTCCGGGTGCACTTAACAGTTTTTCAGGTGATGTCCTCTGGTCCCTATTTTTCGAGACATTAGGGACTTGTAAAATGATTTGTCTGCCCATTTGTTTGGAATTTGGTTTTTGGAATTGAGATTTTGAAATATTTGTAGGTTTATCTTCTGAGGCAAACGATTTCCAATAAGGGTGAATTAGAACTGAATTTTTGTGCTTCACCTGGGGTTAGGAACTGCTGGAGTTACGCAAATGGGTGTCTTAAAGGGACCCAGTACTTTACAACAAAATAACAAAATTTCTTAAAAGAGCTCAAATGAACAGATTTGGCCTTGCATTGAGACCTAAAAGCAGTGTTTACAACTACCCAATGAACGAGTAAAAATAGCCAACGCCAGGGCCATACTTTCAATCAATTTATGTTGTATAATCATTTTCCAGCCTGTTTTTCTTTACTTTTCAGTCAAAAAGTTTTTGTTTTAATACTATTTGCATATTTTACATACGAATAAGGAAATCCATAAACAATTGGGTAATTATAACATAAATAGGTGGCCAACGGACAGTCCTGAAGGTTTACAGGGAAATTAACCAACTTTGATGTGTATTTTCTACATTTCATTTGTACAACCTAAGCCAATGGAATACATTATTCCGGAGTCCATTTTAGTACAAAATGACTTATTCACACACAAAGACATTTCATCTCAGTGAGGGTTAATGCTGTACACAATGACCCCAAACTGCAACCTCATTTTGACAAAAAAGAGGCCCCCTATATGCAGAAGTGCATTGTCCAATATTTCACGATGCAGCACATCCATATTTTCGCTGAATATGTATAACAGAAAATAATTTCAATAGATTTCCCTACCTTTTTCATTTTCTTCTATGACGTCAAATGAAAATCAAAGGCGATTTGTCTATATTTCAATATAAAAATAGCTGAATCTCTCCTATCTGCTCCCTTAAAGGGAAAAAAAAATTAGAAATTTCACAATTTTTGTACCAAAGGAAATCAGTTCTCAGCTTAAGCCTCTCAGATGGGGATATTTGATAGAAAGGTGTACACCAGTGCCAAAAATAGTGCCATTCCGTGACCCAAAATCGCTGATGAGCGATCTGTTTTTGCCATATAAGCAAGACAAATTGCTCGCTCTATGCGTACGAAGACTATCTGAAGTGTGGAAGAAATCTGGGTAGTTTTAAAGGTATGTATGTGAGAAAAAGAAGGGAAAAGGAAAAAAAATGGGTGAGAGATTAGTTGGAGGCCTTTGCTCTCTCCTTGCCATTGATGGGCAAATGAGTCTTACAATTGTTTCCGTCATCCGCCTTTGACCTTTTGCGGAGAGTGAAGACTGAATGGTCAGCCATCATCATTTGCAATCAATGGGACGGCTATATGAAACGTCTACCGAAATTCTGGCGATCGGTCCTCTTTTCATTACTCTCCTAAGTTTAACTCTTTAAGCCTCAACAACACCTTGCTTTTTGCATCACAATATATGCGAGGAGTGACAAACTTCTCCAAATCGCTGAAAACCTCTGGTCTCAAAGGGATTTCCCATAGCCACACGACGACTAGCAAATTTGTGTTTTTTAAGATTTGTCTAGGCAATATTCAATGGTTTCTTGTCTTGATCATAAAACCCAGAGTTTGCGATCACAAACCGTAAAACCGTGATGTGCAATGATGGATGCAGCCATATCCTCATAACACAAACACCATAGCACTGATCAAATTGCGTTTGTGTTTCACACACACAGGATCCCTGAGATTCTCTTAGCACATAAGCTGCTTGTACATAGTTGTTTGGTATTCTCAGTGTCAAGATTTGACAGACTTGACGTCAATCATGTGATCGATTGCACTTCGGGATTTGCATTATATCTGGTGAGCATGGCAGTGTCTGCCTCTGCGTGGAGGCAAGTGAACTCTTTGCATAACTGATCTGTGTTCTTGCAGGCGCCCATACACAATGGATGACCTCAGTGTGATTCTTCACTGACTGCCATTTTGAATTCCTCCTCCACATAAGAGTTGTTTAACTTTCCCTGTAAAGCACCCACCTTATTTACGTTATCATACCTAAAAGTTTTGATTTACTAGTGGTTGTAAATTCAAACAAAAAAAAAAAACCAAAAAAATGACTTAAAATGAAAGATGGACCCTTCTAGTTGGCTATTATAATAGCCATGGGTAAAACTGTGCTTGCAGTCCAAACTATCTAGCCTCTTAAAATGTTGCTGAAATGTGCCTGTGTCCCGTTAAGACCCCCCATTTGGTCATCTCCCCAACATTTCTAACCCTCCAGAGTAAGCATAATTAGTTCTAAAGGTCGCTATTTAGAAATAGTTTTGCATCAGAAGCTAAACTTAGCAATTCCTCAGCTCCATATAGCCTGCAAATTTCTATCAAAATTTTTTTTACTTCCTAAACCCTATACCTGGTACTTGGCAGACCACATAATTTTCCAAGCCCCCAAAGTTCAAAAGTCGGGGCCGCATCTCCCCACCATGAAAACAGTTAAGTGCCCCAGTAATTATATTTAAGGCGGCACTTGACAAATTTTCACAAAATATGAACTTTCTCAATTTGCCTCAAATGATAGTCTCGGCATTGGAAGAACAGAGATATATTTTACACATAAATAAATACCCCAAAACAGATAGGGACATTGATATGTAGGAATACAGACATCAAGTAATTTGTAGGCAACTTTTAAGTTTTCCATAACTTTACTAAACAATTGGGTAGTAGGTACATGAATATTTTTTTGACTCGTACTACTGATATTAAAACCGAAAAAGGGGATAAAAAGAAAATGGGGGGGTGAGCCGGTTCACTGACTGGGTGTGCATAGCGTGGGAAACAATGCGTACACGCATGCGGGTTTCATTAGGGTTAAACGCCATTTCGTCTCTGCTGATTTTAAAAAACAACGTCGCCGGCGACGCTAAATTAACAAATCGTTCTGGATTACCCATAAGGAATCTGATTTGTTCTTAATCATTTTCGGGTGAGGTCTTTTGTATAAAAAGCCTTTATAACCATGGCAGAAATATCGATTTCAAAAATCTTGAGGGCTCACTTTTTTTCAAATGTGGCCAGTGTCTCTTTAAACAATAGCTAATAAGCAAGGAGCATGGACCCAGGGCAAACATCATCGTTCACCCCCCTACAGGAAGGTTTGACACCTTTGGTAGATACAACAGGGTGGCCCAAGAATGAAATAAATAGTACCACCGATACCCAAAATGTTTATTTTTTTCCATAGAAAATCAATAACATTAGTAATTGGAAATACCAACTTCATTATACTGTGTAACCTTCATAGAATTTTGAATCATAAAAATCGGACTAAACAAAGTGAAATCACTTAATTGTGTGAGGGTGCTGATTTCATCCTTTGGGCAGTGAAAAAAATGTGTGTACTTTTACCTTCTTCCTGGCAAGCGTTTTTAACAACATGCTTAGAGTCCCTTCGGAATTCGTATGTAAACCCTCAAACGTTTGATTGTGTACCAATAGAGCGTCTGTGGTCCTCCTTTTTTCTTCCGATAACAACATGATGACTAATTATGCCCAGTACTACGTCAAAATGAATGATGTCATAAACATCGCTAGACATCAAGCTCAGTGGCCACACAAGGCATTAGGCCCTATTTTATACGATTTTGGGACTTTTCTTTTCTTGCAGAGTAAAGCACACTAAAACAAAAACCCTCTGTAATGTATATGAAAGCTGTCTTTTGCCGTGATTTAGAGCCAAAACCAGCTAAAAAATCCTGATAGTCCTACTATTTTTGTGCAAAATTGAATTTTCGCCTCTTGTGCACGTTGTGTTTTTCTGAAATTGACACTTTTTTGCTGCCTAATGGTCTTTATGACGTCATGTGAATGCCATAAAGGGTAATCTGGTAACTTTTTGGTAATCAAGGGAAAGAGAATGATCATAGCTATCTATTGGTACCAAAAGCAAAAGTTATCAAAAGTGCTTATTAAGAGATTTTCGAAGGAGGATAATGTGATGGCAAAAAGAAAAGGCTTGGTACGTCGAGGGATACACACACATACATTTTTTCACTTAGGCCGCAAAGGGGGTTAATCAGCACTCTAACAAATAAGTGTATTTTCACTTTGGTTAGTCCGAGTTTTTATGATGCACAATTTCCTATGAAAGGTTAAGTAGAATGAAGTTGATATTAAACCACTTACCTCTGTTTTGATGTTCTATGGAAAAGAAATAAAACATTTTGGGTATCGATGGGTACTACTCATTCTGGGACAACCCTGTATTACGGACCCTCTATATGAATGCAGGTAGTTATACTCAATTCGTGGTGTCACTTTTTCATAGGGTCCATTAGGTTACACAGGGGTCAAACTTTAAAATCTCCAATCATGTTGAACTAATGCCATATTGCCCGGCCGTCATAACGGATTCCAAAAATGTACACTTTGTACCATCTGTGACCATTGTTGGGGATTATCGTCGTACAATTGCTGAAATGGTAAAAAGGTGTCATTTGTACAGGGTCACCATCAGAAGTTCTTGCCTCCAATGCTTTTGGTAAAAAATTAAAGAAATTGTTCATCTAGCTTATGGTGTCAAAATAAGGAATATTTTGTGTATTTGCAATGGCTAGTTGCAAGATATGCACAACATAGCTCATGGGCAAAATAGGCAATTGGGTGTTGACCTCTTTGAACCCCTATCCTCCGTAGTAAACATTTAACATAATCAAACTATCCTTGTGAGAGTCCTCTTTCCAAAGGCAATAACATAAAATATAATTAGATTAACTTTTAACATTGACCCCTGTTAGTCAAATGAAGATTTGATTTTTTACCATTTTAGAGAGTCCATTTGTTAGCCTATAAAAACCAATGGTCAAAGGGGTACAAAACTGTACATGTTTTTTTTGGAATCCTTTGACTAGATGGACAACATGGCATACATTTCAACTTGATTGGGGCATTTTAAAAGTTTTGACCCACGTTTAACCTTAAATTGTCCCTATTGAAAAAGTTATAAAGCCAAATTTGAGAGGCACTAACTACCTATCTTGATATAGTGGTGTCAAAATTAGAAAAATATACCTTATGTGTCAATTTAGTGCATTCGTGTCAAATAGTTTACATTTTATTTTAATTTTCAAGATGGCTGCTAGCCACCCTCTTGGATTTTCAAGGTCACGTGGTCAGCCAATGTTGTATACCTATTCCATCCAGTTGATTCTTTCCGGACAAAACTAGTAATGAAATACATCATGCTTGTTCCTTTAAGGTCATGTATTGCCAGAGAAAATTATAGCAATTATCTCATTTTCAAGATGGCAATCTGGGTCGCCATTTGAATTTTTTATGAGCAGACATCTCAAATGCTACAATTACCATTCTATTTGCTTTCTCATGTCAAAATTGGAAACAACAACTTATTTGTCAGTCTACTAATCTGAGCAAGATATTTATATAATATACAGTTTCCAGGTATTGTCCGTCACCATCTTGGATTTAGAGTCAAGATGGCATTAATATGTAATAAACATCACTCCACTTATTTTGTTGTGCTAGAATTAGTGGGAAAGGAGACTTCCATTCATCAATGTAGCTCATCTGGTTCCAGAATATCACTTTTTATGTATTTCAAATTGGCGGCGGCGGCCCTTTTGAAAAACGCTCTCTAAAAAAGTTAGCCGTCCAGTTCGGGAGGTTGTATAGGACTATTTTTTGTTAAAATTGGTCCATCTTGCAAATCCATCAGAAAAAAAGGTATCCTAAAAATGGTCACTGATCACTCATGAAAATTACTCACTAATAGACTAATTATATGATGGGGTAGCCCATTTTTAGCCCATTCTACTACACACCACTGAAAAGATATAATGCTGCGGTGTGTGGTCATATACCACCCGCTAACCATTACTGGGGAAATTCCTATACACCCTTTCAAATTGTCACATCCTGGCCTGATGCGGTATTTATTGGTTTTACGGGACTATCACGTCCCTGCTTGTTTCATCAATAACATGCGCAATTTCTTCTCATGTTTACAATATAGGCACCTGCACCCGACAATTAAGGAAAGGGGGGTGTATAGCATGTCTTTAGCTCCAATGTATGTACTGGCGTCAGACCCATCAATACCTGACTTGAATACAATCTAACCATGAAAACTGAATATGCTAGACAGGTGGAGCACCCCTAGTTATAGCCGACTTTCCGCCGATACGACCCACTTCATGGACGATCCTTTGCTCATCGTATTGGCGTTCGATATCATGCTTATACCACCAAAAGCTACCAACGCACGACCGGGGTGGCAATGATAAAATACTATAGTACTCAAATTCGTTTTCGAAACGAACATTTCCACAGACAGTTGCTTTGAGAATTTAACACGTTTTCCGCACGCATTCAAAAGATAAGGATGAACGAAAGGATGAAAATTGACCAGAATAGCCGGGTTCAATATATTTGTACACATGACTCTCCATGCCATAAAAAACCGGATGAGCAGCATAAAGCGTCATCTTTAAAGAGTGGGCATTCTTCAGCCTCCACACAAATCAGGTTATCAAGGAATACGGTAAGGTCGACTAGGGCCGCAATTGGAAGGTAAACACTTAACGCGGAATATGACGATAGTCTTTAACATGCGTAATAAACCATCCTCAAGTGTAGTCCACATTGAAGCAAGCAAATGGTGCCGGGAGGAAGTGCCACGTTATGTTGACACTTGATTCTGGTCAAAACAGATGGAGGAAAAAGGGGGAAGGTAAGTTTCTTCGGGGAGGCACTCTCCGACGAAATGGATGCAAACACCAACGTTCCAACCAAGCTAAGGAAAATCGTGAACTTTTAAAAATGAATCTGGGAATTTTCGGTTAGAGGTGTTTTTATAGGCTAGATGCAGTAAGATGCCCCAAAACAACGGGTCTTTGTTGAGAAAATCCTGCTCAACTTAAACGAGTTTTGGGAGATAAAATGGAAATTGCCAAAATAGATGTCTTTTATTGCTTGATCAAACTGGGCGTGAACAAAAAAGAGTGGCCCAGTTTCCTATTTTATACCAGATAACATGTCACTTTTACAAAAAAATTCATCGCAATCACAACATCTCTCCGTTTTGCATTGTTAAGGTGCCACTAGAACGCCATCAGCGTAACCAACAGCAAAACCACTCTACCACATACTATAGAATACTTACCACTACCACTATCACACCAATACAACCACCACACCAATGATGTCACCACCAGTACGCCGACCAACAATACCACCACCGTTACCATGCACCACCACCCACATACCCACCCAACCCAGCCGACACTCCAACACTTGCCGGCCGCCACCAACCACCATTGCCCGCCACCACCACCCCACCACAATCACCACCACCCACCCCCGATGACATCACCACCAGTATTGCCTCCACTGGAACCTTAGCATTCACACCACCATTGCCACCACTGCAAGCAACCCCCCCCATGATCCCTATGCAACACATCCACCACCCCTATCCCACATTCCACCACCACCACCAACCACGATCACCAGCACCACACCGGCACCTCATCCCCATTCAACCCCACACCAGACACACTTCCCTCCACACATACCATTCAACCACCACCAACATTGCGATCAACACCAACCCACAATCGACCTATCCTACTCATGAATCATTACCGTCAGCACCATTGTCCCCCCACGAGCGTCGCACGGGCATTCTACCCACTCCCACCATCACCCAATTTGTAAACGCATTACGCACGTTAAACGGGCCTAAACAATTCGGATCGGTCCTAAACTAGTCGTTCAATTTTCATTCAATTAAAATAGGTTGAGATGGTGAAGCTGACATGTTTCACCTTTCCAGGTAGGTTATATGTTGTCCAAGCGCTTTGTCTTCAATTCCCGGCATGTCACCCTGGAAGGAGCCACATTGCGAGAACGTGGTGGGATGAAAGGATCGTGGCACAGTTTATTTGCTCGATAAACATAGCCCAATGGCTAATGAATTGATATGTTTAAGGAGTATTGGTGTTATTCATGAAAATGCGGACATTTTAGGAGACTTGATGGACTTTTGAAATATTAATCAATTGAAAATTTCGCTCATTTTTTGCCTTCTATTACAATGGTTTCAATGCCATAGATGGCGTAATGTGATCCATTTCAAATGTTTGCCAAGTAGTTCACGTTCAGGGTATCTTCTTGATCAACTGTCACTCATTTTAGCGAATACCGTTAACTCTCTTACCCAAAACATGCATCATGGTCTAGTGAATTGAAAGAAGCCTGACTGAAAGACAAAATGACGATGCATAGAGGGGTCCATTCAGACGCGTAGCCGGGTTCCAAGGGGGCAATTCCCGGTAGGTGCCACAAATGTCCCCAATAACAGGCAAAAATTTCCCGCGTCACAGAACAAAAGAGTCCGAAAGGGCTGATTTACCATGAAATCAGCCTCTTATTTCCCGAATTGCCCTCATTTGGTTTTTCAGAGGAGGCGTCTGCCCCCCCCTGGCTTAAGCCACGTCCCCCCTTATACCCAAGGAGGTTAAAGACGAATATGCAGTTTTCTAGAATGGTATAGCTCAAAAATCTCTATGTTTTGCCAAAAGAAGGAATTTTATTAATTAGAATAAATTAATATCGGAAAATCGCCGAAACAATCAACGGATGCTGGAAACGCCCCTCCAATATGGAAATAGCGGGAAATTGTGCCATGTACGTTTCTACGTTCATCCATTAGTTGTTTCTTCGGTTTTCAGGCAAGTTAGAGGTCATTTTCGTGGAGGTGGTAGCACTATTAATAATAAGGACGGACATAAATTAAAGCGTTTCAGCTCCGCCATTAAACTAGGGCCTACAATCAGGGATACCGATTATAATAAAAAAATCGCTTCCTTTTTATTGACAAATACGCATTTTGTAGCATTTACCACGCACAGGTATCGTTTACAGGACAATTACCAAAAACAACTGTGGAAAAAAATTCAAATTTTGGAAAATTTTAGGACGCTAATGTGTGTATTGCTTTAAGAAAAGGTAAAACCAAATGAACCACTATGGCGATAAATGTAGGGTCCAATGAACTTGATGAATGCGCGTCGGAAAACCATGACTTCTGGACCCCATTAATCATGAGGATGTGGATTAGCAACTTCTGTTATTGAGTGTAATTTTCATGGGTCATTATGCATTGAAATTTGAACCTCGGCAAATTGTTTTATAACTATTAACCTTATCAGTCAAGTAGTTAAGGGGACACGGGTGCTCGGGACGTTGCTCAAGAAATGCGATGATAAACCTAAGAACCTCACTATAAAATCATCGATGGCAAACCTTTCACTCCCGATTTGCCGTAAAACGCGTGCTTGGTAATTCAATAAATGCTATCGGTAATGGTGAATTGCAGACGACACTTTCCCGCGCTCAATGACAGACGCGGCGACGATACAGCACCGTCATCTAGAATGTTCTCGTCAAGACATTAAGTGTCTCGGTTAGAGAGTGCATGTCTGGCGAGTAGTAGTTTATACATTGAAGAGTCATTTTAAATAACATTAAATTCACGGCACGCTTGACATTACTGACATTCAATCCACCAACTTATTGAATTCTTTAATGTGTTTTGGGGAGTTATCAGGCGTGCCTCAACCATTACAGTGTTTTTCTCATCTCCTTATGGGGCTAGTCAATGGAACTGGCGTTGGTACCCATAGAGACGTACATATTATATAACTCGAGGTGATTTGGGACTGATAATGCGCGCACCGTTTTCTACATTGAAAACTGCCAACCACCTTAATTTCCTAACTGGTCACACGATTACTTTGTTTATCCAATTCAGGGGACGAGGGGGGGGGGGGGGTAGGGGTTGAAGCAGTGACCTTTGAAATGATTTTTTCTTAATTTTCCTAAATAGTGGTATATACATGTTCTATATCATATTGTAGCCCACATGTCACAAAGTTTTAAAATCCATGAAAATTTTTGGCTCTGGTAGCCATGGTAACCACGTAAGGCTTCCTGAGTGGCTAAACACTATAACGAATGTAACTAAATAACTACACAATCTACTGGGACGAAACTTGGTGACATATGCAGGAGGTAAATACGGAATGAACCATGAGCCGATTTTTAATAATAAAATAAACCGTTGCCATGGCCAACCGGCAATAGACCAATCGCATAATTTCATAGCGTAATTTGAATTGGAACACAATTTAATGAAAATCGCCTTCATGGTTCACTCGGCCTGTAGTGCTTAATATTGTGCCAAAATTTCATGTTCATAGCATGATCGTTTTCTAGTTACGTTCGTTCTCGTTTTGAATGTTTGCGTTTTTAACGAAACGAGTTATAGGCCTCAGAAACATTTAAGACAAAATTGAGGCGCTTTTGATGTGAAATATGGATTATTTTTTTTTAATTTCATTTTTATACTGATTATCATAATTATTAATGAAAGAATCATCAAAATAATGTGCATCCATTTCCTGTAATAATTTTTTTTAAAATAATTTCTTAAATACGCAGGGTGAGAAAAACAATAAATAATTACATAAAAAATCACTTACCCACCCAGTGACATTTAATAACGTTAAATTATGGAAAGGATAATAAAATTTCTAACTTCAACTTATCCCAAAATGAATGGGGGTTGTACATAGTTTCATAAATAATATCTTTTAGAATATCTTAAATATAACCCCTTGAATTTTTTCACATGAATAAATATAGGAGATATTCCTTTTTTTTGGCAAATTTTGCGCACACTACTTCACTTTGATCATCCATATCTGGGAACCGAATGTCCGATTGCTATCCCGATAAAAAGCATTTGATAGATTACAGTCTACAAGAATTATCATTGCAATTATCTCATTTTCTGTTTCCTGCATAGAACATTTTTATCATATTCATACCCATATAACCCCCCCCCCCTTAAGAGAAGGGAAAGAAGGGGAAGGGGGTGTTGCATCATATAGTTATTTTCATGATATATTAATATAGGTTTTTAAAAAGATGATGTACTTCATACTAAACATTTTGTGTGGGATCCAATTGGACAATATTAGGCATGACGTTGCTGTTAAATATTATGAGAATCTAACGGTGAGATATAAGCAGTGATGTTTCTATAGAAATTGCCAGTAAATTTCCAATTGTTAACATTAACTTCAATTTTGATCTGCAGTAATGATAGATCTGTGCAGTACAGTAGTACCAGGATCAACTGATATTTTTAGAATACCATAGGCTATTTTGTCTGCTTCTCACTTTGAGGCCGAAAGAGCTTCAGTTTTGAAATCAAAATGATTCCAGTTTGTGGTCCCAAAAGTGGACTTTGTGACACAGACGACTATCGGTGGCAACACTTGGATTATCGCAGTGCGATGTGGTTAATGATGGGACAACTGTTGGACAACGTTACCTTCAACGACGACTCCGAAAAAGGAACTTAATTTTCTAAGAATCCTGTAGATTATACTGAGCGCATATTGAAGCTGCATGCTCTCATTTTGGAGTCTTTGTTGTGAGGACATTTAAGTCCCATGTGAGAGTGGACACTTATGTAAGACTGTAATTGAGGACATTGAGTGTTCGGATATAAAACTGCATCAAAGGACCTTTAGTGTACTGTGAATCTCACTCTTTCTAAGTGTTGAAATATGGCTAAACTTAGGCCATGATGAAATGAGTTCCATCAACGAATGTTAGCATTCTTTTCGGCAATGTTTATAAGTATTATAAACACCATATGAGATCTAGATTTTAAATATATAACCATTAAACACTTGCTCCAATCCTATTAGCATAATCCCACTGCAGTTTAAAAACATTTTTAATGTTTTTAAAATTAATCCCAAAAGATTATGATTAGAAACCAATCCATATTTCACATCCAAAATGGCTTCTTCTTCATACAACATTTTATACAAGCCCTATTACATTGTACAACATTGCCAAAATGCCAAAGAAAATGGTCGGATAATTCCACTACCATGTAGTATTGCTTGTTGTATGCAGCAGCTGCCTTGTGTAAGCGCCTACAAAAATACAATCAGCCAGACAATCTGCTGCTTGCAACAGCAGTCACTGCTTTACAACAGGAGATTACTACTTAAAACAGTCACCTGTAACAAGGAGCAGCAGCCCCCTGTTGCAAGCAGCGTCCCATTGTTGCAAGCACAACCTACTTTTGCGACAGCAGCTTCTCCTGTTGCAAGCAGTGGCCTCCTCTTGCAAGCAGGCTGTTACCAGACCTGACCCCGGGAAACAAGACTCAAGAAGTTTGCCAACTTTTCTTTCTGGCTCTGGGGCACATTCTCCTTTCCCTTTATCTTCTCTTCTTCCCGCTTTCCTTTTTTCTCTTCTTCTATCTTCTTCCCCTTCTTCCTTCTTTCTCTTTCCATCTTTTCTTTCTCTTTAATTTCTCTTCTCCCTTTTTCCTTCTCAATTTTTTCCTTCCACTTCCCTTCCCGATTTTTTGTGTGGTGTCGGGGGGGGGGGCAGCCTCCTCCCCCACTGGTTATGCCGCTGGTTGCAAGCTGTGGCCTTTTGTTGCAGCACAGCTTCTGTTTGCAATTTGTGACCCTCCAGTTGCAAGCAGTGTCATGCTTTTTCAAGCCGGGGAGGGGGACCTCCTCTTGGCAAGCAGTGGTCCTCCTTTTGAAGGTCAGTGGCTCCGTCCTGTGCAAGAAAACTTTTTCAAAATAATTGGTGAGGTGCAGCCTCACCCTTATTTTGTAGTTTTCTTTCTTTCCAACATTACCTTACCCCAGAAATTATACTGTGTAATAAATGATGCTTTTCCCACCGAATTTCTTGATCAGAAAAAGTTGAACTTTGAATAACCTTTGACCTTTAAATGTAACCTTTGAACTCATTAGAACATAGGAAGGTTTTCAAATAGAACTCCGATCTGGACAAAAATTATAGCATTTCACCTTATTGCCGCCAATCACTTACAACCTGACAGCTGCGATACCTTGAATGTGACTTTTGACCTCATTAATATATGAAGGTTCCACAGTTTATCTAACCCACCCAAGCTTGATTCCAATATTTAGCACTTCAACTTTTCATTTTTTTTACACAGCAAAACAGACATACAGTACAAACACATACAGAGCTCAATTCACGTCCCCTCTTGAGATTTTTTCAGTGGGGACAATAAGCACATCTCGTAACATCCTGAATAGATTCAAATGAGTCATTATTCAAGTCTTTCAGTTGCTTTGTCAATCATCTTTCGCTTGTGCCAAAACTAAGTTCCATTAGTGTCTTACACAAGGTGCGAACTCAAAAGTACCTTCGTATGACGTCAAACAGATGCAAGAATGAAGATAACAAAGCATGATTTTTTGCTGCAGTTTGATGAAGATTGAGCTTATAATATTCATTAGGTTGTACTTTTGCAACAAGCTAGGTTTCTGACTTCCTTTTGCATATGTTGCACTTATATGTTCCATCCTAGACCGGTCATATCTGCCCGAAGAACATGCTTAACTGGAAGCCCAATTCCTTTAGCATCTTTTGGAATGGTTTTTGTGATATTTGTGACCCCCCCCTGAGGTCTACCACCTTTCTTACCGTATCTCCGATTGGCTCACTACATGAATAGCATGGCCTAACTCTGAGTAACTAATCGATGGCCCTTTATATATCTGTACAAATACTTCAGCTTTTGTTACCATGTCTCTGATTGCTAAATAAAGACCCCAAAAAAGTAATGCAGCATGTCTAAATACCCACATAGGTTACACACCATTGGTCCCAGCACAAAACATAAAATGATATCAATCGTCTGTTTGTGTTTCTGCAATTTTTGACACCTTTCTTGCTTCATTGGGATCACTATCCCAACACAATGTCCATTTTACAAAATGTGTCACATTTTCAAAGTGGCAACTAAATACATTATTACAAGGTTAATACACAACCATGCATGAAGTACACACACTCCCGGGAAGAACGGTCTTTTACTGAATGGCAATCAATAGGCTATACCTTTTATTGCATCTTTTAAAAAGGGAGAGATTTTCTTATATGGGTACTTTTTTTTTTTTTTTTTTGTTTTGGCAATATTGATCGCATGGGGCAAGAAGGGGATCAAACTTTTACGGAAGAAAAAAAACCTATTGATATCATTTTATTTTTCGTGCTAAGACTATGGTTTTGTAACCTATGGGGTCGTTTAGACCTGCTGCGTTACCTTTTTGTTTTGGGGGTTTATGTCATATACACAATGTATACCAATCAAATTGGCCGGTAGACCTCAGGGTGTTAAGCAGATGATGCACACTGCAGGAAATAAGTAGTCTTTAGCACCTACAATCAGACAACTACTGTTGTAAATAGTCACATGATGCAATGTTTATCAAGGCATCTAGAGTACCCAACTAATACAAAAATGTACTACTACTTATGGTATGGATTGGAATGGTAACCATGTTGTTATTGTTAGTCTTTCCAGAAAATTCTGTCTCAGTAGGTCTATGACCAGTGGCGTAGCCAGGTGGGGGCAAAGGGGGGCAGAGTGCCCCCTCTGAAACACTTTTTGAGGGGAAATCGGGAAATAAAACACTGATATTTATGTTAAATCAGCCCCTTTTCGGATTCTTTTGCCTTGCGACTGGGAAATTTTTGCTTATGATCGGGAAATTTTTGCACCTACCGGGAAATTGCCCCCTCAGAACCACCGTGCTGGCTACGCGCCTGTCTATGACATTACTAAACCAGCAAGAGGGCGATCACAACAAAGCTGAGTTAAATATAGCCTGCAAATATCCACAAATTTTGCTAAGCACTAGAAAATTGTCACTTCCTCATCAACTTTCTGGTAGACCCAGTTTTCTCCTCTAGCCATCCTATGTCTGCTGAATTCCTTGATCAGTCTACGTGAGCGTTCTTCATGGTGAACTGTTGTCTGGAGATGCGACGTCTCTCCTGAGGTGGACCAGCCTGGTGTGGGAATTTAAAAAAGAAGAATAACTTCAATTATTACTTGTGATACTTAAATGAGGCCAACAACGCTTTTTGTAACGTCAGCCAATAAAAAATGCCTTGCAAGAATATGAATATTCCTATATTTCAATATTTTTAACCACTTGTGGCCTTTCTTGTGGGGGTAACTTTCGTGTGGTGTCACTTTCAGTGGTCTTGTTTACATTTCAATGAAGGCGCACCACTTCTTGATTGTTAGCCTGGCCCGACCTCTCACTCAACAAGAAGATTGGTGCCATTAAGAAAGCTTGATTTGCAGGACACCCCACATCTGTTAATATTTGGCTGAATTACTTTGATGATGAGCACATAACATGTGACCAGGCACCACAAAACAAGTGGAAAGTCACAATGGTTGCTTTTCTAGACTGCTGGATACAGACTGCAAGTGCTCAGCTTTCTAGAACTGCCTGGAACAATTGCATGTTCTTCGTTTGATGGGCAGCAAGTCGGCATGCCCTTTGTATAGATAATCACGAATTTTGTGGAAGAATTGATCGGGCCACCACTCTTATGAATTCGGCAGCCTCAACGGCATAAACTGCCATGAGGAAGGATGTGGTGGCAGAATACTAAATTCTCCCCAAATTTATGTTGTTCTTCATGTAGTGTACCTTCCATTGCTGCCACCTGACTGCACCGGCTCAAACAATGAACATGAATTCTACAGCCAGGCAGTCATGTAGTATACACATTCCATTGCTGCCACTCTGATTGCACCAGCTTCTTAAACAATGACATGAATCTACCGCCAGCATTTCATTGTAGTAACACATTCCTTGCTGCACTGACTGCCCACTGCTTAACATAGAACATGGAATGTAAGCCACACAGTCTTGAAATGACCCATGTGACTTTCCGCTTATAGACTGGTTCCATTTCTTCTCAAAAAAGTGCTCCTTCAACATGATGAATGCATTTTAAAATGAGAATACAAGCATTGGGTTATCGTCGTTTTTCGTCGCGCTGCCCCTATTTCTGCTCCTTCCCCCCGTTTCTGGTCCCCCGCTCCTCTTGAAGAAATGTGCCTATAGCATAAATTCAAAATGGCCGTCCATGTGTAACGTTTGGGTACATCAACTCAAGATGTAAGGCTTTGTAATGACTTCAGTTCTTGAGTATATACAAATGTTTTTTAGGGTGTTAAGGAAGACTTAGGTCAACTACCAGTTAATTTGCAATAAAAATTCAAAAGGGGCTGCCATTTTGACATTTTTTGTACATAACTCAAGATTTAAGAGCTTGTACTTCATCTTGTGTCTATACATAGGTTGTCAGGGTAAGGAATACATGAGACATTAGTTATGGTCATGCGCGATGAGGTTGAGTATACAAAATGAGGGTGGCGTTAACCTTTTCCAAATTATTTTTAAACATTTTTTATTGTATACATAGACCAAGTTAGGGATCAGTGATTTATTATTTCATTTTAAAGGGAATTGATCTAGCTTTGATATGGTAGCAGGATTCAATTTTTGCTATCGTTATTATTGGGTTGTTGTGTATAATTTGGAAGGTCAGTGGGGTCAGAGAGGGGTGGTTGCTATGGATGAGGTGCACGGATGAGAAAAAAAAACAGTGTTAAAGTTAGGGATTTTGATCTTGGGGGGGGCTTTGATTTTTTTGGTTTATATCTTTTGTTAAACCCTGCCATGTATTAAGATAAAATAAATCTCATGTTGTTTGTTATTTATTGGGCATCCTGTTGACTCCTACACAGTTTTAACGCTTATGATGTTCCTTGACGGTAAACAATTAGGCTGCCCCCAACTTTTGGACTTTTTAACATCAAAATTTCACTTTCCACCTTATAGGACACTGGTGAAACCCTGTATTGCACATACAAAGTTGCTATTGTCTCCTTACGTTTTTAGCTTTACAACAATTATATAGTTTTAAAAAAGATATTTCCAAAAAAATGAATACTCTCATTTAAGGGAGACCGTGAAATTTGGTAGTTTCAAGCAGTAACACAACTTGCTCCCAATTCATGGTGCATGACCTTAGAGCATTAGGGTAGGTGACAGTTAATTTGCATAAATATTAAAAATGGAAAATTAAAAAAGTTTTAATTTATTGCAAATTAATTGTCAATATATGGCATTAATACCTTCTTTAACGATGGTTAGTTGGTCTGACCCTGAAAAAACATATGGTATAGACACAAGAATGAAGTTCTTTACAAGCCTTAAAATCTTGAGTTATGTACAAAAAATGTTAAAATGGCGGGGCATTTTAATTTATGCAAAGTAGGGCACACTTCCCCTAAAAATTAGCGTTGGGGACCGGAAAGATTGGGAATCCGCATAAAATCCATTAGAAACCAATGTTTCAATTGTGCCTTTTTGTACTCAAAAATTGCTCTGACTAGTGCTTTTTGAAAACATGGAACCAGTATATTAGTTGTCATGCCATGTCACTATGTGCTTTCTTTAGAGTGTTTCTAACCAAATTCATTCATAATAGTAAATGTTGTTCTTAGTATAGGACAAACCCTCAAATTCGGCCATTTATAAAGCAATTAGATAAAACAAACCAAAATGAAAAGAATACATATTAGCCATACAAACAATATTAAATCTTTAAAATGAAACCTCAAAAATCAAAAGAGCTGAATGAGACATGGTGAAACAAAATACTAGTTTCTGGAGTTTGTTAGTTAAAATGTTAATATGTGAAAGTCCAAAAGTCAAACAAATGTGCATTTTCCTTGTTTTGCTTTAGTTGGGTTATAACATGAAACAACCTTCACAGCACACATGGGGCAAGGGATTTGATTGCTCTCCTCCGGGAAAGAATGTTTTTTTTTTCCCCAAAGTTACTTTTATAATGTAACATTTCCCATTCTTATTCATCTTTAGCAACAATCAAGTATATTGTTGGATCGAATCCCACAATGTTTGGAATTTTTTCTTTCTCTCATTTACATATATGTAAGTTTCATCAGAACAATTAACTTGTATAGTTATCTTACAATCATGTCAGCAGGTCCAACAAGATTTATCTCGGCCACATATCTTTTTAAACCAGTGCTTTCCGATAAACAAATGTATTGTGGATGGTTTGGGATTTTTTTTAACACTGGAAAATTTGAAAGTTCAACTGTTCATGGTATTTGAAACAACAGAATAATAAAACCCTCACCCAACTGCCAGATCAGGCTCCGCATTGTTGGATACCACTTAGTCATGTTTTGAAAGCACCCCTTTTATGATGAGAAATATTGTATTTCAGATGCCTGCCTTCTTTCCATTTCTCAAAAGCACATGTTAAAAATCATAACTTTTCTACTGGTCTGAATTACATACAATTACACACAATTAAACTTTAACAGAAATTGCAAATGCATGCATGCAAAATAGCCTTTCCACTGCCCATCTACAAATATGTTAACATGCAGCATTTTGTGTTGTAACCAGGCATGATACAGCCAAAGGTGAATGGAAATTAGGCAAATCATGCAAAGGTTAATGAAATTATGCAATGGCATCAAAATGAACTTGATTTGGTGTTTTTAATGTAGAGTGAAATTACATGATCATTACAAGTGCTCATTTTTCAGCACTTAGATCATAACATTCCCTTAAGAGTTCCTATTTCACCCCTTGGTAGAGAGAGGTAAGCGAGGGAAAAGTCCCTTGCCCAAGAAAACAATCTACTTATGATTTTAAAACCGAACTTTATGCCAAGGTTAACAAGTTGTTTGTGAGATAAAAACAAACCAATGCACAAGCCACATTGCATTTATATACAAGATGGCAAAAATACATGCACGAAACAATTTTTCAAAAATTTGAAACAAGCTTACACAATCTGTGCAAATTTTAGCGATCATCGGCGATCAATCTTAGCAGCCAAGTGGCTGAACATGTAACAAGCCATTTATGCCGTAAGTACTAATATCAGGAGATGCCTCACACATTAGGCAATCAATTTTATAGCATCAGGACATGCAATGTGTTAGGATGAAGCCGAGTGTACTCCAACCCAAACAAAGCGATCATGGAGCATGTATCAGCCATGATTAACAGATTACACAATATGGAGAATTGCCAATTTTTCTCCATAGCTGGAGTCCAAACTCATCAGAAAAGCAGGAAAATCATTATAGTAATTTTGAAATTCACCAATGTTAACCAAATTCTTTTGTCCATTGTGCATATTGCAATCTTTAACCAGGAAACTCTGAACAGTTCCAGTGACATATACAAAGGTAAAATCTCAAGGGGGTCTGATAGGATATCAGGTAGCTCTTAACTAGTATTACTCTGATTCTTTCTAAATCAAATTTTGCTTAACTTTTTAATTTTAGGTCAGATGGCCCTTTTTTACAATTATTCTGTAGTTTTCAGGAATAGAGGAGTTAGAATAACATTAGTAACCAGTTAGTATCTTTATGGGGAATTAATCACATAAGGCAATGATGTCATAATCAAGTGAATGGAACAATTGATTTCGATGAACCACAACAAGCAAAAAATCGAAGTGCAAAATTGGTCGCAAACTAACCCAATTCTCATTACATTGCTTCACAATCTGACACAAAATTCTAATTATTCTAGAGTTGGTTCTTCTGAGGAGTTTATAGTTTGGTCTTAGGGGATCACTTACGGGTCAATGAATGTTCATTTGGTTAAGTTTCTAAAATGTTCATATGCTGCTTCTTTAGATTAAATACAGCCTGTCTCAAAAAAAAATTGTGAAAGCGAAAAGTGCCCTCTTTGACAATTAGAAAATATGTTAGTGACATGATGCTTACATCCATGTCAAGAGCACAGTCTCAGCTTTCAAATGCCGTTTGTTCTATTCAATTTGCTTGTTTTAATTTCAAGATATGTTTAGTTGAGGATGAAAGGGTAAAATCACAATTGTAAACTTTTTAGAAATTTTAATAGAATGTTATAACAAAATACATGTACAGTACAGTTAATACTAGAATTTCGCGGTTCTCGGCTTTCGCGCTCGCTATATTCAAAGAATATAAGCTGTGGGCCGCCCCATGACCTTTGACCCTGGCACATGACCTTTGACCTCATCAACATGAGTGATCGCATGGTGGACCTATGACACAAGTTTGGTTCCAATTGAACTTCAAGTTTTCAATTGAGGTCAATTTTACATTTTTAGCCCATTTTTCAACTTGACCTCACATGACCTTTGACCTTGGCATATGACCTTTGACCTCATCAACATATGAGGGATACCATGGTGTGCCTATGACAGAAGTTTGGTTCCAATTGAATTTCAACTTTTCAATTGAGGTCGATTTAAAAAAAACTTAACAATTTAGTGACACACACATACACACATCCACACACACATACACACGCACAACGGATTGCTAAGTGGTCCTCCAGCTAAAGCTGGCGGCCCACAAAAAGAGCATTCATTTGTAGGGTTATAAATGATTATGTAGCAATTGCTCATGTATTGATCTTGATGGTGTGGTTAATATCGACAAGCTGTGCTCATTCATATCAGTAAGTCACATTTTCTTCAATTAGTAATATTCAATAGGGTTTCAGAATGACAAAGGATAAAAGGGTTGAATTATTGGATTAACTTCATATTCATTAGTAAACGTTACAATTATGATTTTACCCCTTCGTTATTAACTAAACATATCTCGAGATTAAAACAATTGAACAAACGACATTTGAAAGCTAAGATTCTGCCTTTGACGTTGACGTAAGCACCATGTCAAAAACATTTCTTCAATTAGCAATATTCAATAGGGTTTCAGAATTACAAAGGATAAAGAGGTTGAATTATTGGAAAAACTTCATCTTCGTTAGTAAAAGTGGCACAATTGTGATTTTACTCTTTCGTTGTTAACTAAACATATCTCAAGATTAAAACAAGCAAATTGAACAGAAGAAACAGCATTTGAAAGCTAAGAATCTACCCTTGCCGATGATGTAAGCACCATGTCACAACACTATTCACTTGCACAATTTTTTTAGACGGGCTGTATTGCTGATGACATAACTTGCATGCATGCTAACAGACAACTTCAAAACAAATTACCTGGGCACCACTAGGTAACAGTTGGAATTACATCACATTTAAAATTTCATGAATAAAATGTTCTAACTCCCAGGAAAAATTAATCAAATGTTTATAAATGTCCTTTGAACCAATATATGTAATGGGAACTAATTTAGTTTTGATACGATTCAGCCTCAAGGATGGGTGAAAATGTGGACATGGGTGCAAATCTTGGATGAAATGCATTTTCTGAGAATAAGATATGATTGTTTGCCCTTCATGCATGGACCCTGACAAAAAATTATACTTAATACTTAAGTATAGTAAATTTGCTTTTCACCAATGAGGTACAGGTTTAATCACTGGTCATGTCCTTGATATCACATGAATGTGTTTTTTCTTGCAGGTTGTTGCCCTACATCTAATATGGGACCTATTTCCATACATCTGTGCTGGAATTACTTGTAATCCCTAGTGCACTGAGCACTTAAAGGGGCATTTCATGATCCACACCTCGTCCCCCCCCCCCGACTTACCTAAAAAAAGTTAAGCATTTTTTATATCATCTACACCGTTTACCCTTAGTAATCCAGTGTACTAATCTTGCGTGCAAATTCGGTCCATCTGAAGAAATTCGCAAGTTTTGTATTTTCTGTCTAAACGGGAGAGAGATTACAGCACAGTGGCCTATGGGTACCGTGGGAAACAACAATTGCTCCTATAACCAAATTTGTAAAAAAGCTTTCTCAGGATATCTATTGAACAATGAATAAAACAGGTGGTGCCAGAATCCCACAATGCAACCCTTTAATTGGCACACAGTTACCACCTGGTCTACCCACCATTCTTACTAGCGGAGCGGCCGAGCCTTGAAAAGTGCTCGAGTTACCCCTCCCCACATTACAACAAAACACAACCACTTTATTTGAAGGTAAATATATAAGATTTAAAAACATGATGGTTTGGTTGAATATTTGGTGGCAGGGAGATTTCTATGACAAAAATAAATTTTGGGCTGCAAATTTATGCGAAATTATATTTTTTATGTTTTTTTTAAATGTAAAAAATATTACAATCTTATTTTAATGGTATCCTTTTTGTTATTGATATAGGATTTTTTACGTTGCATAAAGGGTTCAGTTAGACTCGTTTTGGTGACACGTGATGAAACGGATGCTTTTTTTAGAAAAAAGGTGATTTTGGGGTAAAATTCTCGACACCTTTATATAGTGTATGAAACAGAAATCTATAAATATAAATGTCCGAGATTGTAGTATTACACATGATGACTAGAAATGTGTTTTGCTAAGAAATAATAAATATTGATATACGTCATTTTTAGCTCAAAAACGGGATTTTTTGAACCCAAAAAACAACCCTAGCCACCAAAGTTTTGTGACCACAACCATCATTTTTTTTTAATTATTTTATTACTATCTTTTGAATAGAATGTTTGCGTTTGTTGTACCGAGGGGAAGGGGTTGTCAACAATTTTTGCAGTCCAAACCGTGACTATAACAGTAAATCTCTGATTGGCTCATGGCAGATACACATGATATAACCTTTGTGCAACCAATCAAAGTAGACCCGTATAGATGTATTTGTACACCCTTAAACTTTTTCTTACCGATGTCTCTGGATAGGTAGAATAACAACACCACATAAACTCCTGTATAGCCACTTACATTGGCCGGTAGACCGGGGGTTAAATCTCAGCACAGTGCCTTGATAACTCAACTGGGAATTATAGACCAAATGCATAATTGGTCCTTTGCTGCCAATGATGGGGCAAAGCCAGTGAGAGTGGAAAGGAAATAAATTGTGACACCTTTTTACAATCATCTGAGGAATGCTCATTTCCTTATTGATTGTGGGTTTAGCTGCCGCGGCCATCAAAAACTGCCCTCGCTTTCCATTATTTTATGCGCAATCTTTTGCACACTAGACACTATCCAATGGATAATAACAACCGGTTTTTTTTGTTGTTGTAGCATATGCACACAAAAATGTGTAAAGCCAAGAAAAAACTAAAGATACGTACTGCTACCGTGATTTACAGTTTTCCACATTCACTCAGTCAGTTACTGGAAAGCTAATCTGACCTTTAGAGTTCAGGTTAAGTTCATGAGTACAGAGAAAGCTACCTCTGACCTTTTGATTTCAAGGTTTAGGTTTGATGAGTACTGAGAAAGCTACCTCTGACTTTGGATTTCAAGGTTTAGGTTTGATGAGTACTGAGAAAAAGCTACCTTTGACCTTTTGATTTCAGTTTAGGTTTGATGAGTACTGAGAAAGCTACCTCTGACCTTTTATTTCAGGTTTAGGTTTGATGAGTACTGAGAACCTCCTCTGACCTTTTGGATTTTCAGGTTTAGGTTTGATGAGTACTGAGAAAGCTACCTCTGACCTTGTTGATTTCAGGGGTTGGTTTGATGAGTACGAGAAAGCTACCCTCTGCCTTTAGATTTCAGGTTTGTAGGTTCAATAGTACTGAGAAAGCTACCTCTGACCTTTTGAATTTCAGGGTTAAGTGTTTCATGAGTACTGAGAAATGCTACCTCTGACCTTTTGATTTCAGTTTTAGGTTTGATGGTACTGATAAAGGTGAAGGGGTTTTGGGAGTATCTCCCCTCTGAGACCTTTTTGATTGTCAGGTTTTAGGTTTGATGAGTACTGAGAAAGCTACCTCGGACCTTTTGATTCGGTTTATAGGTTGATAGTACTGAGAAATCTACCTCTGCCTTTTGATTTCAGGTTTATGTTTGATGAGTCGAGAAAGCTACTCTTCTGACTTTTTGATTTCAGGTTTAGTTTGATGAGTACTGAGAAAGCTAACTCTGACCTTTTGTTTCATGTTTGGTTGATGAGTACTGAGAAAGCTACCTCTGACCTTAGATTCAGGGTTAGGTTCAAGGAGTACTGAAAAAAGAAAGCTCCCTCTGACCTTTTGATCAGGTTTAGGTTCAATGAGTCTGCGAAAGCTACCTCTTACCTTTGATTTTCAGGTTTAGGTTGATGAGTACTGATAAGCCTACCTCTGACCTTTTGATTTCAGGTTTAGGTTCAATGAGTACTGAGAAAGTACCTCTGACCTTTTGATTTCAGGTTTAGGTTTTGATGATAACTTGAAAAGCTCCTCTGACCTTTTGATTCAGGTTAGGTTTGATGAGTACTGAGAAAGCTACCTCTGACCTTTTGGATTTCGGTTTAGGTTTGATGATACTGAGAAAGCTACCTCTGACCTTTTGATTTCGTTTAGGTTTGATGAGTACTGAGAAAGCTCCGCTTGAACCTTTTGATTTCGGTGTAGTTTGATTGAGTACTGAGAAAGCTACCTCTGACCTTTTGATTTCAGTTAGGTTTTGATGAGTACGTGAAAGCTACTCTGCGCCCTTTTGCTATTTCAGGTTTATGTTTGATTAGTACTGAGAAAGCTACCTCTGACCTTTAGATGCAGGTTTAGGCTTTTCAATGAGTCCTGATAAAGCTACCTCTTTGACCTTTTGATTTCAGGTTTAGGTTCAATGAGTACTGAGAAAGTACCTCGACCTTTTGATTTCAGGTTAGGTTTATGAGTACTGAGAAAGCTACCACCTCTGACCTTTTGTTTCAGTTTAGGTCAATGAGTACTGAGAAAGCTACCTCTGACCTTTTTGATGATTTCAGGTTTAGTTTTGATGAGTACTGAGAAAGCGACCTCTGACCTTTTGATTTCAGGTTTAAGGTTCAATGAGGTACTGAGAAAGCTACCTCTGACCTTTTGATTTCAGGTTTAGAGGTTTGATGATACTGAGAAAGCTACCTCTGACCTTTTGATTTCAGGTTTAGGTTTGATGAGTATGAGAAAGTCTACCGTCTGACCTTTTGATTTCAGTTTGGTTTTGTGAGTACTGTAGAAAGCTACTCGACCTTTTGATTTCAGTTTAGGTCAATGAGTACTGAAAAGCTACCTCTGACGGACCTTTTGATTTCAGTTTTAGGTTTGATGAGTACTGAGAAAGCTACCTCTGACCTTTTGATTTCAGGTAGGTTTGATGAGTACTGAGAAGGCTACCTCTGACCTTTTGATTTCAGGTTTAGGTTGATGAGTACTGAGAAAGCTACCTCTGACCTTGATTTCAGTTTAGGTCGATTATTACTGAGAAGCTACCGTTTTCTGACCTTTTGGGGGATTTCAGGTTGGTTTTTATGAGTACTGAAAAGCTACCTCTACCTTTTGATTTCAGTTTAGTTTTGATGAGTACTGAGAAAGCTACCTCTGACCTTTTGCTTTCAGGTAAGGTTTGATGAGTACTGAGAAATCTTACCTCTGACCTTTTGATTTCAGGTTAGGTTCAAGAGTACTGAGACAGCTACCTCTGACCTTTGTATTTCAGGTTTAGGTTTGATGGAGTACTGCGAAAGCTACTCTTACCTTTTGATTTCATGTTTAGGTTGATGGGATTACTGAGAAACATCCTCTGACCTTTTGATTTCAGGTTTAGGTTTGATAGTACTGAGAAAGCTACCTCTGACCTTTTGATTTCAGGTTTAGGTCGATGAGTCTTAGAAAGCTCTCTGACCTTTATATTTTCAGGTTTTGGGTTCAATGAGTACTGAACATCACCTCTTAAAAACAAAGCCTTGAGGCAATTTTGAAACAGCAAAAGAGAGTTAAGGATATCACAATTAAAGCTTGGGCTGAGCATGCGAAGGGCTTGAAATACTGACAAACATCTTATTTATTTCACGGATAGAGTAATGTGTTTGTAACAAGTACTTGGATTTTCCAGAAGAGGGGCTTTAACAGATATTAAATACCACAACCCATGTTTGGGTGTATCTTTGTTGCTTAAGTTTCTTCACGTCGTGTGAATGCCGAGTTATTCCAAATATAACTGAATTCTTCACAAAACTGCCACAACAAATGTAATTTTTGTCTTCAAAGCAAAAAAATTAATTTGGCATTTGAAAAATACTACTAAGCTCAGCTTATTCACAAGCTTGTGGAAATATTTTTAATTTATCACTTCATTTAATTTGTGGTGGTTGTGCTTTTTATACTCTTGAGGGGGGGGTTTTTTTTTGTTTTTAAACCTGAATATCGTTTATTTCAAACTTGGCTAGAATTTGCAGTCAATGAATTTATTCTAGAGCCACACTTTTTCTGCTTTGTACTTTGGTTTATGTAAAAACCACTGCATTTCTGGTGTTTTTCACTTGATAGGTTTACCATGTCAAAACAAAATGTTAAATTGTTTAATTTTGGACTGAATTTTAAAATGAGAAATAAAGATTTTTGAAAATATATTTTTTTTGTGTATTGACTTAAAATAGTCATCTAGAACTAACGGCAGTTACCTAAAATGGGGCTTAATTCCAAAGTTATAGATGAATCAGATTTTTCGTTTTCAATGCAGTAAACTTATTCCACTTATACGTGACCTAGGAAATTTACCGTGCATAACAAATATCCGGATCCAGAATTTTATAACAAAAATTGTGAATTTCTATATGAAGGACTTCATTTTTGAGCTTATTTATTTCACACAGTGCTTAGTATAAGAAAACAAGTAAGTTACATGTAAAAACACGATTTGTTTGAAAATTACGTCGTTCTCATTGGGAAATCTCCGAGTCACCTTAGAAATACACAAAATCCCAACAGCACATATTACCAAACACAAAAGGTTGTTACTCTCAAATTTGTTAACTTTTTATTTTGTTAGAAAACTGAAGAAAATAGTTTTCTAATAAAACAGAAAAATTATGGCTCTACAAAATCTTGTGATCGGGTTCAATGGTAATCACTGAAGGTGCAAACAATCATTCTCTCTCCCCTTGCTTTTGGCTAACCATTTCATGCACGGCA